>CM042163.1:42742293-42747293 GCA_023376005.1 Doryteuthis pealeii
TCAATCAGCCCTTTTGTTCTAACCTTTCATTTAAATCGTAACTGTATGAGAAAAATCACATCCCTAGCGACTAATGTGCTCTATGGCTAACTTGCTGGAATGTGAAATCCCTGTAAAAGAGTTCGATCTCCAATTGCGAGTTTGCGTTTACTTTCGGACTAACACCCTTGAGACAACTATGTTAAATAATACCACTAAAGTTCTTCTGTGAAGATTGTTTTTGCATTAAACAGCCCACGAAGGTTGATATGCCATTAAATAAAAGTAAACCAAACCATTACTTCTTTGGTAGTTTGTTTTTCAAGGTTAAAAGCATGAAAAAAGGAGAGATGCGTTCACGTTTTTGCATGGGTTCAAGTTTGGTCATGATTTTGCTTCATGTCAATGCTCGGCCACATGTTGCCCGGGTGACACCGCAGAATCTCACTGACTTGAGATATGAGATTTTGCTACGTCATCTCTCATCCACCGACTGCCTTTCTTTAAGTATCTGGACACGATTTTATGCCCCCCAAAAATTAATTCAAAATGTGAAGTATAAACTGCATTTAAAGATTTCTTGACATCAAAACCTTAAGAGCTTTTATCTTACAGTGATAAATAACCTTATTAATCGATGTCATAAATGCATAAATGTTCAGGAGTCATACCTTGACTGATTAAAATATTTTTAGAATGCATTAAAGAATAAAATTTAATTGTAAAAAAATATATGGTATTTCCCGAGCAATATATATATATATATATTATATATATATATATATATAATATATATATATATATATAATAAATATATAAAGGTTTTACATATCTATTTATTAGGGGACAAAGGAACATTCACGACCGTATTGGTTTCATGCGAGGCAATCATCATGTTTCAAATGCAAGGAAAATCGAAAAAATTTCAAAAAAGCACTCTACCAATAATATTGCCTTTGGTACGCCATTCCAGCAAAAGCTGAAACAGTGACCATCCCACAGTATATATATATATATATATATAATATATATTATATATATATATATATATATATATATCCTTAAAAGCTCTCGATATAAATCCACATGAGTGAGAGAGGATAGCTCCGAATCGTGTGGTCTGGAGGAAGACTTGTTCATGGCGGCTGTAAGGGGTTCGAGGCAAGGCGGGCTCGAGCACTTTACTCTGAGGCGAGCTTTACATTAAAGGCACATGACGGACATCCTGGACACATTCCCTACATTTATGCCTGAACACATTTGTGATGTATATGTCAGGGTTGGCCTGTCGACGGGCTGGACTTCTTAGTCACATACGGTGCCATACGAGAAAAAAGCCGGGGATCTCAAGACGCATTCGTACGACAGGTCGCGTAAAAGCTGGACTCATAAAGCCATCAGCGTGCTCGCAACAGAATTTGTAGAAATGGCCTTCTTCTGTGAAGAAGTGGCAATTATTATATTATCATATATATATATATATATATATATATATATATATATATATATATAAACTAAATGGATTCTAAAATTACAAACACACGTGAAGGGATTGAACGCAGACATTGGAATTCTCCGTTATTATAAATATTTCACAGACGCTGCTGCTGTCGATAACAACAGAGACAGAAAGCCGTTAAACAGGAATAACACTCATTTGATAAAGGGTATCTAACGAACCTGAAAATTTTATGACAAAAAATAATAATAATAAATAAGTGAATCCAATACTCCATAATATCGAATTCATTCATTTATATATTTTTAATGCTTTGTAATAACGCCCAACTTAAAAAAAAACATTAATTATATATATATAATATATATATATATATATATATATATATATATATTTTTTCCCAATTATGACCTGAGGTCGAAACTATTTGAGAAACAATTAAAAAAAAAATAACATAATTATTTATCTTTGTATAATCACGTTTGTTCATATTCTATATCCATCTATCTATCTATCTGTCTATCTATCTCTCTCTCTATATATATATAATGTGTGTAGTTGTGTATGTGTTGTGTGTGTGTGTGTGTGTGTGTTCTTTATAATATATATATATATATATATATATATATATATATATATATATATATATATAGGTATGTCTGTGTGTGTAAACTTTTTTCATTAGTCGTGGTACTTTTTTCTTTAGTTTTTGCTATTTTTTTTCATTTTTGTTTTTGTTTTAATTACCAGTTTCTTTATGACGTAATTATATGAATTCGATTTCCTTTAGTTCAAAATTCCATGAACACATTCTTTCTTTTTTAACGTTTGAAGTGTCTTCAACTTTCACATAGTCCAACATTTCATTTAATCTAGACTCGCGGTCACAATTTCACTGTTGATGGTTTAATGCCAGTTCTCGTGATACTTTGTATCTGATTTCATTGACAGGAACAAGCGTTGCTCCTTGGATTTTTTATATTCGTTTGAAAACGAGTAAGAGTTATCTCCCTTGACCATGTTGCTATTAAAGAAAAGTATGAAGTTTTAAAGCTTTCTTTCATTCATTTAAAAAGAAAGAAAGGAAGATAGAAATAAATAAATGTTAAGATGAAAGAAAGAAAGAAAGAAAGATTAAGATTAATGGGAAATAACTGAAAGAAAGACAAAAGAAAGAAAGAAAAAAGAAAAAAGAAAAGAAAAGAAAAGAGAAATATAGAAAGATTAAAATCAAGCAAGCAAAGAAAGAAAGATAGAAACAAACAAACAAACAAGGGAAGACAGGAAGGAAGAAAGAAAGAAAGAAAGAAAGAAAGAAAGAAAGAAAATGACTAAGAGACAGTTAAACTGGAAGATTAAAACAAAAGGAATAAAGAAAAAAATCTTAAAGAAAGACAGAAAAAAGAAAGAAAGAAAGATTAAGACCAAAGTGAAAAACGTAAGAAAGTCGAAATAAAAAGAAGAAAAAAAATGAGATATCAAGGGAAAGATAGAAAGATTAAAAGCGAGCAACGAAGGAAAGAATGAAAGAGAAAGAAAGAAAAAGAAAGAAAGAAATGACGAAAATAGAGATGCCGGGTTAGCTCAGTCGGGTAGAGCATTCGGCTAGAAACCACAAGTTCCTAGTTCGATACCGGTCCTCGTCAACTCAAGCGTATGAGTAGCACAGGGATCTGTGCGGTAAAGTAAGGAGCTGATGGTAGGTGTGGCGCTCCACCTCAGATGCTAAAAAACATCTCCTTGGTCTAGCGCTATTTGAAAAGGGGATAGACTCCCTCGCTGCATGGCTGATACCGACTTTAGGCCGCCCCGTCGACTTAAGATTAAAGAAATACAGAAAGTAGAAAGAAAGAAAGATAAGCCTAACGTAAAAAAAAAGAAAAAAATACCAAAGAAAAAGAAAGAATAAAGAAAAAAGATAGAAAGAAATATCAAGGGAAAGAAAGATTAAAAGCAAGCAAAGAAAGAAGGAAAAAAGAAAGAAAGAAAGAAAGAAAATCACCAAAAGACAGATAGAATGGAAGATTAAAACGAAAGAAAGAAATGTGCAAATATAGAAATAAAGAAAAGAAGAAAGAAAGAAACAATATAGAAAGAAACAAGATAGAAAGAAAGAAATCTTAAGATGAAAGAAAGGCAGAAAAAAAAAGAACGAAAGATTAAGACTAAAGAGAAGAACGAAAGAAAGACGAAATAAGAAAAAAATAACATGTCAAGGTTCTTAGTTCGATACCGGCCCTTGCCAACTCAGCGTATGAGTAGCACAGAAATCTGTGCGGTAAAGTAAGGAGCTGATGGTAGGTGTAGCACTCACCTCTGACGCAAAAACAATCTCCTTGGTCTAGCGCTAGTGAAAAGGAGATAGACCTTCTTCACTGATTAGCTGATACCGACTTTAGGCGACCCCGACGACTTTACTTACTTATATATATATATATTATATATATATATAATATATATATATATATCCCTGGAGTTGAGGGATTTCGCCGACGACCGCCAACTAAAGCGTAAATGCAACGCTCTCCTATATAAGGAATGGAGCACGATATGGCGGCCTTTACATACATGGGGATGTGTGTATTAAAAACAGTTAAAATCCCCTTCGCATTCTGTGGGTGACTATAGCCTAACGGTTATGGTGTCTGACTGATGCTGAACCGATCGGATTTCAATCCCGGCTGTAGGTAGCTCACAAATGTCTAGCCATACTGAAGAGACTTGATAAGTCGAAACACGTGTCTGTGGATGACTATATATATATATATATATATATATATATATATATGAAGATAGGAGGATTGGAGTAAATCCGACAGTATGAGGTAAGGAAAAAGGAAAAGTGGACAAAAAATAATAACTCAAACAAGTAGATATAGGAGAGAAATATATTTCGTTCCGCTTTAAACAAGGGACTTCATCAGTCTGTTTATTCAAAATTCATGTTTTGAATAAACAGACTGATGAAGTTCCCTGCTTAAAGCGGAACGAAATATTTCTCTCCTTAACCTACTTGTTTGAGTTATTATTTTTTGTCCACTTTCCTTTTCCTTACCTCATATATATATATATATATATATATATATATATATATATATATAATATATATATATATGGGCCGGGTTAGCTCAGTCGGTAGAGCGTTCGGCTAGAAACCACATGGTTAGTTCGATACCGGTCCTCGCCAACTCAGCGTTATGAGTAGCACAGGGATCTGTGCGGTAAAGTAAGGAGCTGATGGAAGGTGTGGCGCTTCACCTCAGATGCAAAAACAATCTTCTTGCGCAAGTGAAAAGGGGATAGACTCCCTCGCTGATTGACTGATACCGACATTAGGCCGCCCCGATGACCAACGATATATATATATATATATATAGTATCCAATTGCCGCTTTACTCCTTCCGTTGCAGTGGCATCAGTAAATTATCCAAAATTGCTCAATATATTTAAAACATAGAGCAGTAATAATAATAACATTAATATTAGTAATAGTATTAAACAGAAAGAGTTTAGGGTCTACAATGATTTCAATCCAAATGATTATATATTATGATATATCATA
>CM042163.1:42752293-42819963 GCA_023376005.1 Doryteuthis pealeii
TTGAGGTTTCCCTTTCTTAACCAAGTCCAAATCTTTCCATGTGCATCCTCTTCTATTTGTCGTTTAAAGTGTCCATATAATTGTTTTTCTTCCCATTTTTGTTTTTTAGTCTTTGTTGTTTTTCTGTTTGTCCATCTGTCGCTTCTACTATTGTTGGCCGCCATAAGTAGTTTGCCTTTGCTCTTTCTTGTGTAATCTTCAAGTTGTTGGATTGTGGTTTCTACGCATTCCTCTATGTTGGCAAGACCTCTTCCCCTTCCTTTCTTGACACGTATAATCTATCTTATTATTATTATTATTATTATTATTATTATTATTATTATTATTTATTTTTATTATATAGTAGGGTTTTTTTTTCATGGAGGCGTATGATATAATGGCTAGAGTTGTATAAAATGAACTCGTCGAACCGAGTTCCATTCCTGGACAAGGCTGTTTACATTTCACATATTGAATTAAGATATTGTTTTTTGAGGAGGAAATGAGTTTTGCTCGATTTATTAATTTTTTTTATAAGAGCTTTTTTGTACTGTACAGGACATTCGCTGTTGTAATTAAGGGTGCAAGAATTGTTACTTGTGGGTTGTTTTATATGGATAAGTAGTGAAAGTGTTGTTGTTAGTGTCAATCAATACGTAAAGTCGATTATTATTGTTGAGTTCGGGTGTGAAGTTAAGGACGGAATTTGTTTGAAAGTTTCTCCCAAGTTCATACATTTCATTCATGCTATTAACATGTAGGAGAATATCATCAACGTAACGAACGTATATAGCAGGGTTTTTTTTTTCATGGAGGCGTATGGCATAATGGCAAGAGTCGTAGAAAATGAACTCGTCGAACCGATTTCCATTCCTGGACAAGGCTGTTTACATTTCACATAGCGCTAATACGCTTGGCAAATGTATGAATCCAACTATACTCCCTCCAGCTATGGGTAAAAAGTAGGACAGACTGGACTCTTCAACTTTGGTAAGGCAACATGTCTAGAAGAAGGAAAACTCTGAATTCAAACCTGTATGGTAGTTTTTTATAATGTTAAAGAATTTGTCTAGAGGTGAGCCATGTTACCCATCAAAATACCGTCGTGCTGGTCCTGGTGGCCATAAAATGAAACTTCTGTGATGCACAGAGGATAATTTTTTCTTAAGAATTTTAGGGTTAATTTTAAGTGGTGGCTATACGGAGTTGCTGTAAATGTTTTCAATGATGATATCGATAGTTTCTGTTACCGGAACATATGTTTTTCCAGGATGCGTTGTCCTGATGATAGGTAGCTAAAGGCTGCACTAAAACCAAAGGTAACAAGCGCCTTTTAATTGCATTGTACACTATAAAAGTAAATATAGCTCTTACACCTGTAACCAAAGACTTTACTTTCATTTCTCCAACACATAATACTAATATATATATATATATATTCGTCTGTATATATATATATATATATATATATATATATATATATATATATATATATACACAGAGGTACTTTGACTTGCGAGTTTAAATCGTACGGCTCGTGACTCAATTTCCTCGAATCTCAAATTTCCCCTTTGAAATAAACTGAAATGCCATTAATCTGTTCCACCCCCCACCCCCAAAAAAATACCCAATTTTTTTTTTTAGCTTTTTTTAATAAGAAAAATAGCACCGTATGGAATATGGAATAAAATTAAGTTCTGTACTATGTGTTAATGTTTATTTTTTATAAATTATATTTTTCTATGGCGCAATAAATTTGAAACTTAAATGGTATTAGTCAACTTATTAGCGTATCTGAAGCTTACTCGTTCCTCATATTTTAGCACTCACAAAACCGACCGAGGGTGACACAATAAGTAATGACGTTGAACCCTGATGGTGGTTTTAGTCATTAGTTAGGGAAAAGTTTGAGAATAGTTAACGGAAAAGTTTGAAGGATGATGTCAGAGAGGACGCGTGGCATTGTTTTTGATTGGAAGAGGAAGAATGACGTGGCGAAGCGGAGAAAGGAAGAGTGAGAGGTGATAGTTAAGGAGATTCTGTCAGGCCGGCGAAGGGTTAAGACAGACTGAGGCCTGGTTTCCTCCGAGCGGTGATCATGAGTAAAGATGAAATAAAAACTACTTGATCAAGTAACAAAAAGATGGCCTCGTAATTCATTTAATTTAAACAAGCAAAACCCAACTAGGACAACAAGATGGCAGCCGAAGATGGTAGAAGGATCAACAAGAAAGAAATAAGATCTCCTCACTAAGTAAGTCTAATCTCTCTCTCTCTCTCTCTTTCTCTCTCTCTCTCTCTCTCTCTCTCTCTCTCTCTCTTCTCTCTCTCTCTCTCATTTGTCTCAGCCTCTCTTTAATATCTCTCTATCTCTGAAGAACTTTCTTATCAAAAGAACTCTCACTCTCGCGCACACACCAATTAGAGATGACAATATGTGTATGTGACACGTGTCCCATTTGGTACCGTGGCCAACATAGTATCAATGTGGTACGTGCCCACATATAGTTTGACACCTCGTAGCTTGGAAAACTCGTAAGCTGAAGAACATGTCAGTCAATGTACAACTTTATATATATATATATATATATATATATATATATATATATATATACGTGTATTTTGGCAGCATTTTCTCTTTTAAACATGTTTGGTTGAACTCGAGGGACAATTCCTGTCGTACGAGTTTCTGTTCAATCCTTTCAAGGTGTCTGGCCATCTTTTTGGTGTCAGGGTGGAACTGGTGTAGCAATCCACCAAAGGTGTCGATCTACCATCTTCAGGTTGGAAACTGATGGTATGTTTCGTGGGGTCTCGTTTTTAAAGAAAACGAGCAGTAGCGTAGGAATTGGTAGTGGGAGGTAGTAACAATTGGTAGTTGGGGATAGTAGGAATATATATGTCTGTATGTGTGTGTGTGTGTCTGTGTGAGTATGTGTGTGTGTGTGTGTGTGTGTGTGTGTGTCCTTTTCATTTTTGTCCCTCCCCATCTCTCCATACTTTCCCTCTCTTTTCTAATTATTATCTCCTTTTTCTTTTCTCCTTCTCTCACCCTTTCACTTTCTGCACCTCCTTCTCTCCATCTTTTTCGTATAATTCATTACTAACCTTACCAAATTAATCGAGGAACAATAAAACAACAAATTTATAATATTATTTAAGAAAAAAACAAACAAACAACAAATAATAATCAAACAACAACATTTCAGCAATAACATTTTTCCAAATTGCTTTTCTGGCGAAGCTGTCGATAGGCCAACCAATAAAACACAGACATTATCCATTTGCCGCCATTTTCACATTTTTCGCGCTCATTTTTTTTTTTTTGGCGGGCTTTTATGAGACTGATGATTTGTCAGCACCATTTTGTTTTGCCTTTCAATTGTTCATAATATGAACACGAGGAATTTTCATTCGACAAGATGGGTGTCATGAATGGCTAACAAGCGAACATGCGATTATATGAATTTATGATGAGATTTACATCACCATTTTGCTGACTTCTGTGTGGCATCTATGGGGTTGGCTCAACCCCCTAAGGATTGCGGTTCGATATTTGCTAATTGGCGAGAAGGTTGAATTATCAATTTTGTTTCCTTTTGTACGAATTTGCTAATAATCAAGAGATATGTAGTCGGCAAAAGATAAATTCTTTTCAAAATTCGGTTTGATTTTGTTTCTTTGTTTAATGGCATATTAACCTATTTAACAGTATACCATGGTAGGAATATCTCCTCTACAGAAATCGATGCCAATATACTTTCTTTTCTATGTTAATACTCTCTCTCTCTCTATATATATATATATATATATATATATATGTGTGTGTGTGTGTGTGTGTGTGTGTGTGTGTGTGTGTGTGAAGAAAAGGAAGTGAATCAGACGGTATGTAGTATATTAAGAAAATTGAAAAAACAGGTTTAAACTTACCACTCAACTTATTTAAACCTGTGTTTTTTCAAATGTCTTTATATATATATATATATATATATATATATATATATATATATAGATAGATAGATAGATAGATAGATAGATAGAGATTGGTAATTTTTTCGAGATGAAATAAAGGAAAATAAAGTGCTCAATTACAAATGTAAGAGCGGTATTTATTAAATTAATAATTTAATAATTAATATATATATATATATATATATATATATATATATATATATATATATATATATATTAATAAATTAATAATATATATATATATATATATATATATATATATATATAAAAGTTATGGTAGCATGGACATGAAGTCGACGTCGCGTGGTTACTGACAGTTTCTCACCAATGTAATTTTCAAACCAAGCACTTTATTTGAAAATTTCATTCCACACTAATTTAGATATACATATTCTATACAAGATATTGAGCACTATCGAGCGAGATAAAGTCCAGAAAAGTCTTCCGAGTGGCCTATTTCTTGTAATCGCTAGCGTAAGATTAGGTAATTTTTTCTTCTGCTGAGTGGATCTGCTTATGGACCACAATATTCCAGGTTCGATACAGACCCTCGCCAACTCAGTGTATGAACAGCACTGGCTGGATCTGTGCGGTAAAGTGGGCACCTGATAGTAGGTATAGCGCTCCACCTCAAGATGCAAAAACAATCTTCCTGGTCTAGTGCTAGGGAAAAGGAGATATACTTTGACTGATACCAACAATAGGCCACAACGTCGAACCGCAGACAGGTAGCATTATAATCTGGCTAGCTACATGACCTATCCAAACATAAAACTGTTTACCTTTGTTTCAAAACTTTGCTAACAAATATTAGATCTAGAAAACTTCGTACGCGTCCGAAACGTTGTGAATAAAGAACAACATTGACAATACAATTTGTACGCATTGTCCACTTATCTAGGATTATTTCATGCGTAGAGGTTAGGGAATTGCATTCATTGAATTTTCATATTTCCATTTTTTGTGTAGTTGTTTCTTAAGAGCTTTATTCGGTCCTATCCGAATACGAATAATCTTTAAAGAGATCTGTTTGACTGATAGATGGGACTCTAGCAGGTACTACCATTCTGGGTCGGGTCAGAGTTGACCTAGGAGTAATGGCAATGAAAGGGGGCTCCACACTCCCCAGATCTTCAGAACTGGAGCCTCAACATCAGATGCAATTTAATGGTACATATCCAGATAAGACTTTTTTTAGTGACTACCTTCGATTCGGGGTATAAAGTCAGTGTATTCTAAGCCTCGTCGACAGTGCAATATTTAAGTGTGAGGTCAGAGTGAAATTTCACGTGCAATGCTAAATGGTTATTTGGTTTGGTTTGTTTGTTTTACGGCATATCAACCTCAATGGGTCATTTAATGCCGATAAAGTTTTGAAATAAATCAATTCTTAATGGATAATACAATTTTTTTATGAATACATTTTTCTATTTAACCCATAGATGGGACCCTAACAGGTACTACCACTCCGGGTCAGAGTGGACCAGGGAGCAATGGTGATGAAGGGGTGCTCCACATTCCCCAAACCTACAAAACTGGAACCTCACCATCAGATAGAGTTTAACGTCATTCCCAGGACATGTAGACCCGCAGCCACCGCCTTCTAGCAACCATATGATAAAAAGGGGTTGGGGCTTGCCATAAGAACAATAGGGTTGGGAAAATCATATAGGTGCTAGGGCTTGACGGGACCAGCCGATTGATCGGAGGGAGCCTCTCTGACCGCCCGTCTAGCCCAAGATAGGCCAAAGTGGAGTATTGCATATCATGAACTGCTCATCCACCTGGGCTCTATCCTTAAGCATCACGGGTCGCCACCCACGGCCAACAGGTGGCCCCATTGGGGGAGTCTTACCCCTCTGCAGAGGTGCAGTCGGTGCATTCTAACGCCCCAGCCGACAGGGCGGGCTAGATGGTTAGTTTACGCACATACACATTCACGCTCCCACGAAGTTTTTTGTACGTTGACATCTAAAAATCGCTGATAGCGACTCTACGTCTTTTCTTTCTTGATAATGTCTTACAACCCATATATAATATGAGTAAGTACTGCTAGTTAAATCAATGTATTACTAGCAGGACCTGTGGATATACCACAGTATACTAATCTAATTATTACAACGTTTGATATGTTTACTTAAAAGCTATTGTAAATAGTTCAAAATGTTAAAAAATGTTTGCTTTATGCAAACATATCTTATTATAATGGAGATTGTGTGTTTTTCTGTCTGTAACCAAAACTATATTCCTACTCAAGTCACAATCCTCTTAGTTATTGACATCACATCCTCCATGATTTTATTTTTATTTAAACCTCAATTATTAATAAAATTATTTTACATTATTAATACTCTTAACCATGTCTAAATACTGGCAACATTCTATTATATTTATATATACAACAAAATAGTGGTTTACAGTGTGAACGGGAAGGCTAATTTGCATATTAATATTTAAAAATCGAATTTAATTAATATGTGCTTAGTATTATTGATTTCTAACTGTTTGGCTTTATTTTAATGAATATAAGCAAAAATTTCTTCAATAAATCTTAAATGAAATCCATTAACAAGATAAAATAACTGTCATTTTATTATTTACTTCCTCTTTTAACTAAATACTTAAATTAGAAAAAAATAACAATGAAAGACGAGAGTGATGGAAGAGTAAGTTTCAGTTGTTCTATTTTTATTATACTCCCTCTGTTTCAAATCTTTTTATCTGTATTCTTATTTAGTTTCATTAGCCTTTCTGATTTAATACAATATTTTATTACATTAAAACTTAAATACTTGCATATATTTGCTAGTAAACATAATGGATGCGTTTCTTAGTACTATAAACGTAAATGAGCAAGGTTAAAAATGTAACGGTCAACTCAATAATAAAAAGATCAATAATTATCTACCCGACAGCTACAAACAGTATAGAAGACTTTAGTAAAAATGTTTAATCATTTAGGCATAAGCCTAGTTATTTAACTTCTTCGGAACCGTCATTGCAATTGTTGATCGTTACAATTTAATGATAAATAAAAATTAAAGAATACTGTTTTACAATTACTAGCAAATATATGCACCCTCCGGGTGCAAGTATTTAAGTTTTAATATAATAAAATATCATATTAAATTAGAAAGGCTAATGAAACTGAATAAGAATGTAGATAAAAAGATTTGGAAAAGAGGGGGTATGATTGAAAAATAGAACAACTTTGAA
Organism: Doryteuthis pealeii; assembly: GCA_023376005.1. Taxonomy (NCBI): domain Eukaryota; kingdom Metazoa; phylum Mollusca; class Cephalopoda; order Myopsida; family Loliginidae; genus Doryteuthis; species Doryteuthis pealeii. Next base: position 42,759,461 of record CM042163.1, read on the forward strand.
ACTAACTCTTCTATCATTTTCCGTTACTACAGTCTTTCATTGGTAAATTTTCATAATTTAACTGTTTAGATAAAATAGGAAGTAAAGAATAATATTAGTTATTTCTTCTTGTTAGAGGATTTCTTTTAAGATTTATTGAAGAGATTTTTGCTCATATTCATTAAGATAAAACCAAACAATTAGAAATCAATAATATTTAGCATATATTTATTAAAATCAAATTTTTAAGATCAATATGCAAATTAGCCTTTCATTTCATACTGTAAACCGCTATTTTGTTGTATATATAAATACAATTGAATGTTATTAGTATGTAGATATGGTCAATGTAATTAATAATGTTAAACAATTTTATTAATAATTGAGGTATAAATAAAAATAAAATCATGGTAAATGTGATGTAAATAACAAAGGGAATTGTGACTTGTTATAATAATATAGTTTCGGTTACAGACAGAAAAACCCACAATCTCCATTATAATAAGATATCAAATGGATTGGTGGCACCACTGATTTTGGAAAATGAGTTTTAAAAAAATATGTTAAAGAATTGAGTTTAAAAAAATAAATACCCAACAATAATTAATAAAACAAAACATCTTCGGTATAAAATAACCAGCAAGGATTGACATGCCGTAAAATCCAACCAACCAACTAAGCAAATGATTTGGGAAGAGTTTTTCGTTAAAATAGTGTGGCCTATCCGGGAATATATACTGTAGTCATCGATGTGCCTTACTTCTTCCCCGGGTAGGATATTCCCAAAACGAAGTGATTCATTAGCCTCCCTGCCTGTTATAATTATCTACTAACTCCTGTTCGGTTCTATGCTGGCAATACACATCACATGCCATTAAGGGCCCCAGCTTCGTAAAAGTGCCTATCCACAAGCCGATCCGTACTGCCGGGTCAACCACAAGTGACATTCACTCAGCTATTGCACTTCCTTTCAAGAATTTTTCAATTACATCCGCAATGAATCCCCCCACCCGACACCCACACACCCACACACCAGCCTCTTCGGCCAATGCCCAAAACTGGACACTTCGCACCGGCAAAGCCACAATGAGCGGCTATTCATCAGGACGAGCGCAGCGGAAAAGACTAACCACAACAGCTGGACTTGTCAGCGGGGTCCGTAATGGACGTAGGTCGAAGGTCAACGCTCAAACGCGCACTAGCCATTGGCTATCGATACGAAAGCGAAAACCGGCGAGTCGGGAGGCGAAGGGATGGAGGGAGGGAGGTTGGATTTTTCTCTTTAACTTCATCGGAAAGTCAGCATCCGGTGCGCTCGTTGAGGTGGGAGTTTAAATTTCACGATTTTCTATCGATCGGGTCGTTAATGCGCCGGTTGTGAACGGATACCGGATCGGATTTAACCACTTAAGACGGCTGTAAGGGGGATATCAGGTTGTCGGCTTGACGCTTTCAAAACCGCTAGTGGATTATTCTCGCTTAGTCACGCCTTTAACCGTTTTAAACGAGAAGCTAAATTCTCTTTACGACTCCTCTTAGCTTGCCTCCAGTTAATCTTGTGTCAATAATCGTTTTCACAAGAAACTTCAATTTTCAATTCACATACCTTGGTAGTAACATCTCATCGTATTATAATGGAGATTATGTTCCCATTCACCATTAACTATTTGGGGGGTGAGACTTGATAAGTTATATTATTTGGTTTATTCGGACTTGTAAGTAAAGTAAGTAAAGTCGTCGGGGCGGTCTAAAGTCAGTATCAGCCAATCAGCGAGGGAGTCTATCCCCTTTTCACTTGCGCTAGACCAAGGAGATTATTTTAGCGTCTGATGTGGAGCGTCACATCTACCATCAGCTCCTTACTTTACCGCACAGATCCTGTGCTCCTCATACGCTGAGTTGGCGAGGACCGGTATCGAACTAGCAACCTTGTGGTTTCTAGCCGAACGCTCTACCGACTGAGCTAACCCGGCCCCTCCTCTTTATTGTTATCGAAACGTTGGGTAAGTAACAATAAAGATGTGGACAATAGTCCGACTTATCCAAATAATACAAATGTGTCTATTTGTCTGTAACAGAAATTATATCACTGCCGATGTCACAATTCCCTGGGTTATTTACGATATATTTTTATATTATTAAATAATCATCATTTAATCTTAATTAGCATCTTATTTATTAGCGACGTCTCAATTAAAGCCTGGCTCAATAAGATTTGCCTCAAAACAACCCATGCATTATGGGATTATTAGCAGATATGTCGTTTAAATCCTGTGCAATACTGTTGTTATATCACTATGAAATAAAGATTTAATAGTATATTCATGTGAAGTATTTGCATATTGTTTTTAACTAACCGGATTAGATAGATAATTGCGCAGTTAGTGCGTACTTTCCGTGATTATTGGTGTATTCGTAATATATTGATTTGCGATTCTTTTATTCTATTCAAACCGTAATAAAGCAACCGTTGATGATGTAAATTTTGGTCATATTGAGAAATGAAATTTAAATAAATATGAAATGGAAGTGTAATCTGTTGTATAGTATGGTCATTATTCTGGTATTTCCGGTTTGTTAGTTCATATATTCGACTCCACTGAATTTAGACTGGATGGAATTGTTTTATTAAAGTTAGAAGCACGGCTAGATAGCTGATGCCCGCTGTATCGGAGAAGGTTCACTGATCAGGCGCCCGGAGTGAGGGCCATATTTTTTTTGCTCGACTCTTTCAAAAAGAAAATAGGGTCTTCGCCGTATAGAAAGAGGGTGCGGTTAGCTCAGTCCGTTAGAGTGTTCGGATAGAAATCCACAAGGTTCCTAGTTCGATATCGGCCCCGCCAACTAAGCGTATGAGTAGCACAGGGATCTGTGCGGTAAAGTAAGGAGCTGGTGGTAGGTGTGGCCCTTCCGCCTCAGATGCTAAAATAATCTCTTTGGTCTAGCGTCAGTGAGAAGGGGATAGACTCCCTCGCTGTCTGGTTGATAATGACATTAGGCCGCCCGACGACTTTACTTTACTTACAGATGCGGACTACGTAGATGATCTCGCGCTTCTCGAAAATACACGCCGATTCGCTGCTGCATAGCCCAAAGAAGGCAGCAAGCGGCAGTGGCCTCTAAGTAACCTCATACAAAATTCAATTCCTTTGTTTTAAACAAGATAAAGGCCTCTCCACATTGGATAATAATAGTTTGAAATAAGTAGACCAGTTCACATACCTAGGTAGTAATATCTTATCCACAGAAAGTGGTGTCAATATACACATAGGAAAGGCATGCACTGCTATAGAGGTTACATATTATATGGAAATCAAATCTCTCTAAGATCCAGCGACAATTCTTCTGCTTGTGCAGGTGTATTTGTGAGAAGTGGTAGATCATCTGCGTAGACATACAAGCTAAGAATGTTTTGTTGTGACTCATATGCTTTTTTGTATTACTAATAACATTAAATTTTTATCCATTTCGAATAAACTATTGTATTCTTTTTCTGTAATGCTAATGTAATTTGTAAATAACTTAGGAGTTGGTTTAGCTCAGTCCGTAGAGCATCTGCCTCGTGAACCACAAGGTTCCGGTTTCGATACCGACTCTTCGCCAACTGATTATGATAAATGATTAACACAGCTTTGATCAGTGTAATAAAGTGGAGTGCTGGTGGTAGGCGTGGCTCTCCACCTCGGACGCAAAAACAATGTCCCTGTTCTAGCGCTATTCAAAAGGGGATAGACTCCTCACTGTCTGACTTATATCGAAATAAGCCACTCTGTCTATTTACTCTGTTTTACTTATAATCAGGTGTATTTGATTTTTCCTATGATCTAAGTCCATAGGGTGGGGCAGAAATATCAGCGCAGGCTTTTTTTTTTATTTTGCTAGTATACCATATTTATCAGTAACAATATAGCTGTATTACAAAGTATAATAAAGTCTTCGGAGAGGCCAATTGCTGAGGTGAAGCACCACACCTACCGACAGTGTCCAGATGCTTTACAGCACAGATCAAATTACTCATGCGGTGCTACTTATGCGATGAGTTGGTGAGGACCGGTTTCGAAAACGGAACCTTGCGATTTCTTGTCGGATGCTATAACTACTGAGCAAGTAGGAAGCGAGTGGGGCGATGGTTAAAGTCATGGGAATGGACTCGTCGCCCCGAGTTCAAATCCTGGATGTGATAATTGCATTTCACTTAGCGCTAATACCCTTGGGAAAGGTATGAATCCTACTCTCCCTCCAGCTATGGATAAATAGCAGGCCAGACTGGGCTCTTTACCTTGGTTAGGCAACCAGTCTAGGAGAAGGAAAACTCTGAATTCAAACCTGTTTAACTCCGCTTAAGAAATTGACCTTGTGTCGTATCCTGTTCGTGCGGAGGGGTTGGTAAATATATATACGAGAGATTAGATTTACATATAATAGGTAATCTCTCTATAGCAGTAAATGCCTTTCATATGTGTATATTGACACCACTTTCTGTAGATAAGATATTACTACCTAGGTATGTGAACTGGTCTACTTATTTGAAACTATTATTATCCAATGTGGGAGGCCTTTATCTTGTTTAAAACAAAGGAATTGAATTTTGTCTGACTTTACTTAGAGGCCACTGCCGCTTTGCTGCCTTCTTTGGGCTATGCAGCAGCGAATCGGCGTGTATTTTCGAGAAACGCGAGATCATCTGCGTAGTCCGCATCTGTAAGTAAAGTAAGTCGTCAGGGCGGCCTAATGTCGTTATCAACCAGACAGCGAGGGAGTTATCCCCGTTTCACTAGAGCTAGACCAAGGAGATTATTTTAGCATCTGAGGTGGAGCGCCACACCTACCACCAGCTCCTTACTTTACCGCACAGATCTCTGTGCTACTCAAACGCTTAATTGGCGGGGGCCGATATCGAACTAGGAACCTTGCATTAGCACAGAGATCTGTGCGGTAAAGTAAGGAGCTGGTGGTAGGTGTGGCGCTCCACCTCAGATGCTAAATAATCTCCTTGGTCTAGCTCTAGTGAAACGGGGATAGACTCCCTCGCTGTCTGGTTGATAACGACATTAGGCCGCCCTGACGACTTTACTTTACTTACAGATGCGGACTACGCAGATGATCTCGCGTTTCTCGAAAATACACGCCGATTCGCTGCTGCATAGCCCAAAGAAGGCAGCAAGCGGCAGTGGCCTCTAAGTAAAGTCAGACAAAATTCAATTCCTTTGTTTTAAACAAGATAAAGGCCTCCCCACATTGGATAATAATAGTTTCAAATAAGTAGACCAGTTCACATACCTAGGTAGTAATATCTTATCTACAGAAAGTGGTGTCAATATACACATATGAAAGGCATTTACTGCTATAGAGAGATTACCTATTATATGTAAATCTAATCTCTCGTATATATATTTACCAACCCCTCCGCACGAACAGGATACGACACAAGGTCAATTTCTTAAGCGGAGTTAAACAGGTTTGAATTCAGAGTTTTCCTTCTCCTAGACTGGTTGCCTAACCAAGGTTAAAGAGCCCAGTCTGGCCTGCTATTTATCCATAGCTGGAGGGAGAGTAGGATTCATACCTTTCCCAAGGGTATTAGCGCTAAGTGAAATGCAATTATCACATCCAGGATTTGAACTCGGGGCGACGAGTCCATTTCCCATGACTTTAACCATCGCCCCACTCGCTTCCTACTTGCTCAGTAGTTATAGCATCCGACAAGAAATCGCAAGGTTCCGTTTTCGAAACCGGTCCTCACCAACTCATCGCATAAGTAGCACCGCATGAGTAATTTGATCTGTGCTGTAAAGCATCTGGACACTGTCGGTAGGTGTGGTGCTTCACCTCAGCAATTGGCCTCTCCGAAGACTTTATTATACTTTGTAATACAGCTATATTGTTACTGATAAATATGGTATACTAGCAAAATAAAAAAAAAAGCCTGCGCTGATATTTCTGCCCCACCCTATGGACTTAGATCATAGGAAAAATCAAATACACCTGATTATAAGTAAAACAGAGTAAATAGACAGAGTGGCTTATTTTCGATATAAGTCAGACAGTGAGGGAGTCTATCCCCTTTTGAATAGCGCTAGAACAGGGACATTGTTTTTGCGTCCGAGGTGGAGAGCCACGCCTACCACCAGCACTCCACTTTATTACACTGATCAAAGCTGTGTTAATCATTTATCATTAATCAGTTGGCGAAGAGTCGGTATCGAAACCGGAACCTTGTGGTTCACGAGGCAGATGCTCTACGGACTGAGCTAAACCAACTCCTAAGTTATTTACAAATTACATTAGCATTACAGAAAAAGAATACAATAGTTTATTCGAAATGGATAAAAATTTAATGTTTATTAGTAATACAAAAAAGCATATGAGTCACAACAAAACATTCTTAGCTTGTATGTCTACGCAGATGATCTACCACTTCTCACAATACACCTGCACAAGCAGAAGAATTGTCGCTGGATCTTAGAGAGATTTGATTTCCATATAATATGTAACCTCTATAGCAGTGCATGCCTTTCCTATGTGTATATTGACACCACTTTCTGTGGATAAGATATTACTACTAGGTATGTGAACTGGTCTACTTATTTCAAACTATTATTATCCAATGTGGAGAGGCCTTTATCTTGTTTAAAACAAAGGAATTGAATTTTGTATGAGGTTACTTAGAGGCCACTGCCGCTTGCTGCTTCTTTGGGCTATGCAGCAGCGAATCGGCGTGTATTTTCGAGAAGCGCGAGATCATCTACGTAGTCCGCATCTGTAAGTAAGTAAAGTCGTCGGGCGGCCTAATGTCATTATCAACCAGACAGCGAGGGAGTCTATCCCTTCTCACTGACGCTAGACCAAAGAGATTATTTTAGCATCTGAGGCGGAAGGGCCACACCTACCACCAGCTCCTTACTTTACCGCACAGATCCCTGTGCTACTCATACGCTTAGTTGGCGGGGGCCGATATCGACTAGGACTTGGNGGCATCTTCGTACTCTATGTTCTGCTTATCTCTAAAATGATAGTTTGTAATTGTTAGCTCAATATATTTTAAGAGAATTTAAACTGTTTTTTGGGGCTGATTCCATCGTAATAAGTAATGAAAAACTAAAGGACATCCTGATTTATTTCATTATTGTCTGGTTTCTATTCTCAGTTTCGGTTAGCTCGCGTCTGTAGAAACCGACCAGGGTCTCTACGTATGGAGCAACGGCCTCGGCCATCCTCTCATAGCGTAAATGCTGCAAGCTCCGCAGCACGGGGACCTTGTGGCGGTAAAGTTAGAGGCTTATCGCTGCGTTAGGCCTGTGGGCGCTCCATCTCAGACTCAAAATACCAATTCTCCTGGTCCCGTAACCGCTATTGAAACGAGATAACTCCTATCGCTGAATGTGAGCTGAATGAACTGACTGTTTAGACCACTTCCAACGCATTAACGATAAACATAATATTAATTGATAATAAAATCAATTAAGTGAATGTGCTTTTATTTCATTTCTATCTCATTTTTTATTTTTCGTTCGTCTCCGGCTGTTAATTTGGCTGCTACATATTTTCAATGCCCCCCCGCTCCAGTGGCTGACTGTTTTGAATATGAAATGCTAGAACAGAACAGAACATCCTTCAATAATCTGCACTGCTTTAGACGAACTATGCCTCGCACCAACACCGCCTACTCACAAGCAGATTTATCTAAGTCCCATACACTTAGGCAAAATATCATCAGAGTCGCCCTGGTAAACTTTTTACAATTCAGCCTTCATAGGTAAGAATACAATATATAACCATTGTAAGTAGACAAGTAAACCCCCCCCATACTGAATCTTTAAGGACCTCCATGCTATCTGCCTAGTGTCCGCCGCAATGATTAATACTGAATGCCTTATACTGGCCACTCTCGACACTATACATATGCATGCACAGATCCGCCGATATTAAGGCTAACTGTCCTCAATTCTATCACTTCGTTTCCTAAGACAGCTCACAATATCATTCTGTGTACTATGACAGAGACTTTTAATCGAGCTGTTGGTGCTACCTTGAAGCAACTGTGCCATCCCAATAACCTTCACTTTTATTAATCTTTCCTTTAATTTTTTCATTTTTACTCATTTTATCCCCCCCGTCCGTTTCCATGCGACATACTCCGCATATTAGGCCACAGCGATGATGTAACTTTGTTTCCTATTCTTTTATTGTTTTTAGAGAAATGAAATGGCTGTTCAGTTCATTCACACAGAAATGAAATATAATTTTTTTTTATTTTCATTTTTTACTCTGAACGGTTCTTGGGATTGATTTTACTAGGGCATATCAATCTCAAGTGGTCATTTGAATGCCTGATGAGAAGTTTTGAAATAAATAAGTTCTTGAAATGCGTATAAGTACATTTTTTCTATAAATGACATGTTTATCTATTTAAACGCCATATGATGGGACCCTCTCAACATTGTATTACCGACTCCAGGTCAGAGTGAGATCAGGGAGCACACTGGTGATGAAAGGGGTCGCCCAGGCATCTCCCAATCCCAAAACCTCGCGAACTTCAGCTATTAGACGTGTTTAGATGTAATTATCATCCCCTCAGTGATAGTAGACTCTCAGTTGCACCGACTTCTTGATGCACTCATATGATGATAGCACAGGATGTGCGTGGGGCTGTCGTATCCCAGGCAAATAGGGTTTTCGAGAATCCGCAGATCACATAGGGTGCTATGGGCGCTTGAGTGACCAGTCCCCCGATTTGATGGAGGGGGCCTCTCGAAACCACGCGTATTCTAGCCGAAGGCTCTCCCCCGAGATATAACGCTAAAGTGGCATATTGCTGAAGTATTGGACCTGCTTGATTCGCCCCACTGGGTCCTATTTCTTTACAGCATGCACAGGGTTCAGCGAATGTGTGGGAGGGAAGTCTTATCATGCTGCAGAGAGTGAAGTCGTGCATTCTAACGCCACTTGCAGCTGTGATTACAGGCGGACCTGTTCTATCAGGGCATGAAATTTCATCGACTCTAGTGGAGTTTTTTTCATAGTAGATACACTGATTTAATTACCATTAAACTATACTTATTCTATAGATGTGATCCATAAGTTTTCGTAAAGTCATATAGCATTTCTCTAGGGTTGGAATGATCATAGATCTCTTTATCACTGATGATCTACAATCATATAGAATAAAGGTAGTTTGTGTAGTTTTAGTGTATGTATATGGAGACTCCTCGAAAGGAATAACATTATGAACAAATAAAATATTATATAAACAACATTAGAATATACAGGCTGGTTTTTCTTTATTACATTATATAAAAGGCAGTTGTGTGTAATGTATGTATGTGTGGAGGATACCTTGAAAATAAAACATATAATGATAAAGTAAATATATATAACAAATTATTAAATATCACCCAGGCTTGAGTTTTCTAACATATATAAAGGCAGTTGTTGTTGATGTATGTAAGTCTGGAGAGACTCTGAAAATAAAACAATTAATGAAAATATTAATAATATACAAGCATAATATCAAAGGGCTGTTTTCTATCACATATATAAAGCAGTTGGTGTGTATGTATTATGTCTTGTGGAGGAGAGACTCTGAGATGAAAACAATTAATGACAAAGTAAATATAATAATACAACATTAAATATCATCAGGGCTTTGGTTTTCTATACATATAATAAGGCAGATTGTTGTGTATTGTGGTATGTCCGGAGGAAACTCGAAAAAGTAAGAACAATAATGAAAAATAAATAATTACAACAATAAAGTATACCAAGGGCTTGGTTTTCTATACTATATAAAAGGCAGTTTGTGGTGTTATGTATGTCCCCGGAGAAACTCTGAAAATAAGAAAACAATTAATTGACACAAGTAAAATATATAGCACAGTTAATACACAGCAATTGGTTTTTTAAACAAGAATTGTAAAGATTTATTTTTTATTTTGAAGAGAAATTAATAAAATTTAAATGATAACCAGTGTCATTTTGATCTTTTATTTAAATTTTTAGTATAGTAAACATTAACTTTCTTTTCAGCAGATAGCTGGATCAATGCAGGTCCTATTTTTTGTTTTTACCTAAGGGATAAAATGGGGCATCCACAACGTGGATCAATCTCACAGTAAGTAATAATGATGATCTTGATGGGACTATAACTTTTAAAAGATCCCCCCTTATCAGGCGAGTGCCGGGTAGCCGCGTTAGTACAATATGATACAAGGGTAGTTGTGCTGTTTATATGTATGTCCGGAGGAAAGCTCTGAAATAAACAAATTTAATGCAAAGTAAATATATATAACAATTTAAATATCATCGAGAGCTTGGTTTTTAAACAAGAATAATAAGATTGTTGAATTATATTTGTGAAGATGATTGAAATAATATAAATTTAAAATGATAACAGCATGGTTTTTTTTTGCATTTAGTATATTAAATAGGAACATTAATTTTTCTCTTTCAAGTGATGGTCGGATCAATTGCAAATTCTTTTTTTACACAGGGATGTTTATGGGCGTCCCTGGGAGGATCCAAACTCGCATTCAAGAATAATGGATCGCGTAGAACTAATGTTTACCCCTCTCCCAAAGTGAGTCTGGGTAGCCGCTTCTAGTATTTATATAAAGCATTTTTTTTTTTTTATCATGAAAAACAAAAATCAGATTTTAGATCCCATTTTTTTTCTGTTTACAGAATGGTTTCATACTGTTCTCATGTCAACTGTTAAATAATCTTAATTAAATTGAAACGAGTCAGATCTGGCAATTCACGGGGCAAATTTTTGAACATTCTCTGTATTATTCATCGTAGGGGGTTCAAAGCTTAAAAGAATTTCCTTCATTACCCTCATTACCACAGCTTGATCTATCATAGTAAAGCAGTCATCCAAAATAAGGAGGTGGGGGTGGATGCGTTTAGTCCCTGTGGATGTGATATTGTAACTCTAATAAGTCAAATTCCAGTTGTAGACTATTATCTTCAATTTAGGACTAACCCTCGGAAAGGTATGAACCCGTCACGTTACAATTATGGGTTACATTGTATCTATAAGTGTATCACGGAGGATGTGTTTGGGCATTTAATAACACATAAAGTTTGATATGCATTAAATCAAAGAGACAGAACAAACCAAACGAAAAAAAGCGGCATCTTTGAGAATAAGACTGACTTAATAGGAATAAAATTTACTGGAATTTTTCTGAAATTCAAGATTTTGCTTGGACAATTGCAACGTATTTATTGGATGCCTTTTGGAGCTGATATACCCTTGTTTGAACTGTAAATATATCAGTCCCTCTTACCCTATGCCACCCCAATTATGGGTTAAATAAGTACTTTCTGTTTTTTTCTACCAAGTGTGTTTGGTATTAGAATAATAGTAGAAATTTATTGTGTAAGTGTCCAGTGCACAATCATCAAGTCTCTTGTCAATACAACGAATAGATGTATTAGTGTCAGGAACCAGAACAGTTTACAGTAGCTTATAATGCCTTTAATGTGTGTGCATATGTGGTTGTGGAGAGGGCATCAGGTATATTATTTCCACTCCCGGACTGAGCAAGGATGTAGCACAGAGGTCGAATTTCTTAAGCGGAGTTTAACAGGTTGAATGTCAAGAGTCTTTCCTTCTCGCTAGACTGGTTGACCTAATCATGTTTAAAGGTCCAGTCTGCCTCTGCTATTTTAACCCATACTGGAGGTGAGAATTTGGATTCATAACCTTTCCAGGGTTATTAGCACTATGTGAAATTGCCAACGCATTCATCCAGAATTGAACTCTGTCGGTGACGATCCATTTCCTATGACTATAATCATTTAGACCACGCGCCTCCCTAGGGCAATAGGTATAGTGGTTATGCAGACATTATATAACCATATCGTTTGATATGCCATTTAAACAAAGGAAACCAAACAAAATCAAAATAAGGATATTTGTGAGATTATATAATAAATTCAAAAAATTTTACGTGATAAGATTCTGATGAAATTGTCTGAATATTTCAGACTATTTCTCTAGAACAATGCATTGTTGTATAGGATGTACTACCCCCCTTAGACGTAAAAGAATGGTTGGCGATCTGTCTTAAAAATTAACTGTTAGTACAGACAAAATGTGGGGGTGCTTAGTATTTAATGAGTCCGCATCAAATAATATACTATTACCAATGTTATCTGACTTTGCCTCTTATTCTATATTATATATCTTCCTAATCTCTCTTGTGTGTGAGTATTGGCCATACATACACGAGACACAAAATTAGTCGAGTTGTATGTAATATAGAATTCCTGATCGGATATAAATATACTATTTACAAGTATTTGACGTTGCCATCTTATTCACAATATTATTACAATCTCCTAACTACTCTTGTGTGTGAGTAATTGCACGCCTTTTATTCACAACACAAAAGCAATACTAATTTCCAAATCTAACCACTTGTTGAATGAACTTTTTGAAGTTGTGAAACGATGCAAGTCTCTTAAATTTGGTCTGCATTTTATAATTTATTCATTTTATGGCTTACTTCAATTAAGATATTCTACTTGACATTAAATTTCATGACTAATGAAAATGAAAAGACAGAAAACGATTTTGGTTGGTTGGTTGAGATTGTCTATGCATTCAACCCCTTGTTGGTTTTTATTTTATGCTGAAATTGTTTTGTTTTTATTCATTTCTTGAGATAACTGAAGTTTATTATTATAACTCATTATTTTAAACACATTTTTTGATAACCCATGTTTGTTTTCTTATTGTAGCATATAGAGGAACCCTGTAACAGGTCAGCTACCTATCCACGGTCAGAGTGGAGCCTGGGAGTCATGGTGATGGTGTCTCCACATTCCCAGAGCTCTAAAACTGGAACTAAGTATCATAGGAAGAAAAGTTTACCGTCAATTACCTGGTCAATTAAGGACTCCTCAGCCACCGCCTTCTAGCACAATATTGAACCAAAAAGGGAGGCACCCTCCATTGTAGCCTAATGGTTAGCAAGCTAGCTTAGCAGACGCATTAGTTAGTGAGTTCGAGTCTCCACTGGGTGCCAATACTTAGATGGCCTTAGTGCCATATTAAAGTTGAGCTTAAGTAAATGACTAATTAGACAAAAAGGTTGGAGTTTGCCATCAAGGGCCCAATAGGGGTTTGGGGACAATTCTATAGATGCTAGGGTTTGATGTGATTCAATCAATTGATCGAGAGGCCTTGTGACCCCCATCCTAGCTAAGCTAAGGGCTAAAAGTAGATGCTGTCTGCAGCGTTCATTGGATTGGCTCAGACAGAACCTTTTCTGCCTTTAGATGCATAAACATGAAATGTCTTATATAATTAACCATCAAATAGATATAGTTCTTCAGAAAGAGATAACGCACTGTATTGTATAAAATAATAGGTAATAAATGACTATTGGCTCGTTAAATTCATACCATATAAACTGAACCCCCTTTATGTCCGTTGTTTTTGCAATAAATGTTTTATTTTTCTTGCACGCCGTTATTTACTATATATTTTATTTACTATTTTAATATTACTTCATGTGTATCTTCTAAAGTTTTTATTTCGTGAAAATGGTTAGTTTCTAAGTGGGGGTTCGTTTTTACACATTCAACTTTTTACTCGTAATTTCTTACCATAAAATGCCCAAGCCTAATTTTGGTAGGAATTTACGAGTAAAAAGTTGAATATTACTTTTGTTGTTGTTATTTCTTTCTTTCATTCGCGCTTTGGTACTCTAATAAAAACGTCGATTTAATCATCGTCGACGAAAAAAAAGATTACGTCATAAAAGGAGGATCCAATTTATGCCTAAATTGTAAAACGAGCCCCACTTTAAAACTAAACATTCTCACAAAATAAAAACTTTTAGAATATACACATTGAAGTTAATATTAATATAAATTAAGAAAATATATTCAGTATTGTAAAATAATGGGTGCAAGAAAAATAAAACATTTATTGCAAAACACGGACACATAAATGGGATTCAGTTTATTTTATAGTAGAATTTACGAGGCAAATTGTCCTTTATTACCCATAATGAAATAGAGTGTAATGGATTATCTGCTGTAATGTGTTTTAAAAATTTATTTATTATTATAACTTTTTTGTTACGCATAGATTTCGAACTTAAATGCTTGAACGAACTTATCAACATAAAACGTATTTGAAGCTCGCTCGTACCTCAAATGTTAGCTCGCAACTCAAAGCAAAAAATCCACCGAGTGACAGCTCGTAATCGGAAACTCGTAAGTTGGGGTACTCATAAGCCAGAATACCAACTGTATATATTTTTTTCTTTTCTTTAAAGAAAGACATCTTGTGTGTCTCATCCATATTTGGTCTATCTATTTTTCTAATCCACAAGAACAGTTTTTTAACAGGAATATTTTTGACGTAATAAATCTTGGAAACTTAAATGGTTTTGAATGAACTTATCACAATAAGCGTACCTGAAGCTCCCTTGTGCCTAAGTTTAGCTTCAACACGAACCAAAAAAAAATCAACTGTAGAACAGCTCGTAACTCAGAAATTCATAACTCCGGACGCTCGTATCAATGTACCACTGTACTATAAGCAAAATAAAGTCGACGGGGTGGCCTAAATGTCAGTATCAGCCAGCGAGGAGTCTAATACCTTTTCCACTAGAGTTAGACCAGGATATTGTTTTCGGTCTGAGGTGGAGCGCCACACCTACCATCGGCTTCTCACATTATCGAACAGTTCCCTGTGGACACATACGCTGAGTTGGCGAGGGTCGGTATCGCGAACCAGGGACCTTGCCAAATCCTAGCAAGCGCTCTACATGACTCGGTGTTAAACCACCCTATTATACAGCTCCGACAGAAGATCTTCCAGGACTTCGAAAATAAATAAAAATGGCAATAAATCTTATTCAAAATTTATTTAACACAAGAAAACAATATTTTCCAATTTCGTTCTGTTATTGGCATCACTTTGTTTTAAAATCAAATGTTTACCCAAGCGAGCGCTTCCCGTGAAATCACTCCCTGAATATAATACAGAGTCCTGCAGAATGAATCTCACAGATATGGAAAGTAAATAAAAAGAGCATGGATCCTATTCAAAATTTGATTTTAATAATAGAAATAAAAAAATATTTGGCCTTTATTTTGTTATGCTCGTAACTTTGTATAAATATTATATCATCCAATATACGAATCCTCATCCAATCGTCACTACAACTGCTGAAGCCAACACCCGAAGGTACTCCAGCACTTACTATTCATAGTCACTGGTACTGATGCGATTTCATGAATAGAACCACTGAATAATTATATATATATACATTGTCACGTCGTCTAACCCTCCAGTTAACAGATAATAGCTCCATTTCACCACACCTAAAATTTATTCATACCCCCACTCTAATTACCGAAATATTCTAACAGAAAATACACACATTCTGCACAAAGAAAATAACAAAAACTCCAAATACTAGAAGCTTTGTACATAAAACAATACAAACCATCCTTAAAAAAAATTAATTTCAATGCAGTACACACATTTCAAATGCCCTATAACACCTTTCTCATCTAGTTTCTCCTTCCAGCCTCCACATTAATTAAATTTTTTAAAGCTGGAACATATCACCCTGATGATGGCACTTCGAAGTGCCGGAAGTCTGGGACCTGAACTTTGGTGGACTTATCGACGAATTCCCACCCAAACATTAAAATTTTGCCCAGAAAACTCGAAAAGATCAAAATAACATTGTTTAAACAATGTGTCTTTTGTTTAATTCTAAACACCACACACACACACACACATTATATATATATATATATATATATATATATAAGGTGTGTCAAAAAGAATCGAGATTGAAACTGTATTTACCAAGATCGTAATGAACAATAAATGTAACGTTAATTTATCAGATACAACTGTGTCAAAAAGTACATTTTAAAGCTGTATTTACCAATATAGAAATGAAGAATAAATGGAAGGTTAATTTTTTCAGATTACAACGTGAGTCAAAAAGTATAAAAAATCTCGATACTTTTTTGACACACCTTGTATATATATATTTAGCGTGCGTGCGAGTGTGTGTATGTATGTATGTATGTGTGTGTGTAATTTAGTGTATTCATAAATAGAGTGCTCAATATCACTGATATAGCATATATAAGTTAGGATGCCGTAGCTTGGTCCGATGTTCGAAGGCGAGAAACTGGTTGTCACCAAGGACCATTGATTCCTTATCAAAGCTATCTTAACTTATATATATATATATATATATATATATAATATATATATATTATATAAATAATATATATGAATAAAGAAATGACATAAAGACTTAGGGATTTAGCTTTATAGTCTATTTCAGGGAGCTTTTTTCTTTTTTTGCAAACATCAAAGTATTACATTTGGAATTCATATCACAGGACTGCAAATTCTAAAAAATAAAAAAAAATATATGAATAAAAAATCAGTTTTCAAATGCTTTAAAGTAATAAGAATTCATCATTCGCATCTGATGAGTCGGGAGATTTAGACTATTTGTCTAAGCTCCCTGAAATAGACTATAACGCCAAATCTCTAAGTCTTTTGTTATTTCTTTACTTATATATTTGCTCTGTGACTCTAACATTAAGAGCACACATTGAGCTCTCAAACTGCAACAGGATTTTTAAATAAAAAGGAAGATTTCTTCTATGGATTTTGGATTATATATATATATATATATTTATATATATAATATATAATATATATATTATTAGATTGTTCGTACATACAACTTAAAACGTCGTATAATACCATATCTGATTATATACATGCATATATGTGGGAATATACATACATACGTATACAACACCGCACACACACATGGACATTGCATATACATATTTAATATAGTAAAGAATATTATCTGTATATTCTATCTAAATCTTGGAATTTTATTGCAGACTCACACACAGATACACCTCCATATATACATATATATGTATCTATGCGTGTACCATTTAATATTATACGTTATTTGTATATAATATGTAAACCATGGAATTTGATCGTTTTTTATTACATGTATGTACAAATCTGTGTGTGTGTGTGTGTGTGTATGTGCATGTGTGAGTATGCACACGCATAAATACAGGCAAACACAAACGCAGACACATGCATGTATATATTCCAATATTGTATATTGCTTTATGTATATATGTATATATGTATACATGTATATATTCCAATATTGTATATTGTTATATACTATTTAAAACTTAGAATTGCACACACCACACACACACACACACACGCGCACACACACACACACACTTGCTCACACACACGCGGAGCGCGCGCACACACACACATATCACACACACACATATATATGCGTGTACCATTAAATGTTATACCCTTATTGCATATACTATGTAAACCATAGAATTTTACCGTATTTGATTACATGCATATACATATGTGTGTGTGTATTTTTGAGTATACACACACATAGCCACAAGCACCACACGCGCAGACACATGCATGTATATATTCCAATATTGTATTTGTTTTATATACTATTTAAGACGTAGAATAGCACAAAACACACACACACACACACACACACACACACCACACACCACATATAATATGCGTGTACCATTAAATGTTTATATACTATGTTAACGATGGAATTTTATCGTTTTTATTACATGTATATACAAATCTGTGTTTGTGCATGTGTGAGCATATACACACATAAACAAAACACAAAACGCAGACACATGCATGTATATATTCCCAATATTGTATATTGTTTTATATACTATTTAAAACTTAGAATTGCTCACACACACACACACACACACACACACACACACCACGCAAACACACACACACACTCAACCTATAATATATAATATATATATTATATATATTATATATATGCGTGTACATTAAATGTTATACCTTATTTGCATATACTATGTAAACCATGGAATTTTACCATATTTGATTACATGTATATACATATATGTGTCTGTGTGTATGTTTGAGAATACACATACGTAAACACAAGAACCCACACGCGCAGACACATGCATGTATATATTCAATATTGTACATTGTTATATATTTTAGACGTAGAATTGCACAAAGACACATACACACATACATATATATAATATGAGTGTAGCATTAAATGTTAATACTATGTTAATCATGGAATTTTATCGTTTTTGTTACAAGTATTATCAAATCTGTGTGTATGTTGTATATGTGCCATGTGTGAGTATGCACACACATAAATACAAGCAAACACAAACGCAGACACAATGCATCTATATATTCCAATATTGTATATTGTTTTAATCTATTTAAAACATAGAATTGCACACACACACGCACACACACAGACACAGACACACCACACACACACACACACACTCTTGCACACACACACATACACCCCACACACCACAATTATTATATATATATATATATAATCAATATTGGATAATATAATTTGTGTAAACTAATCAAACGCATGTAATTTCCGCAATTTCAGCTTGTTTAATGAAAATAATTTTTCGGAACTGTTTTTCTTTCCTATGCCGTCGTTTGCAATATTTAATGTGTTAATGGCAGGGCTGTTTTTTTCGAAATGAAGCGTGTTTTGTGCCGCTTGTCTCATTGGCCAAAGGTCAATTGTTCCCAAGTTCTCGTAATGCTACATGAAGCAGAAAATTATGCATACAGAATACCACTCTGAATTAGCGTAATGAATCAATTAGCTATGCTATTCCACGTACACACACACAATATATATATGCATATATATATATTTGTAAATATACATTATATATAACATATATATACTATGTATATATGATATATACATGTATATCCATATATATGGTTTTAATAACCAATAGTCACAAGATTGAGACGCCAGAAATGTACACATCTCCTGAAAATATACTCCACTGAGTAAATAACACAGTTATAATCATCCCGTTGTAATTAAAGATAATTAACCGTAATTAATTATCAAATTAGATCTGGAAATTGACAACAATTACTGGTGCCCAGAAGATCATTGCATTAAAAGAAGCATGTCCTGATGTTCTGCGATACAGCCGGTGAAGTCAGCATAAAATGCAAACTTGGTCGCGTGTGGATAGAGTGATGCTCTCCTACAGCAAATAATTGTAGCAAGTATAAATTTAACGGTTCAGTAAAGATTATATTGTGGTTATTTACTAAGTTTAAGTGTGGCACAAACACAGAGGTACGCAGTGAGAATAGAACTCACTAACAATAGTCTGCTAATCTAGCTAACTAAACCACGTGAGATGTCCAAAGTAAACGGTGACCTCTAAAAAAACTGACCTGACTCACAAAAAAAAAAGTCATTGTGGGCCTAATTTAAAAAAAATTATTTTGTCATCCTGCTTATTTTGTGAGACTAAGAGTTTTGTACATATATATAATATATATATATATATATATATATGTATACCACAATATACGGATATATATATATATATTATATATATATATATATATATTATATATGAAAGTAAGTAAACAAACAATGTGTTTATTTTTATATGGCCTTTTTCGCCGACATTTTTGGAGGATATGTGCTTAATTGAAGTCATACCTAATTTGAAAATTAATTAGCTAATAATTAATGAATTTAGGCGGCTATATATTCAAATGTAAGGCTAAACAAATCGAGAAATGTCAATCCCTGTATGTACATTTCGACCTATTAGGTCTCATCAGCAAGGTTATAGATGGGAGACTGCTCCGTGTGTGACTCGAAACGTCGACTGCCAAGCTCACAGGCGGGGATTTCTAACCACTACAACAGCTGGTCTATCCAGAATCTTCGTTCGTTTTTAACTTATTTATATACCACTTTTTGGGGACTTATCGCACGACAGTATGAAAGTAAGTAAACAACAAATCCCCGCCTGCCAGCTTGGCAGTCAAGGTGATGAACTTGTTGTCACCCTGACTGTGAAAACCCTCAGTTAGAGCAGATGAGGAATAATACTTATATAGGTGTATACACAAACGCTATACGTACATGTAGATAGATCAATCAATTGATAGATAGATATAAACATACAGAAAAACACTGAAATATATATATATATATATATATATATATATATATATATTTTTTCAAACAAAGACATCAACCTCCCTCCCCAAATTGATAGATTGAAAAGCGATGTTACTCTGGGAAATTCTCTGTAAGAATCATGTTCTTGTGATTACCTGAAGATGCCGTAGTTATACGGTTGAAATAAATTATTGTAATGAAGCAAGTTTAGAGTTTTTCCTTCATTTACTGAATATTTTACTCTGTCCTTCCATTCACTGGTATTAGGCACATTGAGCTCTCCTATGGTCTACCTGCATCAGCCATTGGTAGAAAAAACAAATCACGAGCGATGCTGAATCAGTACTACCCCAGCAACTCCTGCGACACTACCGCTGCCACTGCATTGGTTTCTTACATTTCCTTTGGATCCACAGCAGTATGGAGAGGGGATTGGCTGTTTGGCAGCAGCTCATCCTCCATGTGAACCGCCCAGGCGACGTAGTTCCGAAAAAAATCTGGACACTACTCCAACGTCAATCGTAGACGGAAAGATGCCAACAACATCTATTAATAATGGAGATTCGCTTCCGGATTTTGTCTGTAACAAAATTACGTCACTGCTTACGTCATATTACCCTAAATCGTCTAACATACAATAAATTCACTCCAATTGAACATGCAGCATTAGACAGTCCTCATTGTTTTTAAAACAAGTTTTAATAAATACATGACTGGTATTATATATCTATATATAGTTTGTTTATTTTAATACATATTTAAGTTTACATTTCAAATTGTTTATTTTTTAATCCTTTAATGAATTTGATGATTTTACTCACTTAGGGTACAAACTCGCTGACATTGAATTTTTTTACTCCACCACTCTGGCAATATGTTTCAAAATCTATTTTTACATCGCCCGGAGGGTGTTTTTTTTATTTTGTACTAGTCTTTTTAATTTTCTATATTACCTAAGTCTGGAAAAAAAACATTACTTAAGGATTATCAGCTGAATATTTCTATTGTTTTTATGAGGGTAAACAAACATTAAAAAAACAAAACTAGAGAGTATGCGCCCACCGAGCGTAAGTATGTACGGTTTTAATCTAGTGATATATATCAACTCAGAAAGACTTAGGAAATTAAAAAAAAAGAACGCATATAAAAAGATTACATTTAATTTTATTTTATATTTTTACGGCATATCAACCTCTAGTGGATCATTTATGTCGACGAAATTTTGAAATAAATTCACTTCGTATTGATATTGAATTTTTTATAAACACGCTTTCAATTTCACCCATATGATACCTAACAGTATTACCATGCAGTCAGAGTGGAACAGGGAGCAACGCGTGAAGAAAGGTGCTCCACATTCCCAGACCTCCAGAACTGGAACTCATCATCAGAGAGAGAGAGTTTAACATCTATGTCCCAATACATAGAGACCCCCAGTCACCGCCTTCTAGCACATATATGATAAGAAGGATGGAGCTGCTATAAGTGCAATAGGGTTGGGACATCATGTAGGTGCTAGGGCTTGTCGTGATCAGCCGATTGATCGGAAGGGCCACTCCGACCGACCGTCTAGCCTAGTAAGGCATACGTGGAGTGTTGTATGTCATGTGGCTTGCTCGTCCACCAGGTTCCTCTAGTATCACAGATTGCCACCCACGAATAAAAAGTGGCCCCTCTTTGGGGGGGTCATACCTTTCTGCAAGAGGTGCAGTTGGTGTCTTCTAATCCTCACACGACAAGGCTGAATAAATGTTAACGGTTCAGGCAAATATACATTGTTGGTTATTTACTAAGCTTAGCTTAGTTTGTGGCAACATAACTCAGAAGTATAGGGTACATCAGTGAGACCTCGAAGTCACTTAAGAATTAGTCTGATAAATCTAGCTTGCTAAACACGTGATGTGCCCAAAGTATTATATTGTGCAGACCCAAGAGGACTTTTTTTAATTAGCTTTTATGGTTCATTTCCTACTGTTTAGAAGTCTGGAAAAAACGTAATTACGGATTGCAACTTGAATATTTTTATTGATTTGTTTAATTATCTATAAAGGAGAAAAAATTTACCATCGATATATTTTCTGCTAAAAAAAGGGGGCTTAATTTTCATAAAAAAAACTAGCCAAGACTATGGCCGCCCACAGGGCGTAAGTATCTAAATATATCACTCACGAATGACTGAACGACAAAGAAAAAACGACGGATAGAAAAAAGATTACTGGCTAATTTTAATCTATTCTATTGGTTTCTATATAAAATCATTCATGATTGATTTTAATATCCTTTAGAGATGAAACCGAATATTAGAATAAATCGCACTAGGCTGGCAGAAGTAATTATCAATTAAACCCGATTTTGTTAAAACAATTAATGCAAATCAACCACATGGCCATATATGGAAGCGCGTGGGTGTAATGGTTAAAGTCGTCGGGGAAATGGACTCGTCGCCCGAGTTCAATCCGCTGACGTAGTATTGCATTCGCTTAGTCGCTAATACCGTGGAGAATGTATGAATCCTACTCTCCTCCAGTATGGGTAAATAGTAGGGCATGACTGGAACTCTTTAACCTTGTAGGGTAACCGGTCTAGCGAGAGAGGAAAACTCTGATTCAAAGCCTGTGTGAACTGCCGCTTAAAAATTGACCTCTGTCACATCTGCTCGTGCAGAGGTGTTGGTTAAATATATATTTTAAAGTAAACTTTTAAATTTCTTGTGATATATAATAAGTCATGTGCAGAGGATTTTAAGAAAACTAATAGCATCATGGTCTGCTTTGAGGCAAATCCATCTCAAGTTTTCATAGAGGATTTGCTAATCCAATAAGATCTATTCTAGTGAATAAAAGTGATTTGACTATAAATTTTGTTTGTTTTTGGTTTTTTGCTTAAGGCAATATCAACCTCAGTGGGTCATTTAATGCCGATAGAGTTTGAAATAAATCAATTCTTAATGGGTAATACATTTTGTTTATAACTCATGTTTTTCGTATTTTAACCATCAGATGGACCCTAACAGGTACACAACTCCGGGTAGAGTGGACCAGGGAGCAATGGTGATGAGTGGTGCTCCACATTCCCCAAACCTCACAACGGAACCTCACCATCAGATAGAGTTAAACGTCATTCCCAGGACAGTAACAGACGCAGCCACCGCCTTCTAGCACAATATGTTTTTGGTGAGCTCTGGTCATGTGTGTTTAGCGCGGTGCGTTAGGCGTTATGAAATGAAAGGGGTTGGGGCTTGACCATCAAGGCAATAGGGTTGGGAAAATCATATAGGTGCTAGGCGCTTTACGGTGACGCAGCCGATTATCGGAGGGGGCCTCCTCGATCCGCCTGTCTACCCAAGATAGGGCCAAAGTGGAGTATTGCATGTCATGAACTGCCTCATCCACCTGGGCTCTATCCTTAAGCATCACGGGTCCGCCACCCACGACGCAACGAGGTGGTCCGCATTGGGGGAGTCTTGTACCCCTCTGCAGAGCAGTGCAGTCGGTGCAGTTCTACGGCCCGAAGCAGAACAGGGCGGGACTCCATCAATTAAGTACTCATTGGATAATAACTTACGCAATGCTCTGAGGGGCATAAGGCCAGTAAGCAGTAAGGCTAGTTCGGTTATAGACAGACATTATAATAAGATTTAAAATCTTAATGACACTATTTGGGCGGCAGCATGTTACTTTGTTCAATGGAGCAGAAGTGTTCTGACATATTGCGAAGGGCAATCCTAAAAATAAGGTTCCTGATTGCTCCTGGGGTATTGGAAAACGGTTCGTTCTGTCATTGGCAACGTACCGTTGTTGTTATCTGGAGCATGTGCGTACGGCCTCTGTCTCTGTGATACAGACACTATTTTTATCTATTATTTACATAAGTAATATATTTGGTTTGTCTCGAAAGAGCAATTTCTTACAAAGAGATAACTATCGAATTAAATTTTGAATCATCCAGTACGTTTGAGCATGTGTCAGTAATGATTACAAATGTCCGTCTGTTAATCGACTCTTCCAATCTCCCCTTCACTGGCAATATAGAGGAAAAGAGAGTTATGCAGAATGTAAAGACACGAGACGGCAAGTTTTTGACGTTATTGGCAAGGGGCGACTGATTTAGACGCAACAATTGAAATGGATTGATTTGTTCAACATTAAGTCAGTCCTAAAACTAAGGAATAATTGTATGAATCATTTAGGTGTAATTAAGCGTATGAGGAAAAAAGGTCTTTAGAATTAAAATGTGAAAATCTTAGCTTTAGTATAGCATAATAGAAGATAGTAGTATATATATATATATATATATATAGATAACTCGTGTATTGAGATCAATATTTCAATTTAAATTAGTGCAAAACTAGATATACCAATTGTGTGAGAAATACATAGTTTTCTATTTAATACATTCTACTCTACGTTTGCAAAAAATACCAAATATAGTAATGTATAGTATATATATATTATAGTATTATAGTATATATGTCGATACTATTATCCCGATTTCGGATTCATGTCTGTCCGGAGGGAAATCGTTAGTATATGCAGTCGCTGATGAGACTTATTCGGAAACAGTCTGTAGCGATGTTTTAACCAGACCTGAACGATCCTTTGCCCGAAATTCACTTCATGTTTAGTTTAACTATAATTATCGGAATTTAGTCCATACATTTTCTTTCCTCTTTATTTTTATCAAGCATAATGTGTCGGACTCATGTCGCATTTTTCACTTACCATATATGATATACTATATAATTCTTATTTGATATGTATATATATAGTAAGTAATTAACCAAATAGCAAATTGACGTTTGGCAATAATTATCTGACAGTTATGATTTCGCCAATAAAATTCAAAGTAAGCCGAATGAAACATCAAATGAACCTGCCGATTAACTACCGTTGTTTTAGTTTGTTTTTGTATTTCTTTCTTTTCCTATGCCGCGTCTGCGATATAGCATACAAACTCCTGGAGCGAACACGCATTCTCTATGACTTATAATCAATCTCGCACCTCTACTAACCAACCACCATCTCCGTACCGGTCCAGCCTCGGCCGCATAGCTTGGAACATTAATTAATCATTAAGGACCATTTGTTCCGTAGGTACCATTATACTTAACCTTCCCCCGCTCTGATCACATGGACCTTGCGAATACAATGCGGTAAGGATGCCACATGCAATGACAACATTAGCAGTCGTTGCGCACAAAGGCATCCATACTCATTTAATACGCTCGTCATCTACGCAATGCGCAGCATCACGTGCCGGTTACATATGATAGATTCCTGTCTCCTTTTCATAAAGAGTTCGAGAACTGATCCCGGGAGCGTCGAAAATGAAGTATTTTAATAATTGCCTTATCATTCGGTGTAGAATTTCTTCATCTTGTTGTGTTTACTCACGCTTTCAGTCGATACATCTTCAACCTAGTAAAGATCCTATTGAATCGCGTTCGATCATTGCTGATGCCACCGTGCTTGCAATTTTTTTGTCACATCTTCACTCATGGCGAAACGAGTCGTACAAATTCTAGGACCGTCCAATCATGGGATAAATAAATTAAGCAAAGTAGTCTCACAGATCCCATTTAGAGTCCGGATTTCGGTCGGATACTCCTCTAACTGTGGATACTACTGAATCGACAGATTTCGATCCTCGTGAGTTGTCCCGTGCTTGCGACTTTTTTCACATCCTACTCAATGGCGAACGACGTTGTTCCAAATTCCTAAGGACATTAACGTGAAGTGTTGTTTGGGAAGGCGTCGAACCTCGTCGTCTTTAAAAACTCGTGCCCATTAGCGGTCCGTTTTTGTCATCCACACAGGAACTCGCCATACATTCGTAGTTGGCGATGAATTTCAAGGCGGTTTTAATGCCATTGCCTCTAAAATTGAATAAGCTGCACGAACTATCACCATGCCGGTAGATCATACGTGATGGATTATCTATTAGAAACAACTGGCAGGTTTAAAGGATGAGTGTGGCAGTGGGTTTATATAGGCGGTAGACATAAAATAAATGTACTCTGATACTGTCAGTTTCCTCATCTTTTCCTGACTTAGATATATATGTATACTCTATCACTGATATTGCACACTCTTTATTTATAGATATACCAAAATAATTTAGCAATACATTATATATAGCACATAATAGTGATATATATGACATATATATATATAGATACTATATAGACAAAACGATTTCCTCTTTTCATTTCAATCATCCCATACATCAATATCTACTATAATATATATATATTAATATATATATATATATATTATATATATTTTAATTTCAATTAAAAAAAAAAAAAAAATATTTTTCCTTTCATATTCTGAGCGCATGAATTGTTGAGAATCAATGGTAAATGCTTCTTTAATAGATATCTATTAAGATGTATACATAATTCAAATAATTGCAAACAGTTGATAGTTCGTAGGTTTAAAATTGCGATATGGGAAAATACAGTATTGGTATGTGGAAATATGTATATAAAAAAAAAAAAAAAAAAAAGAAAAGAAGAAGTTCTATATAATGAACGTGTAATTTAGTTATAACCGTGTTTACTGAGTTTAATTCTTAATCTATTGATAGTTGTAGGTTAAATTTAGTGATAGAAAGAAAATGATATATATATGTGAGAACATGTTGTCTAATAAACTAAAACCTATATATGGAACTGTAATTTAGTTAATTATGTTTTGTGTTTAATTCTAATCTATCTCATTGCGCCTCACCCATATGAAGGAAAAAGATTTTTTTTTTTCAAATTGAAATAAATATAGTATATATATATAGTAGTTATATATAAATATTAGGTATATTAGTATTATATATATTAGGTGACTGGGATGATTGAGAATGAAAAGAGATAATAGAGAAATATAAAAGAAATTAATTACGATAATGTTAACAATATGAACAATATGCTTTATTAACTCTTTACATGACACTGCTAATTTCTTTAAACCATGACATCATTTCTTTTTTTTTTTCCTTAAATATTTATTAATAGTTCTAGACTGACCGTAATCTTAAGAGGGTATTATGGTTTAAAGAAATGGTGTCATGGTTTAAAGAAATAATGTCATGTAAAGGAGTTAATAAGTATGTCAATATTGTTAAATTAATCGTAATTAATTTTTTTTTATATTTCTCTATTATCTTCTTTTCATTCTCAATCATCCCATCACTATATATATATATATATATATATATATATATATATATATATATATATATATATATATTTAATTTCAATTTGAAAAAAAAAAATTCTTTTTCCTTTCATATTGTGAGCGCATGAAATAGATTAGAATTAAACACAGAATACATAATTAACTAAATTTACACGTTCCATATATAGGTTTTAGTTTATTTAGTACACATGTTCTCACATATATATATCATTTTCTCTATCATAAATTTTAAACCTACCAACTATCAATAGATTAGAATTAAACTCAGAATACACGGTTAACTAAATTACACGTTTCATATATATAGCCTTTTTTTCTTTTTTTTTTTTTTTTTTTTTAGTATACATATTTCCACATAAATATGTATTTTCCCTATCGCAAATTTTAAACCTACGAACTATCAACTGTTTGCATATTTGAATTATGTAATACATCTATAATAGATATCTATTAAGACATACCATTGATTCTCAACATTTCATGCGCTCAGAATATGAAAGGAAAAATATTTTTTTTTTTTTTAAATTGAAATTAAATATATATATATATATATATATATATATATATATATATATATATATATATATATATATAGTGATGGATGATTGAGAATGAAAAGAAGATAATCGTTTTGTCTATTATATATATATATATATATGTATATATATATATATATGTGTATATATAATGTATTGCTAATATATTTTGGTATATCTATAAATAAAGGGTGTGCAATATCAGTGATAGAGTATATATATATCTAAGTCAGGAAAGATGAGAAACTGACAGTTATCAAGTAACATTTATTTTATGTCTACGCTATATAAACCCACTGCCACACTCATCCTTAACCTGCCAGTTGTTTCTAATGATAATCCGTATTGATGCTACCGGCATGTGTGAAGTTCGTGCAGTTATTCAATTTTAGAAGGCAAATGGCATTAAACCGCTTGAAATTCATCGCCAACTAACGGAAGTGTATGGCGAGTCCTGTGTGGATGACAAAAACGACCGCTAATGGTGCACGGAGTTTTTAAAGACGACGAGGTTCGACGCTTCCTCAACAACAACTTCACGTTAATGTCCTTAGGAATTTGAACAAGTCGTTCGCCATGAGTAGGATGTGACAAAAAGTCGCAAGCACGGGACAACTCACGAGGATCGAATCTGCGATTCAGTAGTATCCACTAGTTAGAGGATGTATCGACCGAAATCCGGACTTAAATGGATCTGTGAGACTAACTTGCTAATTATTTTATCCATGATTGGACGGCCTAGGAATTTGTACGACTCGTTCGCCATGAGTAAGATGTGACAAAAAAATTGCAAGCACGGGGCATCTAGCAATGATCGAACCTGCGATTCAATAGTATCTACTGGTTGGAAGATGTATCGACTGAAAGCGTGAGTTAAACACAACAAAGATGAAGAAATCTACCCGAATGATAAAGGCAATTATTAAAATACTTCATTTCGACGCTCCGGGGATCAGTTCTCGAACTCTTTATGAAAAGAGACAGGAATCTTATCATATGTGAATCCGGCGTGGTGCGCATGCGTAGATGACGGCGTATTAATATGAGTATGGATGCCTTTGTGCGCACGACTGCTAAGTTGTCATTGTCATGGTAGCATCGTTAAGGCCTATTGTATTCGGCAAGGGCCTAATGTGATCAGAGCGGGGGAAGGGTTAAGTATAAAGGTACTTCGGAACAATGGTCCTTAATGATTAAATTAATGTTCCAAGCTATTGGCGGCGAGGGTGGGACGGTACGGAGATGGTGGTTGGTAGTAGAGGGTGGAGATTGATTAAGTCATAGAGAATGGTGTTCGCTCCAGGAGTTTGTATGTATATCGCAGAGGGGATAGGAAAAGAAAAGAAAAGACAAAAACAAAAACTAAACAACGTTAGTAATCGGCAGGTTTTGATGTTGTCTTCGGCTTTGAATTTTATTGGCGAAATCATAACTGTCAGAAATATTGCCAAACGTCAATTGCTATTGGTTAATTACTTCTATTAATATAATAATATCAAATAAGAATATATATGTATATATATATGTAAGTTGAAAAATGGAAGTGAGTCCGACAATTATGTTGAAAAAATAAAAGGAAAGAAAATGTATGGATAAAATTCGATAATTATAGTAAATAAACATGAAAAGTGAATTTCGGCAAAGGATCGTTCGGTCTGTAGAACATCGTACAGACTGTTTCGACTTTATTAAGTCTCATCAGCGATGTATACTAACGATTTCCCTCCGACAGAAATCGAAATCGGGATATATATATATATATATATATATATATATATATATATATATATATATATTTGGTAATTTTTTTGCAAACGTAGAGTTAGAATTGTATTAAAAAAACATGTATTTCTCAACAAATTGGGTATATCTAGTTTGACTTAATTTAAATTGAAATAGATCTCATATATATATATATATATATATATATATATATATATCTTCTATTATTATACTAAAGCTAAGATTTTCACATTTTAATGTCTAAAGACTTTTTTCCTGGTTAGTTTAATTACACTAAATGTATACTAAATTATTCCTTAGTTTTAGGATTACTTAATGTTTGAAAAAAAATCCATTTCAATTGGTTCTAATTAGTCGTAATTTGCAATTAAGTCAAAAACTGCCCCGTCTCTGTCTTTACATTCTGCATAACTCTCTTTTCCTCTATATGCCAGTGAAGGGGAGATGGAAGAGTGATTAACAGAGACATTTTTAATTCATTACTGACAATGCTCAAACGTACTGGATGATTCAAAATTAATGTCCATAGTTATCGTCTTTTAAGAATTGCTCTTTCGAGACAAACAAATATTATTACTTAATGTAAATAAACATTAAGAAATAGTGTTGTATCACAGAGACAGAGGCGTAGGCACATGTCCAATAAACACAACGGTGTTGCCAATGGCAGAACGAACAGTTTTCCAATACCCCCAGCAATTCGGAGACCTTATTTTTAGGATTGCCTTCGCAATATGTCAGAACCTTCTGCTCATCTGAACAAAGTAAATGTGCCGCAATAGTGTCTTAAGATTTTTAAATCTTATTATAATGTCTGTCTATAACCGGAACTACCTTACTGCTTACGTCCTAATGCCCTCAGGCATTGCGTAAGTTTATCAATGAGTACTTAATTGATAGTCCCGCCCTGTCTGCTGGGGCGTTAGAATGCACCGACTGCACCTCTGCAGAGGGGTAAGACTCCCCCAATGGGACCACCTGTTGGTCGTGGGTGGCGACCCGTGATGCTTAAGGATAGAGCCCAGGTGGATGAGCAGTTCATGACATGCAATACTCCACTTTGGCCCTATCTTGGGCTAGACAGGCGGTCGGAGAGGCCCCCTCCGATCAATCGGCTGGTCACGTAAAGCCCTAGCACCTATATGATTTTCCCAACCCTATTGCCCTTATGGCAAGCCCCAACCCCTTTTTATCATATTGGTGCTAGAAGGCGGTGGCTGCGGGTCTACATGTCCTGGGAATGACGTTAAACTCTATCTGATGGTGAGGTTCCAGTTTTGGAGGTTTGGGGAATGTGGAGCACCACTTCATCACCATTGCTCCCTGGTCCACTCTGACCCGGAGTGGTAGTACCTGTTAGGGTCCCATCTATGGGTTAAATAGAAAAACATGAGTTTATAAACAAAATTGTATTATCCATTAAGAATTGATTTATTTCAAAACTTTATCGGCATTAAATGACCCACTGAGGTTGATATGCCTTAAAGCAAAAAACAAAAACAAAAACAAAATTTATAGTCAAAATCATTTTATTCATAGAATAGATCTTATTTATTAGCAAGATCTCTATGAAAATCTGAGATGGATTTGCCTCAAAACAGCCCATGATTTATTAGTTTTCTTAAAATCCTGCAATGATTATTATATATCACAAAGAAATAAAAGTTTACTTAAAATATATATTTACCAACACCTCTGCACGAGCAGGATGTGACAGAAGGTCAATTTTTAAGCGGAGTTCAACAGGTTTGAATTCAGAGTTTTCCTTCTCCTAGACCGGTTACCTAACCAAGGTTAAAGAGTCCAGTCTGCCCTACTATTTACCCATAGCTGGAGGGAGAGTAGGATTCATACATTTCCCACGGGTATTAGCGCTAAGCGAAATGCAATTACTACGTCCAGGATTTGAACTCGGGGCGACGAGTCCATTTCCCACGACTTTAACCATTACACCACGCGCTTCCATATATGGTGTGGTTGATTTGCATAATTGTTTTAACAAAATCGGGTTTAATTGATAATTACTTAGTGCGATTTATTTCTAATATTTTGTTTCATTCTCTAAAGTATTAAAATCAATCCTATGAATGATTTTATATAGAAACCAATTAGAATATAATTAAAATTAGAGTAATCTTTTTATATCCGTTCTTTTTTTTATTGTCGTCAGTCATTCTGAGTTGATATATTTAGATACTTACGCCCTGTGGGCGCATATTCTTGCTAGTTTTTTTTTATGAAAATTTAGCCCCCTTTTTAAGCAGAAAAAATATCGATGTATAATTTTTTCTTTTATAAGATAATTAAACAAACAATAAAAATATTCAGTTGACAATCCGTAATTAATGTTTTTTCCAGACTTAGGTAAACATAGGAAATGAAATAGCTATAAAAGCTAATTAAAAAAAAGTCCTCTTGGTCTCACAATATAATACTTTGGGCACATCACGTGGTTTAGCAAGCTAGATTTATCAGACTATTCTTAGTGACTTCGATTCTCACTGTGTACCCTATACTTCTGAGTTTGTGCCACAACTAAGCTAAGCTTAGTAAATAACCACAATGTAATATTTGCTGAACCGTTAACATTTATTCAGCCTTGTCGGTTGAGGATTTAGAAGACACCAACTGCACCTCTGCAGAAAGGTATGACCCCCCCCCCAAAGAGGGCCACCTTTTATTCGTGGGTGGCAATCTGTGATACTAGACGGAATCCTGGTGGACGAGCAATCCATGACATACAACACTCCACGTATGCCTTACTTAGGCTAGACGGTCGGTCGGAGTGGCCCCTTCCGATCAATCGGCTGATCACGACAAGCCCTAGCACCTACATGATTGTCCCAACCCTATTGCACTTATAGCAAGCTCCATCCTTTCTTATCATATATGTGCTAGAAGGCGGTGACTGGGGGTCTTCATGTATTGGGAATGATGTTAAACTCTCTCTCTCTGATGATGAGGTTCCAGTTCTGGAGGTCTGGGGAATGTGGAGCACCCTTTCTTCACCGTTGCTCCCTGTTCCACTCTGACCTGCAGTGGTAATACCTGTTAGGGTATCATCAATGGGTGAAATTGAAAAGCGTGTTTATAAAAAAATTCAATATCAATTACGAATGAATTTATTTCAAAATTTCGTCGACATTAAATGATCCACCGAGGTTGATATGCCGTAAAATATAAATAAAATAAATGTAATCTTTTTATATGCGTTCTTTTTTTTTAATTTCCTAAGTCTTTCTGAGTTGATATATATCACTAGATTAAAACGTACATACTTACGCTCGGTGGGCGCATACTCTTGCTAGTTTTTTTTTTTTAATGTTTGTTTACCCTCAATAAAAACAATAGAAATATTCAGCTGATAATCCTTAAGTAATGTTTTTTTTCCAGACTTAGGTAATATAGGAAATTAAAAAGACTAGTACAAAATAAAAAAAACACCCTCCGGGCGATGTAAAAATAGATTTTTGAAACATATTGCCAGAGTGGTGGGAGTAAAAAAATTCAATGTCAGCGAGTTTGTACCCTAAGTGAGTAAAATCATCAAATTCATTAAAGGATTAAAAAATAAAACAATTTGAAATGTAAACTTTAAATATGTATTAAAATAAAACAAACTATATATAGATATATAATACCAGTCATGTATTTATTAAAACTTGTTTTAAAAAACAATGAGGACTGTCTAATGCTGCATGTTCAAATTTGGAGTGAATTTATTGTATGTTATGACGATTTAGGGTAATATGACGTAAGCAGTGACGTAATTTTTGTTACAGACAAAATCCGGAAGCGAATCTCCATTATTAATAGATGTTGTTGGCATCTTTCCGTCTACGATTGACGTTGGAGTAGTGTCCAGATTTTTTTCGGAACTACGTCGCCTGGGCGGGTTCACATGGAGGATGAGCTGCTGCCCAAACAGCCAATCCCCCTCTCCATACTGCTGCTGTGATCCAAAGGAAATGTAAGAAACCAATGCAGTTTGGCAGCGGTAGTGTCGCAGGAGTTGCTGGGTAGTACTGATTTCAGCATCGCTCGTGATTTGTTTTTTTCTACCAATGGCTGATGCAGGTAGACCATAGGGAGAGCTCAATGTGCCTAATACCAGTGAATGGAAGGACAGAGTAAAATATTCAGTAAATGAAGGAAAAACTCTAAACTTGCTTCATTACAATAATTTATTTCAACCGTATAACTACGGCATCTTCAGGTAATCACAAGAACATGACTCTTACAGAGAATTTCCCAGAGTAACATCGCTTTTCAATCTATCAATTTGGGAGGGGAGGGTTGATGTCTTTGTTTGAAAAGTATATATATATATATATATATATATATATATATATTTCAGTGTTTTTCTGTATGTTTATATCTATCTATCAATTGATTGATCTATCTACATGTACGTATATGCGTTTGTGTATACACCTATATAAGTATTATTCCTCATCTGCTCTAACTGAGGGTTTTTCACAGTCAGGGTGACAACAAGTTTCATCACCTTGACTGCCAAGCTGGCAGGCGGGGATTTGTTTGTTTACTTACTTTCATACTGTCGTGCGATAAGTCCCCAAAAAGTGGTATATAAATAAGTTAAAAACGAACGAAGATTCTGGGATAGACCAGCTGGTGTAGTGGTTAGAATCCCCGCCTGTGAGCTTGGCAGTCGACGTTTCGAGTCACACACGGAGCAGTCTCCCATGTCTATAACCTTGCTGATGAGACCTAATAGGTCGAAATGTACATACAGGGATTGACATTTTCTCGATTTGTTTAGCCTTACATTTGAATATATAGCCCGCCTAAATTCATTAATTATTAGCTAATTAATTTTCAAAATTAGGTATGACTTCAATTAAGCACATATCCTCCAAAAATTGTCGGCGAAAAAGGCCATATAAAAAATAAACACATTGTTTGTTTACTTACTTTCATATATATATATATATATATATATATATATATATATATATCCGTATATTTTGGTATACATATATATATATATATATATATATATATATATATGTACAAAACTCTTAGTCTCACAAAATAAGGCAGGATGACAAATAATTTTTTTTAAATTAGGCCCCACAATGACTTTTTTTTTTGTGAGTCAGGTCAGTTTTTTTAGAGGTCACCGTTTACTTTGGACATCTCACGTGGTTTAGTTAGCTAGATTAGCAGACTATTGTTAGTGAGTTCTATTCTCACTGCGTACCTCTGTGTTTGTGCCACACTTAAACTTAGTAAATAACCACAATATAATCTTTACTGAACCGTTAAATTTATACTTGCTACAATTATTTGCTGTAGGAGAGCATCACTCTATCCCACACGCGACCAAGTTTGCATTTTATGCTGACTTCACCGGCTGTTATCGCAGACATCAGGACATGCTTCTTTTAATGCAATGATCTCTGGGCACCAGTTAATTGTTGTCAATTTCCAGATCTAATTTGATAATTAATTACGGTTAATTATCTTTAATTACAACGGGATGATTATAACTGTGTTATTTACTCAGTGGAGTATATTTTTCAGGAGATGTGTACATTTACTGGGCGTCTCAATCTTGTGACTATGGTTATTAAAACCATATATATGGATATACATGTATATATCATATATACATACGTATATATATGTTATATATAATGTTATATTTACAAATATATATATATGCTATATATATATGTGTGTGTGTACGTGGAATAGCATAGCTAAATTGATTCATTACGCTAATTCAGAGTGGTATTCTGTATGCATAATTTTCTGCTTCATGGTAGCATTACGAGAACTGGGAACAATTGACCTTTGGCCAATGAGACAAGCGGCACAAAACACGCTTCATTTCGAAAAAGAACAGCCACTGCCATTAACACAATTATATATTGCAAACGACGGCATAGGAAAACAGAAAAACAGTTCTCGAAAAATTATTTTCATTTAAACAAGCTGAAATTGCGGAAATTACATGGTTTGATTAGTTTACACAAATTATATTATCCAATATTTGATTATATATATATATATATATATATATGTGTGTGTGTGTGGGGTGTATGTGTGTGTGTGCAAGAGTGTGTGTGTTGTGTGTGTGTGTGTCTGTGTCTGTGTGTGTGCGTGTGTGTGTGCAATTCTATGTTTTTAAATAGTATATAAAACAATATACAATATTGGAATATATAGATGCATGTGTCTGCGTTTGTGTTTGCTTGTATTTATGTGTGTGCATACTCACACATGCACATATACACACATACACACAGATTTGTATATACTTGTAACAAAAACGATAAAATTCCATGATTAACATAGTATATAACATTTAATGCTACACTCATATATATATATGTATGTGTGTATGTGTCTTTGTGCAATTCTACGTCTTAAAATATATAAAACAATGTACAATATTGGAATATATACATGCATGTGTCTGCGCGTGTGGGTTCTTGTGTTTACGTATGTGTATTCTCAAACATACACACAGACACATATATGTATATACATGTAATCAAATATGGTAAAATTCCATGGTTTACATAGTATATGCAATAAGGTATAACATTTAATGGTACACGCATATATATATATATATATATATAATATATATATTATATATAGGTGTGTGTGTGTGTGTGTGTGTGTGTGTGTGTGTGTGTGTGTGTGTGTGTGTGTGAGCAATTCTAAGTTTTAAATAGTATATAAAACAATATACAATATTGGAATATATACATGCATGTGTCTGCGTTTGTGTGTTTGTGTTTATGTGTGTATATGCTCACACATGCACAAACACAGATTTGTATATACATGTAATAAAAACGATAAAATTCCATCGTTAACATAGTATATAACATTTAATGGTACACGCATATATATATGTGTGTGTGTGTGTGTGTGTGTGTGTGTGTGTGTGTGTGTGTTTGTGCTATTCTACGTCTTAAATAGTATATAAAACAATATACAATATTGGAATATATACATGCATGTGTCTGCGCGTGTGGGTGCTTGTGGCTATGTGTGTGTATACTCAAAAATACACACACACATATGTATATGCATGTAATCAAATACGGTAAAATTCTATGGTTTACATAGTATATGCAAATAAGGTATAACATTTAATGGTACACGCATATATATATGTGTGTGTGTATATGTGTGTGTGTGCGCGCGCCCGCGTGTGTGTGAGCAAGTGTGTGTGTGTGTGTGCGCGTGTGTGTGTGTGTGTGTGTGTGTGCAATTCTAAGTTTTAAATAGTATATAAAACAATATACAATATTGGAATATATACATGTATACATATATACATATATACATAAAGCAATATACAATATTGGAATATATACATGCATGTGTCTGCGTTTGTGTTTGCCTGTATTTATGCGTGTGCATACTCACACATGCACATACACACACACACACACACACAGATTTGTACATACATGTAATAAAAAACGATCAAATTCCATGGTTTACATATTATATACAAATAACTATTAATGGTACACGCATAGATACATATATATGTATATATGGAGGTGTATCTGTGTGTGAGTCTGCAATAAAATTCCAAGATTTAGATAGAATATACAGATAATATTCTTTACTATATTAAATATGTATATGCAATGTCCATGTGTGTGTGCGGGTGTGTATACGTATGTATGTATATTCCCACATATATGCATGTATATAATCAGATATGGTATTATACGACGTTTAAGTTGTATGTACGAATATATATATATATATATATATATATATATATATATATATATATATATATATAATCCAAAAGTCCATAGAAGAAATCTTCCTTTTTATTTAAAAAATCCTGTTGCAGTTTGAGAGCTCAATGTGTGCTCTTAATGTTAGAGTCACAGAGCAAATATATAAGTAAAGAAATAACAAAAGACTTAGAGATTTGGCGTTATAGTCTATTTCAGGGAGCTTAGACAAATAGTCTAAATCTCCCGACTCATCAGATGCGAATGATGAATTCTTTATTACTTTAAAGGCATTTGAAAACTGATTTTTATTCATATATTTTTTTTTATTTTTTAGAATTTTGCAGTCCTGTGATATGAATTCCAAATGTAATACTTGATGTTGCAAAAAAAGAAAAAAAGCTCCCTGAAATAGACTATAAAGCTAAATCCCTAAGTCTTATGTCATTTCTTTATTCATATATATTTATATATATATATATATATATATATATATATATATATATATATATTATAAGTTAAGATAGCTTTGATAAGGAATCAATGGTCCTTGGTGACAACCAGTTTCTCGCCCTTCGAACATCGGACCAAGCTACGGCATCCTAACTTATATATGCTATATCAGTGATATTGAGCACTCTATTTATGAATACACTAAATTACACACACACATACATACATACATACACACACTCGCACGCACGCTAAATATATATACAAGGTGTGTCAAAAAAGTATCGAGATTTTTTATACTTTTTGACTCACGTTGTAATCTGAAAAAATTAACCTTCCATTTATTCTTCATTTCTATATTGGTAAATACAGCTTTAAAATCTGTACTTTTTGACACACGTTGTATTCTGATAAATTAACGTTACATTTATTGTTCATTACGATCTTGGTAAATACAGTTTCAATCTCGATTCTTTTTGACACACCTTATATATATATATATATATATATATATATATGTGTGTGTGTGTGTGTGTGTGTGTAGAATTAAACAAAAGACACATCTGTTTAACAATGTTATTTTTGATCTTTTCGAGTTTTCTGGGCAAAATTTTAATGTTTGGGTGGAATTCGTCGATAAGTCCACCAAAGTTCAGGTCCCGAGTACTTCCGGCACTTCGAAGTGCCATCATCAGGGGTGATATGTTCCAGCTTTTAAAAAATTTAATTAATGTGGAGGCTGGAAGGAGAAGACTAGATGAGAAAGGTGTTATAGGCATTTGAAAATGTGTGTACTGCATTGGAAATTAATTTTGTTTAAGGATGGTTTGTATTGTTTTATGTACAAAGCTTCTAGTATTTGGAGTTTTTGTTTATTTTTTTCTTTGTGCAGAATGTGTGTATTTTCTGTTAGAATATTTCGGTAATTAGAGTGGGGGTATGAATATAATTTTAGGTGTGGTGAAATGGAGCTATTATCTGTTAAATGGAGGGTTAGACGACGTGACAATGTATATATATATATTATTCAGTGTTCTATTCATGAAATCGCATCAGTACCAGTGACTATGAATAGGTAAGTGCTGGAGTACCTTCGGGTGTGGCTTCAGCAGTGTAGTGACGATGGTGATGAGGATTCGTATATTGGATGATATAATATTTATAACAAAGTTACGAGCATAACAAAATAAAGGCCAAATATTTTTTTATTTCTATTATTAAAATCAAATTTTGAATAGGATCCATGCTGCCTTTTTATTTACTTTCCATATCTGTGAGATCATTCTGCAGGACTCTGTATTATATTCAGAGTGAGGTTTCACGGGCAGCGCTCGCTTGGGTAAACATTTGGATTTTTAAAACAAAGTGATGACAATAACAGAACGAAATGGAAAATATTGTTTTTCCTTGTGTTAAATTAAATTTTGAATAAGATTTATTTGGCCATTTTTATTTATTTTCGAAGCCCGGAAGATCCTTCTGTCGGAGCCTGTATAATAGGGGCTGGTTTAACACAGTCAGTAGAGCGCTTGCCTAGGATTTGCAAGGTCCCTGGTTCGATACCGACCCTCGCCAACTCAGCGTATGTGTACCACAGGGAACTGTTCGATAATGTGAGAAGCCGATGGTAGGTGTGGCGCTCCACCTCAGACGCGAAAACAATATCCTTGGTCTAACTCTAGTGGAAAAAGGTATAGACTCCCTCGCTGTTTGGCTGATACTGACATTAGGCCACCCCGTCGACTTTATTTTGCTTATAGTACAGTGGTACATTGATTACGAGCGTCCGGAGTTATGAATTTTCTGAGTTACGAGCTGTTCTACAGTTGATTTTTTTTTGGTTCGTGTTGAGAGCTAAACTTTTAGGCACAAGGGAGCTTCAGGTACGCTTATGTTGATAAGTTCATTCAAAC
The DNA here is from genome assembly GCA_023376005.1 of Doryteuthis pealeii. Classification (NCBI taxonomy): domain Eukaryota; kingdom Metazoa; phylum Mollusca; class Cephalopoda; order Myopsida; family Loliginidae; genus Doryteuthis; species Doryteuthis pealeii. The sequence goes on from CM042163.1 coordinate 42,799,110, forward strand.
ATTTAAGTTTCCAAATTTATTACGTCAAAAATATTCCTGTTAAAAAACTGTTCTTTGGATTTAGAAAAATAGATAGACCAAATATGGATGAGACACACAAAGATTGTCTTTCTTTAAAGAAAAGAAAAAAATATATACAGTTGTATCTTGGCTTATGAGTACCCCAACTTACGAGTTTTCCGAATTACGAGCTGTCACTCGGTGGATGTTTTGCTTTGAGTTGCGAGCTAACATTTGAGGTACGAGCGAGCTTCAAATACGTTTATGTTGATAAGTTCGTTCAAGCATTTAAGTTTCGAAATCTATTGCGTAACAAAAAAGTATTAATAATAAAATAAATTTTAAAACACATTACAGCAGATAATCCATTACACTCTATTTCATTATGGGTAATAAAGGACTATTTGCTCGTAAATTCCTACTATAAAATAAACTGAATCCCCATTTTATGTCCGTGTTTTTGCAATAAATGTTTTATTTTTCTTGCACCCATTATTTTACAATACTGAATATATTTTCTTAATTTATATTAATATTAACTTCAATGTGTATATTCTAAAAGTTTTTATTTTGTGAGAATGTTTAGTTTTAAAGTGGGGCTCGTTTTACAATTTAGGCATAAATTGGATCCTCCTTTTATGACCGTAATCTTTTTTTTCGTCGACGATGATTAAAATCTGACGTTTTTATTTTAGAGTACCAAAGCCAAAAAGAAAAGAAATAACAACAACAAAAGGTAATATTCAACTTTTTACTCGTAAATTCCTACCATAAAATTAGGCTTGGGCATTTTATGGTAGAAATTTACGAGTAAAAAGTTGAAGTGTAAAAACGAACCCCCACTTTAGAACTAACCATTTTCACGAAATAAAAACTTTTAGAATATACACATTGAAGTAAATATTAAAATAGATAAATAAAATATATTTAGTATTGTAAAATAACGGGTGCAAGAAAAATAAAACATTTATTGCAAAAACACGGACATAAAAGGGGGGTTCAGTTTATTTTATGGTATGAATTTACGAGCAAATAGTCATTTATTACCTAATTATGTTTTTATACAATACAGTGCTATTTTCTTATTACAAAAATTCTCAAAAAGAATTAGGATGTTTTTGTTTTTTTTTTTTTTGGAAGGGGACTGAGTAATGAGCGAAATGAATTAAACTCGTAATTCAAGGTGCCACTGTATGGCATAAAAGCAGCCTAATGGCATAAAAGCAGCCGTTCAAAGGAGTAAGAATGAAGTCACCTGTTGGCCGTGGGGGACGGGCCGTAATGCCTGAGGACAAGATTGCGGTGAATGAGATCTCCCTAACCCAGGTCCTAAGTGGTCCTATGACATGCAACACTCCACTTCGGTCCTAACTTGGACAATACGGACAGTCGAAGAAAACCGATCGGCAAGTCAACTCAAGCCCTATCAGCTTGTCCCGACAATCTATTAATAATGGAGATTCGCTTCCGGTTTTTGTCTGTAAGAAAAACGACGTCACTGATTACGTCACACTACCTAAAACGTCATAACGTAGAATAAATACATTCAAAATTTGAGCATGCAATGTTAGACAGTCCTCTTTGGTTTTTTTTAAACAAGTTTTAATAAATACATACCTGGTATTATCTATTTACATATAGTTTGTTTTATTTTAATATATATTCAATGTTTCCATTTCAATTTTTTTAAATATTTTGTACTCCTTTAATAAATTTATTTTATTTTTTTACTCCTTTAATAAATTTGATGATTTTACTTTACTTATGATATAAACTCTCTGATATTAAATGTTCAACTCCCATCCCCTCAGGCAATATTTATTTCACGTCGCCCAGAGGGCGTTTTTTTTATTTTGCTAGTATTCATAAAACTGATTTTATGGCAAACACTCAACCCGTTTTATCATATGATTTCCAGAAGGTGGAGACTATGGGTCAAGTACCAGTTTATCAACTGTAAGGTCTGTAGAGTGACATACTGTCGGTATCCTCCGGGTCGTGAGGGAGTCTATCCTTTTTTCACTAGCGCTAGTCTGGGGAGATTGTTTTTGCATCTGAGGTTGAGCGTCGCACCTACCATCAGCTCTTCACTTTACCGCACATATCCCTGTGCTACTCATTCGCTCTTCACTTTACTGCACAGATCAAATCTATGCTACGCATGCGCTGAGATGGCGATGACCGGCATCGAAGCCGGAACCTGTTAATTCCTATATGAGTGATAAACTAGCTGAATTACACCGGTTCGGTTAAAAATCTTATATCCTAAAAAAACAAAACAAGGTTTGGCAAGGGTTGATATGTAATTAAACCAAAATAACCGATTGAGCCATCATTCAATTCCTTAATGTAGAACAGTTTATGTTAGCACAATAAGGCGATGTGCAATGTGTTCTAACAAGGGCAACTGCGATTTGTGTAGATAGATAGATGGATAGATAGATAGATAGATAGATATGAACAGACTGGGATAGATAGATAGATAGATAGATAGATAAGGAGGAATGAAGGAAGGGGCGAGGAGGAAAAGGAAAACTTTGATAGAGAGAGATAGAGATATAGAGAGATTGATAGATTTGAATGTATTGAGATAGATAGATAGATAGAGAGAGAGAGGGGGGAGAGAGAGAAGCAGGAATGAAGGGAAGAGGAAGAAAAGGAGAAACTTTGATCGATTGATCGATAGATAGATACATACATACATACATACATACGAACAGACTGGGATAGATAGATAGATAGATAGATAGATAGATAGATACGAACAGACCGGCATAGATAGATAGATAAATAGATTTCAACGTATTGAGATTGATATTAACAGATTGGGATAGTTATATCAGAAGAAAGGAAGGGAAGAGGAAGAAAGGGAGATACTTTGATAGATAGAAGATATATATATATATATATATATATATATATATATATATATATATATATATATATATAGGTATATATAAAAACAAATTTTTTTTGTGATGAAACAAAGAAATACAGTGCTCAATCACAAATTGTGAGAGCTAATATTTATTTAATTTGCTGAGTTTTTATAGATCAATGTTCATTATAAACAGCTACCCAGGTTTCTTGCTAGGGCGCAATCATCAGGTTGTTGAATTAGATCCCATGGTGTTTATTGAAGATCTTTACTTAATGTCACATTCTGGACCGTAAATAACGTCGGTTACTTCCGGGGACGCTATTGTAGTTCGGATTTATTAAAAATTTAAATTTTTTCAAAAGAATTAAACAAAAGACACATCTGTTTAACAATTTTATTTTTGATCTTTTCGAGTTTTCTGGCCAACTTTTTAATGTTTGGGTGGAATTCGTGGATAAGTCCACCAAAGTTCAGGTCCCGAATACTTTCGGCACTTCGAAGTGCCATCATCAGGTGTGATGTGTTCTAGTTTGTTTTTTTTAATATATTAATGTGGAGGCTGGAAGGAGAAGAATTGATGAGAAAGGAGTTATAGTTAAGTACTCGGGACCTGAACTTTGGTGGACTTATCCACGAATTCCACCCAAACATTAAAAAGTTGTCCAGAAAACTCGAAAAGATCAAAAATAAAATTGTTAAACAGGATATGTATCTTTTGTTTAATTCTACATGTATAAATGAAATAATTCTGCCCAAATACACACACACACACACACACACACACACACATATATATATATATATATATATATATAGTTTTTTTTCCGTAGTTAGGGTCTTTCCATGTGTGGTTTAACCAAGCTGATGCAGGTAAACCATAAGGAGAGCTCAATGTGCCTAATACCAGTGAGTAAAAGGACAGAGCAAGATATTTAGTAAATGAAGAAAAAACTCTAAACTTGCTTCATTAAAATAATTTATTTCAACCGTATTAATACGACATCTTCAGGTAATCACAAGAAAGAGTCATGTTCTTGTGATTACCTGAAGATGCCCGTATTAATACGGTTGAAATAGATTATTGTAATAAAGCAAGTTTAGAGTTATTTCGTCATTTACTATATATATATATATATATATATATATATATATATATATATATATATATATATATAGATAGATAGATAGATAGATAGATAGATAGATAAACCAACCAACTGACCGGTGGCAGTCTATAAGTCAATGCATCAACTGGTAAATATTTTGTGGAATATACGAATTCTCTATATAAATGTAGATTTAAAAAAAGGTCGTCAAGATTATTTAGCTACAGAATCGAGGAAGCCTTCGCAAAGAATTAACGAAACGGAAAACAACAAAGTCTCGAAACCTGGCGTCGTTTTTCTTTTGTTACTGGCAGCTTAATTACAGTGCTCTCTGAATACTCGGCATCATACTATTTTCCCTCTAATGATAATGTTTATTGCGAGAGTTATCTCCCCTTGTCAATTACTTCTCCCAAACGCTATATGCTATATTAAAGAAGTGAAACGGACGTTTTTATTTGTCTCGGATTTGATTTTATAGGTCGATAAACTCTCTTTTATTTCTGTTCGTATTATATTTCATTATGTTAGCCGGATTTATCATGGACAAGTAATTATTTGATATATAATGTGTGTCAAAAAAGTATCGAGATTTTTAAATTTCTAGCTTGGTAAATACAGCTTCAAACTCGGCACTTTTATGACGCACCTTGTATTTTGACAAAAAATTAACGTTCCATTTTTTGTTTATTTCCACCTTGGTAAATACAGCTTCAAATTCGCCACTTTTATGACACAACTTTTGTTCTGAAAAAATTAACGTCCCATTCACTCTTCACATCTATCTTCGTAAATATTGCTTCAAACTCGGAACTTTTATTACACACCTTTTGTTCTGAAAAAATTAACGTTCCATTCATTGTTCATTTCTATCTTGGTAAATACAGCTTCAAACACGGCACTTTGATGACACATCTTGTATTCTGAAAAAAAAAATCGTTCCATTCATTGTTCATTTCTATCTTGGTAAATACAGCTTCAAACTCGGAACTTTTATGACACACCTTTTGTTCTGAAAAAATTAACGTCCCATTCATTGTTCATATCTATCTTTGTAAATACAGCTTCAAACACAGCACTTTTATGACACACCTTTTCTTCTGAAAAAATTAACGTCCCATTCATTGTTCATATCTATCTTTGTAAATACAGCTTCAAACACAGCACTTTTATGACACACCTTTTCTTCTGAAAAAATTAACGTTCCATTCATTGTTCATTTCTATCTTGGTAAATACAGCTTCAAACACGGCACTTTTATGACACAACTTTTGTTCTGAAAAAAATGAACGTTCCATTCATTGTTCATTTCTATCTTGGTAAATACAGCTTTAATCTCGATACTTTTATGTCACACCTTATATAATCAAACAACTAAACTTGCATTTATATTTTTATTTTATATCTAAACTACCTAAAAAGAAATCATCAATTTTTAGTTTATTCTGTACTGATCGATATCGACAACGGAAATCCAATATTGAAATACACTTTAGAATTTTAATACAAAATATAATTCTGTTTTCGACAAACTGTTTTTCAACGGATCTCCTATTATTATCATAGATTTATTTAATAGAAAAAAAAATTTTTAAGGAACAATTACACAGAAAATAGAAATATAAGGTGTGCCAAAAAAATTCAAGATTTCGTGTACTTTTTGACATACCTTGTATGCTGAAAAATTAACGTTCCATTCATTGTTCATGTCTATCTTTGTAAATACAGCTTCGAACTCTGCACCTTGTATTCTGAAAAAAAAAGATCGTTCCATTCATTGTTCATTTCTATTTTGGTAAATACAGCTTCAAACTCGCCACTTTTATGACACACCTTGTATTCTGAAAAAAATAACCTTCCATTCATTGTTCATTTACATCTTGGTAAATACAGCTTCAAATTCCCTACTTTTATGACACACCTTGTATTCTGAAAAAATAACGTTCCATCCATTGTTCATTTTCATCTTGGTAAATACAGCTTCAAATTCCCTACTTTTATGACACACCTTGTATTCTGAAAAAATAACGTTCCATTCATTGTTCATTTTCATCTTGGTAAATACAGCTTCAAATTCCCTATTTTATGACACACCTTTTGTTCTGAAAAAATTAACGTTCCATTCATTGTTCATATCTATCTTGGTAAATACAGCTTCAAACTCGGCACTTTTATAACACACCTTGTATGCTGAAAAAATTAACGTTCTATTCATTGTTCATTTCTATCTTGGTAAATACAGCTTCAGATCCGGCACTATTAAGACACCTTATATATGCGATGGCAGTCCCAAATCTTAGGTCTACAAAATATTTAGAAATAATAGAAAAGTCTACTGTTTATAGTCAATGATGTTTATATCATTTTAAAATTTCAACTTTTTTTCTACATAATCGTTATTTCCGTCGATTAATTTTTTAGGGAGTTTTTGTATGCCCATATCATACCAGTTTACCGCTATATCGTCGAGCAGGTGTTGAATCTCCTCGTCGTTGCAAACTCCCAACTCCACTTGCGGATATTTGTGACATCCATGCACAAAACCATTAAGTGGTGATGAATTTCAATCGGTTTAATGCTGTTTACATTTAAAACCGAATAACTATCCGAACTCGTCGCTTGGTGGTAGTATCAATAGTGGATTATGTTTTTAAAACATATGTATTATTGTTTTACATTAGCGACACGTGTTTCAGATATTCTGACATCTTCTTCCGGGTGGCTAATTACTGCCCAAATTTTTTTTTAAAATCTAATCCATTTTGCGGACTTTCATTTCGTATATATATATATATATATACTAAGCTTAGCTTAGATGTGGTGCAAAGCCAGAATTATGGGTTACCCAATGAGAATCGAACTCACTGACAATGGTTGCGAGGCGAGTTTGATAACCATTACACTAAGTGAGGTTCCCAATATGCGTATGTATCTATCTATCTATATATTATATATATTATATATATATATATATGTGTGTGTGTGGTGTGTGTGTGTGTGTGTGTGTGTGTGTGTGTGTGTGTGTTTTATTACGAACAATCCTCAGCCGTATTGGAGGATTCAAATGAACTATGTCCGCTCTTATCCCCTCCTTTTCAAAAATCTCTCTCTCTCTCTCTCTCTCTCTCTCTCTCCTCTCTCCTCTCTCTCTCTCTCTCTATCTATCTATCTATCTATCTCTTTCTTTCTCTCCCTCTCTCTCTCTCTCTATCTATCTATCTATATCTATATCTCTATATCTTTCTCCCCCCCCTCTCTCTCTCTCTCTCCAAACATTACCGCCCGATGTGAATATACATCAAGTAATAGTGTCGTATCACAGAGAGATTACATTACAAAAGCAACCAAATAATGCATGAAATTGAGAAATTGTAAAAATTAATTTGATATCATGTATCAGGGTCTTTTTTTTGCGAGGCTTCCCGTTCCGGCAACACCAAAGTAAATAATATAAATTCATTTTGATTCGTAATGAAAATAATGATTCACACCAACAATTCATAATCGAAAATTGTTTTCTTTGATAATATTTGCTCTATAATAATAATAATAATAATGATAATAATAATAATAATAATAGTGCCAGCAGATCACAGGGTGAAGCTAAAGGAAAATGAAAAAATGGACAAATATCTGGACCTTGCCAGAGAACTGAAAAAGTTATGGAATATGAAAGTCAAAGTGATACCAATTGTAGTTGGTACACTTGGAACAGTCCCAAAAGGATTAGAAAAGGGCTTGGAAAGTTTGGATATCAGAGGAAGGATTGAAACCATTCAGAACACTGCACTGCTGCAATCTGCCAGAATACTCAGAAGAGTCCTGGAGACCTGAGGAGATTTGCTGTCACTCAGACTCCAGTGAAAGACCATCAGCTAATGCTGCTGTGAAAACTCAAAAGGAGTAAATAATAAAACAATTATATGGACACTTCAAAGGGAAGAAAAACAATTATATGGACACTTCAAATGACAAATTGGAGAGGTCGCATACGAAAATACTTGGACGTGGTTAAGAAAAGGAAATCTTAAAAGAGAAACTGAATCACTAATAATAGCTGCACAGAATAATGCCATAAAGACAAACTATATCAAAGCAAAAATTGATAAGACCCAACAAAATAGTAAATGTAGATTATGCGGTAATAGAGATGAGACTGTAAACCATGTACTATGCAAATGTAGCAAACTAGCACAACGGGAGTACAAAACTAGACACGACTGGGTTGGGAAGGTGATCCACTGAGAATTATGCCAAAAATTAAATTTTGACCATACAACAAAATGGTATATGCATAAACCAGAATCTGTTCTTCAGAAAGAAACGCATACAATTCTCTAGGACTTTGAAATAAAAACGGATCAACTTATTCTAGCCAGAAGACCAGACCTAGTGCTAATTAACAAAAAAGAAAGAACTTGTCAACTGGTGAATTTTGCAGTTCCTGCAGATCACAGGGTGAAGCTAAAGGAAAATGAAAAAATGGACAAATACCTGGACCTTGCCAGGGAACTGAAAAAGTCATGGAATATGAAAGTCAAATGATACCAATTGTAGTTGGTGCACTTGAAACGGTCCCAAAGGGATTGGAAAAGGGATTGGAAAATCTGGACATCAGAGGAAAGATTGAGACCATCCAGAATACTACACTGTTGCAATCTGCCAGAATACTCAGAAGAGTCCTGGAGACCTGAGGAGACTTGCTGTCACTTATACTCCAGTGAAATACCACCAGCTAACGCTGATGTAAAAACTCAAAAGGAGTGAAATATAATAATAATGACAGATTGACCAAGGGGCTAGGAAATTAATGACAATACACAAGGCTCTACACCCTAGAGATAATAGAGATAGGATATATATATCAAGAAAAGAAGGTGGAAGAGTTCTTTCTACCATAGTGGACTGCTTAGAGGCCACAATCCAAGGACTCGAAGAATACACAAGAAAGAGCAAAGATAAGATTACTTATGGCAGCCAACAACAGCAGATGTAATATATGGATAAACAGAAAAACAACGAAAACTAGAAAACAAAGATGGGAAGAAAAACAATTATATGGACACTTCAAACGACAAATCGGAGAGGTTGGACAAGAAAAGACCTGAACATGGTTAAGAAGAGGAAACCTCAAGAGAAAAACTGAATCACTAATAATTGCTGCACAAAATAATCTCATAAAAACTAATTATATCAAAAGTTATGCAAAAATTGGTAAGACAGAACAAAACAATTATTGTAGAGTGTGTGGTGACAGAGATGAGACCATAAACCATGTATTAAGCGAATGTAGCAAACTAGCACAATGGGAATACAAAACTAGGCATGGCTGGGTTGGGAAGGTGATCCACTGGGAATTATTCAAAAAATTAAATTTTGACCATACATCAAAATGTTATATGCATAAACCAGAATCTGTTCTTGAGAACGAAACGCATAAAATTCTCTGGGACTTGATATAAATAAGGATCACCTTATCCCAACCAGGAGACCAGACTTATTGATTAACAAAAAAAAAAACTTGTCAACTGGTGACTTTGAGATTCCAGCAGACCACAGGGGGGGGGGGGTGAAGGAAAACGAAAACATGTACAAATACCTGGACCTTGCCAGAGAATTGAAAAAGCTGTGAAATATGAGAGTCAAAGTGATACCAATTATAGTTGCTGCACTTGAAATGGCCCCGAAAAGACTGGAGGATCTGGAAATCAGAGGAAGAATTGAGACCATTCAGACTACTGCATTGATGCAATCGGCTAGAATATTCAGAAGAGTTCTGGAAACGTAAGGAGATTTGTTGTCACTCAGACTCCAGTGAAATACTAAACGCTGGTGTGAAAAACTCACATAATGATAATAACTATGGAACATGAACGTAATGCCGTATCAATTATAATTAGAGTTGTTGGAACGGTCCCCGAGGGTTTGGAAAAGGGTCTGTGTGATTTGGAGATTAGAGGAAGAACCGAGACCATGTCATGTCAACCCTTATTGGGTTATTTTATGCCGAAGATGTTTTTGTTCCATTCATTCTTGATGGGTATTTAATTTTTTAACTCATTTTTTATAAGTCTTTAAAAACTCATATTTTGGAGTGTTGCAAGACGTGGACTGTTAATCTAGCCTGATTCCGTCATTAAGCATCACAGAAAACAAGAGGCCCCATTGTGATGATTTTACCCCTCTGCAGAGGTGTAGTCGGTGTATTCTATGGCATCAGCAGACATTGCGGAGAGGAACTGAGAGTAATTACGGTTACGCCCTGTGTCCAACTGGACACCTGAAGAAGGCCAGAGTCATACCGGTCGAAACATAGTGTATGTTACATTATCCGTTGGTTTCCTACGAATTATGACTCTAGTGTAGTTAAACTTAGATAACAGTATTGTGGAGGGAAAATTACCATTATGTTATAGAAGTTATTGACAACAGTCCTTACTACATTCTCTAGCGCCCCAGAACTGGAGCCTCACCACCGCTTACAGCTTTATTGCCCAGTGCCTGAGGCGCCCCCCTTGAGAGGGAATGCCGAAGGGATCGACGCAATATTTGTTCTTTCCCACCCATGAGCTTCGGCTTGTGGGTGGGCCCACGTTAAAACGAGGCATTGTGCCCAGCCCATACAAGTGGGGTATGAGGCAAATACCCTCTACACACCGCTTACAGTTTAGTGTCATACCCAAAGACACAGTTTCCGTTGAATCAAATAGAAAGCAATACTTTTGGAGCGCGGAGTTCCACTAAAGATCTAAGGCGTCCGTTTTTATGACCGACGCCTATTCAGAATTATGATTGCTGGAAGGTTGGTTGGCTTTTTACGGCATGTCAAAACTTGCTGGATTATTTTATGCCGGAGACATTTTGTTTTATTCATTATTGATGGGTATTGAATTTTTTTTTAAATTCAATTTTTTTAAATCACATTTTTAGAACTCATTTTTTCTATTTAACCCATAGATGGGACTCTAACAAGTACTACCACTCTGGGCCAGGGGTAGACCAAAGATTAATGGCGATGAAGGCGTACCCCACGCTCCCCAAATCTCCAAAATTGGAACTTACTGTTATAGGTGATATACCCTATAGACTAATGGAATGCGCCGACGGTTGCTATAAGTAACAGGGACAATTATGGCTTGTAGAGTAAGCCAATGCGAGTCAGCTCATAACTCTATTTGTCGGACGTAATTCCCACTTCTCTGTACTGTAATTGTCTATTCTTTTGTTAATACATTTTCCTACATTTGTTACCCGTCGTTTTGTTCTTATTTGACCCCTTAAAACCCAACAACACTTACCCATTAGAAGCAGTTTAATGTCGTACCCAGGACACTCAGAATTTTGGCTATAATATTTTAGAAACTAGCTGCAGTACCCGGTAATATCGGGAAAAGTGAGGTTATTCGCAGTTCCACGCTGGATTTTCAATTGCATTTTTTCTAGGCGGGGTATATGGCAGTAGTTATTACACAGACACATAGAAAGAGTCGGTGGTGTAGTCTATTGTCGGTATCAGTCGGATAGAGAGGGAGTCTATCCCATTTTTCGAGAGTGCTAGACCAGGTCGATTGTTTTTGCGTCTGAGGCGTAGTGCCACACCTAACATCAGATCCCCACAGTTTCCGTTGAATTAAATAGAAAGCAATACTTTTGGAGCCGAGTCCCTCGGACATTAACTGTATTTCACGAGCCACCGATTTCTGATATAACACAACGAATAGAAAAATAAACCTATGTTCCTCTAATAACAGCAACAAGAGAAAACGATGAAATCGAGCTGGCTATTTACAATATCGGAAGATGACACTCCAGGGAACAAAATATCAATTTATTCTCTAAAAATCTATTAGGTAAGAATAAACAGTTTGTTTTTTGTTTTTTTCATTTTTCTTTGTATTAAATTTTGTAAACAAAAAACGTAATTAATTTTATCGCAAAGAAATCTTTATATTAAAAGGATTGCCAAATCAATTCGGTACGCGAATCGATTTCTTTTAATAAAGGAAAACGATGAAAAGATATTTCCTTACTGCATCAAATGACATCTACTGGAGAGTTAGGGTGAGTGGCTGGTTGGTTGGCTGGTTGGTTTTTAAGGCATGTCAACCCTCGGGTTATTTTATGCCGAATATATATGGTATTATTGTCCTCATATTTATTGTAACATCTACTGGAGAGTTAGCTGGTTGGTTGGTTGGTTGGTTGGTTTTTACGGCATGTCAACACATGATTTTTAGTATTATTTGGATTTTCGGACTTTTGTCCTTATCTTTATTGTGACATATACTGGAGAGTTAGGTTGGTTGGTTGGTTGTTTGGTTGTATTTTACGGCATGTCAACCCTAGGGTTATTTTATGTGGAATATATAATGGAGAGTTTGGGTGGTTAGTCGGTTAGTGGGCTGGATTTTACAGGATGTCAACCCTTGGGTTATTAGTATTATTTGGATTTTCGGGCTATTGTCCTCATCTTTGTGACATATACTGGGGAGTTAGGTTGGTTGGTTGATTGGTTGAATGGTTATTTGGATTTTACGGCATGTCAACACATGGAATTTTAATATTATTTGGATTTTCGGACTATTGTCCTCATCTTTATTGTGACATATACTGGGGAGTTAGGTTGGTTGGTTGGTTGTTTGAATGGTTATTTGGATTTTACGGCATGTCAACACATGGAATTTTAATATTATTTGGATTTTCGGACTATTGTCCTCATCTTTATTGTGACATATACTGGGAGTTAGGTTGGTTGGTTGGTTGTTTGAATGGTTATTTGGATTTTACGGCATGTCAACACATGGAATTTTAATATTATTTGGATTTTCGGACTATTGTCCTCATCTTTATTGTGACATATACTGGGGAGTTAGGTTGGTTGGTTGGTTGTTTGAATGGTTATTTGGATTTTACGGCATGTCAACACATGGAATTTTAGTATTATTTGGATTTTCGGACTATTGTCCTCATCTTTATTGTGACATATACTGGGGAGTTAGGTTGGTTGGTTGATTGGTTGAATGGTTATTTGGATTTTACGGCATGTCAACACATGGAATTTTAATATTATTTGGATTTTCGGACTATTGTCCTCATCTTTATTGTGACATATACTGGGGAGTTAGGTTGGTTGGTTGGTTGTTTGAATGGTTATTTGGATTTTACGGCATGTCAACACATGGAATTTTAATATTATTTGGATTTTCGGACTATTGTCCTCATCTTTATTGTGACATATACTGGGGAGTTAGGTTGGTTGGTTGGTTGTTTGAATGGTTATTTGGATTTTACGGCATGTCAACACATGGAATTTTAATATTATTTGGATTTTCGGACTATTGTCCTCATCTTTATTGTGACATATACTGGGGAGTTAGGTTGGTTGGTTGTTGTTTGAATGGTTATTTGGATTTTACGGCATGTCAACACATGGAATTTTAATATTATTTGGATTTTCGGACTATTGTCCTCATCTTTATTGTGACATATACTGGGGAGTTAGGTTGGTTGGTTGGTTGTTTGAATGGTTATTTGGATTTTACGGCATGTCAAACACATGGAATTTTAGTATTATTTGGATTTTCGGACTATTGTCCTCATCTTTATTGTGACATATACTGGGGAGTTAGGTTGGTTGGTTGATTGGTTGAATGGTTATTTGGATTTTACGGCATGTCAACACATGGAATTTTATTATTTGGATTTTCGGACTATTGTCCTCATCTTTATTGTGACATATACTGGGGAGTTAGGTTGGTTGGTTGATTGGTTTGAATGGTTATTTGGATTTTACGGCATGTCAACACATGGAATTTTAATATTATTTGGATTTTCGGACTATTGTCCTCATCTTTATTGTGACATATACTGGGGAGTTAGGTTGGTTGGTTGGTTGTTTGAATGGTTATTTGGATTTTACGGCATGTCAACACATGGAATTTTAATATTATTTGGATTTTCGGACTATTGTCCTCATCTTTATTGTGACATATACTGGGAGTTAGGTTGGTTGGTTGGTTGTTTGAATGGTTATTTGGATTTTACGGCATGTCAACACATGGAATTTTAATATTATTTGGATTTTCGGACTATTGTCCTCATCTTTATTGTGACATATACTGGGGAGTTAGGTTGGTTGGTTGGTTGTTTGAATGGTTATTTGGATTTTACGGCATGTCAACACATGGAATTTTAATATTATTTGGATTTTCGGACTATTGTCCTCATCTTTATTGTGACATATACTGGGAGTTAGGTTGGTTGGTTGGTTGTTTGAATGGTTATTTGGATTTTACGGCATGTCAACACATGGAATTTTAGTATTATTTGGATTTTCGGACTATTGTCCTCATCTTTATTGTGACATATACTGGGGAGTTAGGTTGGTTGGTTGATTGGTTGAATGGTTATTTGGATTTTACGGCATGTCAACACATGGAATTTTATTATTTGGATTTTCGGACTATTGTCCTCATCTTTATTGTGACATATACTGGGGAGTTAGGTTGGTTGGTTGATTGTTGAATGGTTATTTGGATTTTTACGGCATGTCAACACATGGAATTTTAATATTATTTGGATTTTCGGACTATTGTCCTCATCTTTATTGTGACATATACTGGGGAGTTAGGTTGGTTGGTTGGTTGTTTGAATGGTTATTTGGATTTTACGGCATGTCAACACATGGAATTTTAATATTATTTGGATTTTCGGACTATTGTCCTCATCTTTATTGTGACATATACTGGGGAGTTAGGTTGGTTGTTTGGTTGTTTGAATGGTTATTTGGATTTTACGGCATGTCAACACATGGAATTTTAATATTATTTGGATTTTCGGACTATTGTCCTCATCTTTATTGTGACATATACTGGGAGTTAGGTTGGTTGGTTGGTTGTTTGAATGGTTATTTGGATTTTACGGCATGTCAACACATGGAATTTTAATATTATTTGGATTTTCGGACTATTGTCCTCATCTTTATTGTGACATATACTGGGGAGTTAGGTTGGTTGGTTTGTTTGAATGGTTATTTGGATTTTACGGCATGTCAACACATGGAATTTTAGTATTATTTGGATTTTCGGACTATTGTCCTCATCTTTATTGTGACATATACTGGGGAGTTAGGTTGGTTGGTTGTTGGTTGAATGGTTATTTGGATTTTACGGCATGTCAACACATGGAATTTAATTTATTTGGATTTTCGGACTATTGTCCTCATCTTTATTGTGACATATACTGGGGAGTTATTGGTTGGTTGTTGGGTTGAATGGTTATTTGGATTTTACGGCATGTCAACACATGGAATTTTAATATTATTTGGATTTTCGGACTATTGTCCTCATCTTTATTGTGACATATACTGGGGAGTTAGGTTGGTTGGTTGGTTGTTTGAATGGTTATTTGGATTTTACGGCATGTCAACACATGGAATTTTAATATTATTTGGATTTCGGACTATTGTCCTCATCTTTATTGTGACATATACTGGGGAGTTAGGTTGGTTGGTTGGTTGTTTGAATGGTTATTGGATTTTACGGCATGTCAACACATGGAATTTTAATATTATTTGGATTTTCGGACTATTGTCCTCATCTTTATTGTGACATATACTGGGGAGTTAGGTTGGTTGGTTGGTTGTTTGAATGGTTATTTGGATTTTAACGGCATGTCAACACATGGAATTTTAGTATTATTTGGATTTTCGGACTATTGTCCTCATCTTTATTGTGACATATACTGGGGAGTTAGGTTGGTTGGTTGGTTGTTTGAATGGTTATTTGGATTTTACGGCATGTCAACACATGGAATTTTAGTATTATTTGGATTTTCGGACTATTGTCCTCATCTTTATTGTGACATATACTGGGGAGTTAGGTTGGTTGGTTGGTTGTTTGAATGGTTATTTGGATTTTACGGCATGTCAACACATGGAATTTTAGTATTATTTGGATTTTCGGACTATTGTCCTCATCTTTATTGTGACATATACTGGGGAGTTAGGTTGGTTGGGTGGTTGTTGAATGGTTATTTGGATTTTACGGCATGTCAACACATGGAATTTTAGTATTATTTGGATTTTCGGACTATTGTCCTCATCTTTATTGTGACATATACTGGGGAGTTAGGTTGGTTGGTTGGTTGTTTGAATGGTTATTTGGATTTTACGGCATGTCAACACATGGAATTTTAATATTATTTGGATTTTCGGACTATTGTCCTCATCTTTATTGTGACATATACTGGGGAGTTAGGTTGGTTGGTTGGTTGTTTGAATGGTTATTTGGATTTTACGGCATGTCAACACATGGAATTTTAGTATTATTTGGATTTTCGGACTATTGTCCTCATCTTTATTGTGACATATACTGGGGAGTTAGGTTGGTTGGTTGGTTGTTTGAATGGTTATTTGGATTTTACGGCATGTCAACACATGGAATTTTAGTATTATTTGGATTTTCGGACTATTGTCCTCATCTTTATTGTGACATATACTGGGGAGTTAGGTTGGTTGGTTGGTTGTTTGAATGGTTATTTGATTTTACGGCATGTCAACACATGGAATTTTAGTATTATTTGGATTTTCGGACTATTGTCCTCATCTTTATTGTGACATATACTGGGGAGTTAGGTTGGTTGGTTGGTTGTTTGAATGGTTATTTGGATTTTACGGCATGTCAACACATGGAATTTTAGTATTATTTGGATTTTCGGACTATTGTCCTCATCTTTATTGTGACATATACTGGGGAGTTAGGTTGGTTGGTTGGTTGTTTGAAATGGTTATTGGATTTACGGCATGTCAACACATGGAATTTTAGTATTATTTGGATTTTCGGACTATTGTCCTCATCTTTATTGTGACATATACTGGGGAGTTAGGTTGGTTGGTTGGTTGTTTGAATGGTTATTTGGATTTTACGGCATGTCAACACATGGAATTTTAATATTATTGGATTTCGGACTATTGTCCTCATCTTTATTTGATATACTGGGAGTTAGGTTGGTTGGTTGGTTGTTTGTGGTTATTTGGATTTACGGCATGTCAACACATGGATTTTAGTATTATTTGGATTTTCGGACTATTGTCCTCATCTTATTGTGACATACTGGGGAGTTAGGTTGTTGGTTGGTTGTTGAATGGTTATTTGGATTTTACGCATGTCAAACATGGAATTTTAGTATTATTTGGATTTTCGGACTATTGTCCTCATCTTTATTGTGACATATACTGGGGAGTTAGGTTGGTTGGTTGGTTGAATGGTTGGTTGGTGAATGGTTATTTGGATTTACGGCATGTCAACACATGGAATTTTAGTATTATTTGGATTTTCGGACTATTGTCCTCATCTTTACTGTGAAATCTACTGGAGAATTAGGTTGGTTG
This sequence comes from Doryteuthis pealeii, assembly GCA_023376005.1. Taxonomy (NCBI): domain Eukaryota; kingdom Metazoa; phylum Mollusca; class Cephalopoda; order Myopsida; family Loliginidae; genus Doryteuthis; species Doryteuthis pealeii. The sequence continues at coordinate 42,816,487 of CM042163.1, forward strand.
GTTGGTTGGCTGGTTGGTTGGTTGGTTGGTGGTTGTAGTTTACGGCATATCAACACTTGGGTAATTTCATGCCGAATATATAGTGGAGAGTTTGGGTGGTTTGTCGGTTAGTGGGCTGTATTTTACATGTCAACCCTTGGGTTATTAGTATTATTTGGATTTTCGGACTATTGTCCTAATCTTTATTGTGACATCTACTGGAGAGTTAGGTTGGTTGGTTGGTTGGTTGGCTTTACGGCATGTCAACCCTTGGATTATACGAGGTATGTCAAAAAGTTTCCTGGACTGGTGTCACAAAAACTTATTTCAAATCCAAACTACAAACTACAAATTATCCCCTTCAAATAATCCCCTTGGAGTCTAATGCCCTTTCCCATCCTTCTCGGCCATGCTTCATGCACTCCTGAAATGATTCTTCCGGGATTCTCCGTAGGTCTGTCGCCACGGCCTTTTTTTATATCTGGTATATCCTCAAAACGGGTCCCCTTGATGACCACGTTGTGCTTGGGGAAGCGGAAAAATCCCATAGAGCCAGATCAGGCGAGTAAGGAGGTTGCTCCGGCACAGTGATGTACTTCTGGAACAGGAACTCTCGGATACTCAGTGGGCAGGTGCGATGTCATGATGAAGCACCCACGAGTTGTCCTGTCACATCTCTCGCCTCTTCTCGCGCTCTGAACGAAGCAAACGCCGCAGAATCTATTTGTAGAAATGCTGGCTGATTGTCTGATGGGGATAACTAGTAGTTTCTAGTTTTGGTTTAAAATAGACCTTTTTTGACACCAGTCCTGAAAATTTTTTGATACACCTCGTATGTACTAGCAAAAATATGTGCCTACCAGGCACTAGATTTTAGTTTTATTATAGTTAAATATTATATTGAATTTGAAAGACTTGTGAAATTAAATAAGAACACAAAAAATAGTACACTAATCTAATTTATTCTAATTTATTTCAACTTAAAATTATATATAGGATTGCTTTTAGTGCGTCTGAGAATAAAACATTGATATTAGAGATAAATGACACTAATTATTTATTAAATACGGTTTTGTTAAAACTGGTAAGCAAATTATTCATACCATATACTATGTAAACCTTTCTTAATGATAGATTGCAGGATTTTAAGCACATTAATGCCATGGGCTGTTTTGAGTAAAATCTATCTTAGATTTTAGTAGAGATATAATTGATATATAAGTGTCTGATCAAGATTAAACAATTATTATTAAGAAAACTTTGAGAATATAACGTAAATAACTAAGGAAAGTGTGACGTTGGTGGTGAAGTAGTTTCGGTTACAGACAGATTAACACATAATCTCTTAATTATAAGATTATTTGAATTTTTCGGACGATTCTCCTTATCTTTATTGTTATGTATAAAACTCCTTTTCCAAAATTGTATTTAGCTTCTCGTGTCCAAAATCAACACTGAAAACTTTTACACACACCTACTATAAACGACATCGTTACACATTCTCTCTGCTTTATTTTAAAGATTCAACCAAAAGGCTTGCTGCTTCATTATAAGGGCCTAAAAGAGTTAACAGAAGAGTTTCATCAACAATCTTTTGATTCACGTATTTTTACATTGAAGATGTTTATTTAATGTCATTCACCTGTTTGATTTTCTGAGATTTGTTAAATTCATTGGAACAAGATGCTATTAAGGATTTTGTTTACGTGATTATTTCTCCCTTAGAGATAAAAAAAACTACGTCAAAAAATAGAGTCGATAGCCTTTAGAGAAACATAAAATGTGCTTATCAAGATTAAATTAAATGATTGCAGAGATTTAATACGTCACGTATTAACACCCGCTTCTCTCTCTCTCTCTCTCTCTCTCTCTCTCTCTCTCTCTCTCTCTCTCTCTCTCCCTCTCATACAAACATACACACACACACACTTATATATATATACACACACACACATATATATATACATATATATATATATATATATATATATATATATATATATATGTGTGTGTGTGTGTGTTGTGTGATTGATATTTTCAAAGGTTTCATGATATATAATGAGAGTGCTTCATGTCCCTCTTATAGGGTTCAGCTTCTTCAAAATTAAGTATTCCTTGAGGATCATAAAAATATAAAATAAATAGCAATATGTTTTTGATTTTTCAGCTACACTGTCTGCCTATCTGTCTGTCAGCCCGTCTTTCGTTTTACACATGCATACATAAACGCATATATATATATATATATATATATATTAATAAGGCATCCACCGACACGTGTGTCGCCGTTTTACGACACTTCAGTATGGCTAGACACAACTATCTTTGGCTAGGTTCGAACTCAGACTGATCGTTTGGCATACTGACATCTTATCCCCTCGTCCACTGACAGCCGTAGCGGGGACTGGTGTTTTTAAACTATTAAGTACATAGGTTTGTTTATGTATTTTACGGTCACAGAGAGATCAAATTTCCGGGGAAACGATCATTGCTTATATGCTTAGTAGTGAGAGTTAATTCAAATTACTAACTAGAGAACTCATACCAATTTAAGGGAAATATATATATATAATATATATATATATATATATATATATAGGGGTTAAATGACCTAAATAGGAGAAGTAACGAAATAGGTTTTAAGGTGAACAGAAGTACAATAACATCAATGCTCATTCATTAATATATATATATACATATATATACATATATATCTGTAGTATGCATTTGTCTATTAAAATTTAGAAGAGACACACACACACACAAATATATATATATATATATATACATATATATATATATATATATATATATATATATATATATATATATAATATCAAGTGTCACCTTGATACATTTCAACCAAAATTGAGAACTCAAACGTTCATATGAAAATTTGTGTATACATTTTTGCATATACATTTTGAAATTATGACGTCTTACTATATTCGACACGCGCAAAACATGAAAATTATAAAAATCGCAACTTTGTTCGTGCCCATGAACTAGTGTATCTAACAAACGCAGAATTTAAAAAGAAAAAGTAAACAAAATAAAAAAATAAAGAAACGGGAATATCACACCAGTAAAACTGAAGTTGAAATAATTAAGAACTGATGAGACGGCAATATATATATATATAGAAAAACGGTGAGGAAATTAATCCGACAATGTGAGAAGAAAATATTTTAAAAATATAACAAATACAGGATGTTATGATCAAGGGAAAATAATAAGTATATTATATATTATAAATATATTATTATATTATAAATATAATTATTAATTTATGAATCTAATACATATATTATTATATTATCTTATTATAATTGGAGATTGTGTGTTTTTCTGTCTGTAACCGAAACTATATTCCTACTCAAGTCACAATTCTCTTAGTTATTTCACATTCTCCATGATTTTATTTTTATCTAAACCTCAATTATTAATAAAATTGTTTTACATTATATTACTGTTGACCATAGTCTACATACTATCTCT
>CM042163.1:42820063-42849556 GCA_023376005.1 Doryteuthis pealeii
CAAACTTTCAAGGACTACGAGGAACTACACACGAATGAGCAAGTTTAATACAGATCACAGAAATTATAAGAATGTACCTATAACGGGAACAGAAAAAAACAATAACGGATAAGAGCCATACTGCACTAGAGCTATTGCGTTGCGATGCAGCCAAATTCAAGCACTCGAGCGACTATACACCCACAATGAGAAACCCACTAACAGTATACATAAGCATCACAGCAACAATATAGAATGTATATAAGGACAGAATAAACAATAAAGAAAGAGGCCTTAATTGGACACTAAGTATCTGCGCTTGCTGATGTCAGTGCAATTCAAGGAACTCGAGAAATACACAACAAGAGCCAAAGCCTCGAACAGCAATTGTTACATAAGATTCACAGCAAAAGTATAAAACGTATATAAGACAAATTAAACAATAAAGAAAAGAGGCCTTATTGACACTAAGTATTGCCGTTGATGCAGCATTCAAAGGACTCGGGAATAACAAAATGGAGCAACGATCTAGAACACCAATGTTACATAAGTCAGAGTTAAAATTAAAATGATATAAGGACAGAATAAAACTAATGACAGAAAGAGGCCTATTGCACTAAAGTATCTGCGTTGATGAGCAATTCTAAGGACTCGAGGGGGATACACAAATGAGCAACATATAGAACACCAATGTTACTAAGGTCAGAGTAAAATATAAAATGATTATATAAGAAATAAAACCAATGAAGAAAGAAGCTTATTGACACTAAGGTATTGCGTTGATGCAGCAATTAAAGGACTCGAGCACACAAAATGAGCAGACGTCTAGAAACACCAATGTACATAAAGGCAGAAAATCAGTAAATGTATATAAGGACAGAGATAAAACAATGAAGAAGAAGCCTTATGACACTAACGCGTATGCTGTGATCGCAGCAATTAAAGACTCGGAGGATACAAAAATTGAGCAACGTTACTGAACAGCAATTTACATTAAGGTCAGAGTAAAAGTATAAATAATGTATATAAGGACAGAATAAAACAATAAAGAAAGAGCCTTATTGACACTAAGTATTGCGTATGACTGCAACATTTCAAGGACAATCGAGGAAACACAAAATGCAGCAAAAGGTTCTAGAACAAGCAATGTTACATAAGATCAGAGTAAGTATAAAGATGTATATAAGGACAAGGAATAAAACATAAAAGGCGAGACTCATTGACACTAAGTACTTGCGTTGATGCAACAATTCAGACTCGAGGAATACACAAAATGAGCAAAGTCTAGAACAGCAATGTTACATAAGATCAGAGTAAAGTATAAAATTATATAAGGACAGAATAAACAATAAAAAGGGAGACCTCATTGACACTAAGTATTGCGATTGATGCAACAATTTAAGGACTCGAGGAATACACAAAAGATGAGCAACGTCTAGACAGTGCAATGTTACATAAAGTCAGAGGTAAATATAAATGTATATAAGGACAGAATAAAACAATAAAGAAAGGGGCCTTATTGACATAAGTATTGCGTTTGATGCAGCAATTCAAGGACTCGAGGAATACACAAATGAGCAAAGTCTAGAACAGCAATGTTACATAAGATCAGAGTAAAGTATAAAATGGTATATAAGGAAACAGAATAAAACAATAAAAGGCAGACCTCATTGACACTAAGTATTGCTTGATGCAACATTCAAGGATCGAGGAATACACAAAATGAGCAACGTCTAGAACAAGCAATGTTACATAAGTCAGAGTAAAAATATAAATGTATATAAGGACAGAATAAAACAATAAAGAAAGGGCCTATTGACACTAGTATTGCGTTGATGCAGCAATTCAAGGACTCGAGGAATACACAAAATGAGCAAATCTGAACAGCAATGTTACATAAGATCAGAGTAAAGTATAAAATGTAATATAGACAGAATAAAACAATAAAAAGGGAGACCTCATTGACACTAAGTATTGCGTTGATGCACAATTCAAGGACTCGAGGAATACACAAAATGAGCAAAGTCTAGAACAGCAATGTTACATAAGGGTCAGAGTAAATATAAAATGTACATAAGGACAGAATAAAACAATAAAAGAAGAGGCCTTATTGACACTAAGTATTGCGTTGATGCGCAATTCAAGGACTCGAGGAATACACATGTGTAAAGTATGAACAGCAATGTTACATAAGTCAGGAAAATAAAAATGTACATAAGGACAGAATAAAACAATAAAGAAGAGCCTTATTGACACTAGTATGCGTTGATGCAGCTATTCAAGGACTCGAAGGAATACACAAATGTGTAAAGTTATAGAAAGCATGTTACATAAGTCAGAGTAAAATATAAAATGTACATAAGGACAGAATAAACAAAAGAAGAGGCTTATTGACACTAAGTATTGCGTTGATGCAGCATTCAAGGACTCGAGGAATACACAAAATGTGTAAAGTATAGAACAGCAATGTTACATAAGGTCAGAGTAAAATAAAATGTATAAGGACAGAATAAACAATCAAAGAAAGAGCTTATTGACACTGTATTGCGTTGATGCAGCAATTCAAGGACTCGAGGAATACACAAATGTAAAGTATAGAACAGCAATGTACATAAGGTCAGAGTAAAATATAAAATGTACATAAGGACAGAATAAAACAATAAAATCTAGAAAAGGAAAAATAAAAACAAAGGGATAAAAATATAACGTATACTTCAAACGATTAACTGTTGCATATTACACAAGAGACGACGTCGACATGCCTAAGAAGGGGAAATCCCAAGAGAGAACTGAATCGCTTTTGATAGCAGCACAAAATAATGCCATAAGTACCAATTATATCGAAGTGAACATTGATAATACGCGACAGACTATCAAGTGTGGGCTATGTAGTTACACAGATGAAACGGTTAGTCACATAATATGTGAATGCGGCGAACTAGCCCAAAAGAAAATAAGACTAACCACTGCTCAGAGGGATAAGTGATCCACTGGGAATAGTACGACAGATTAAAATAGAATTATACTAAAAAAATAGGGCCAGTTTAACTCAGTTAATAGAGCGTCCGCCTATGAAACCACAAGGTTCCTGGTTGGATACCGCCCTCGCCAACTCAGCGTATGAGTAGCACAGGATCCGCGTGGTAAAGTAAGGAGTTTATGGAGGTCAGCGTTCTAACACGGGAACAAAAACATTCTCTTTTATCTAGTGCGAGGGACAAGGGGATAGACTCCCACGCTGTCATGCTATTAATTACTATTAATAGTAAATTAATTAAGACGGGAATATCCTTCCTTGTGCAGACAAATTAGACCTAAGCATTCACTATTTTTATTAGGTGAGGGGCTTGGGTGTGACTGATGGGGTTTTCAATTTTTTTCGCCCCTCCTGTCTAACCTATTCCATATTCCATATCCATTCCCGTCTTAATTTACTATTTGACTTTTAATCGTTTCCGGGTGTAAAACTTGAAAATCACCGGACGAAAGGGCCCTTGTTTCATCAATAAACAATTTTGTTCCTTCCATTCCTTTCCTTTTTTTAGTCTTCCATCCATTATCATTGAGTAGATCGCAATATTGCTATATGAATTACCATTTAATATATATATATATATATATATATATATATATATAATACACCAATAATCAAGAACTTCTGAGTGAACACTGGAACCACACAAAACGGTAAAAATATTTACACCTATAAAGAACTCCCCAATTCGTACTAACACCTATTCTTCAATATATAAAACGCACACACACACACACACACACACACACACACACACACACACACACATATATATAATATATATATATATATATATATACATACATATATAAATTGTAAATGAGTCTTCCCCACCAAAAGAAATACAATCATTCTTTGATTACTGGTCTCTTTGAGACTGATTGCATTTTTTTTTTGGCATTGGTTTTATCTGCAGGATATTCTCTGGTGATTTACATTTGCTGTGATTCTAGTAATATCAATACTGCATGCGTCGCTTTGATATCGTCTCATAAGTAATCGTTATTAGAAATGGTGGCACCAGTTATATCGATATATTCACAATGGCGTAAAAAGGAGTGGAATGATAATCTTTCTTTTAAAGAATTTCGGGTTTGCTCCGGTAAAAAAACAAATAAAACACAATAATATATATATATATATGTGTATATATATATATATAGTGTATATATATATATATGTATATATATATATGTATATATTATGTATATATATATAATATATGTATATATATATATATATATGTGTATATATAGTATATATATAATATATGTATATATATGTGTATATAGTATATATATGTGTGGTATATATATATGTATGTATATATATGTGTATAATATTGTATATATATATATATATATATATATATATATGTATATTTGTTTCAATTTACAAGCGGCAAAAAGGTGGATTGGGTTGGATAGATATATGTATAATATTGTATGCGTTTATATATATATTATATATATATATATAATATATATATATGTGTGTGTGTTGAACATTTCTTTTTTTTTCTTTTTTCTTTTTAAAAATATTTTTATATATATATATCAAGCAATGGCAATACTTGAACACGAGTTTGCTGCCATCATATATGTGTGTGTGTGTGTTGGTGTGTGTGTGTTTGTGTGGGTTTGTTTGTTTTTGTGTGTGTATGCGTGTGTGTGTCTGTGTGTGTCTGTGTGTGTCTGTATATGTTGATAGGATAAATATATATTTATGTATATATATAAGTATATACATGTATGGATATACATATATATGCGTATATGCACGTATCTATAAAAATACACATGTATATATGTATGTGTGTGTGCGTGTGTGTGCATTCGTGTGCGCATATATATGTATATCTAGACATATGTATATATATATATCTATTCATGTATATATACACATATGTATATACATGTAAACATATGTATATATATATATATATATATATATATATATATATATAATATACATATATATGTATATTATCACATATCTATGTATGTATATATCTATATGCATATGTATATGTATGTATATACATATATGTATATACACATATGTTAATACACTTATGTATATACATACATATATATATGTATATATATGTGTGTGTGCGTGCATATATATGTATATATATACATATGCATGTATATACACACACATATATATATAACACGTTTGCATGTATATATGTATACACATATATATATTATATATGTATATGTATATATATATATGTGTGTGTGTGTGTTTTTGTGTGTATGTGTATCTGGAAGTTTAGTTTTTACATCAAAGGAGGTAGTTTCGATTGTTCTTACTGTTTTATTCGGGGTCTGCGTTAATTACTTGCGATACGTTCTGAGTTTTCGACACTTTTCAACAGGAATCTTGCCTCGGCTTGGAGACAGTTCGGTCCCACGTTGGAAATAAATGAAATAATTGGATGATGACAGGGGGGAAAACGTGGGAGAACTGATAGAGTTGAAATGGAGTTAAAAATGCTGCAGATGAAAAAAAAAGTTAAATAAACGTGCGGTGAGGATATATTTGCAACAAGGAAGAAGGAAGAAATGAAATAAATAAAGGGATGAATATAGAAAGAAAGAAGTGAGAAAGAAGAAGAGTTCGCTGAAAGGGGTTAAAAGAAGGAGAAGAAGAAGAAGAAGAAGAAGAAGAAGAAGAAGAAGAAGAAGAAGAAGAAGGTAAAAAGGTAAAAAGAAGAAGAAGATGGAGAAGGTAAAAAGGTAAAGAAGAAGAAGAAGAAGAAGAAGAAGAAGGTAAAAAGTTAAAGAAGAAGAAGAAGAAGAAGAAAAAGAAAAAAGTTAAAGAAGAAGAAGAAGAAGAAGAAGGTAAAAAGGTAAAAAGAAGAAAAGAAGAAGAAGAAGAGAAGAAGTAAAAAGGTAAAAAGATAAAGAAAAGATAAAAGAAGGAAGAGAAGAAGAAGAAGAAGAAGAAAAAGAAAAGAAGAGAAGAAGAAGAAGAAGAAGAGGAGGAAGGTAAAAAGGTAAAAAGTAAAGAAGAAGAAGAAGAAGAAGAAGAAGAAGAAGAAGAAGAAGAAGAAGAAAGTAAAATGGTAAAGAAGATGAGGAAGAACAAGAACAACAAGAACAAGAATAAGAACAAGAACAAGAAAAAGGAAAACAAGAAGAACAAGAAAAAGAACAAGAACAAAAAACTAAAGGAGTTAGAAAAAGAAGAAGAAGAGGAAGAGGAAGAAGGTAAAAAAGGTAAAAAGGTAAATAATAATAATAGTAAGAAGAAGAAGAAGAAGAGGAAGAAGAAGAAGAAGAAGAAGAAGAAGAAGAAGAAGAAGAAGAAGAAGAAAGTAAAAAGGTAAATAGAAGAAGAACAAAGAAGAACAAGAAGAACAACAATAAGAAAAACAAGAACAAGAAGCTAAAGGAGTTACAAAAAGAAGAGAGAAGAAGGTAAAAAGGTAATAATAATAATAATAATAATAATAATAATAATAATGTTAATAATAATAATAATAATAATAAGAAGAAGAAGTAATAAGAATAAGAAGAAGAAGAAGAAGAAGAAGGTAAAAAGGTAAAGAAAGTAAAAAGAAAAGAAGAAAGAACAAGAACAAAAACAAGAAAATGAAAAAGACCAAGAAGCTAAAGGGGTTAGAAAAAGAAGAAGAGGAAGAGGAAGAATGTAAAAAGGAAATAATAATAATAATATAATAATAATAATAATAATAATAATAATAATAATAATAACAAAAGGGATTGGAACAGAGGAAGGATTGAGAACACTGCAAAAGAAGAAGAGTCCTGGAGACCTGAGGAACTTGCTGTCACTCAGAAGTGAAAGACCATCAGCTAACACTGATGTGAAACTCAAAAGAAGAAGAAGAAAGAAGAAGAGAGAAGAAGAAGAAGAAGAAGAGAAGAAGAAGAAGAAGAAGAAGAAGAAGAAGAAGAAGAAGAAGAAGTCTATGAAAAAGGGGGAAAAAAGGTAGAATAATTATGATGCGTGTGCAACAATTTCCCCCTATTTTTTAAAATAAAAATATAGTTTTTATTCTTTAATAACGACATCTACTTTGTGTTAGTACCATAGTACTAATAATAAGCATATAATTACGAAAACCCGCCATTTTTTTTTAAAAGGTGGGAAGGAACACTCGAAAGAAAACCAACAATTTTTATTAAAAAAAATCAACAAAACAGAAAAACAGATAAAACATATAAATAAATAAATAAATAAACTTAAAAAACAAATAAAAATTAAAAACAGCAAAAAATGCTACCGACTCTTCTGCACTGACGTGATACAAGTGTAAAGTGCGTACAAAAATTGACAGTGCCTTGTCGTTTTGCAAATGAGAAATAACTTTTTTAATATGAAGTAAGCAGAGTGGGAGAAGGAGAAAAGGTAGAAATAGATATAGGAGTGGAACGAAAGTCTTGTCCGATACAAATAAACATTTATTTAACCAATAAAGACAACATGTAAATTGAGAAAATTAAACACAACCTTATTCGTCAGTGTCTCTAAAATGTTGGAAATAGTCTCCTTATGGTCCACACATTTTTGCTAACATTCTGGAAGTTGATTTATACCGTTTGCATAGAATTCTACAGGTTTTGAAGCGAATTTGGCTATTTGCCAGTTTGAATAAAGAAGTGATCTGACAAAACTCGGTGGGCCTCAGATACACACGAGTGGAAGTGGTTCATAATCACGATACCCCGGTATCGAAGACCTTTTTATTCACAGATTAATTTTCTCTGTTTATTTAAATTAAACATTGAACTCTCATACGGGACCTGAACTCTGCAGCAACATACTGTTAGAGAAAAGGACCAGTTTAGAATCATCCTTATACCAAGAAATTTGGTACCCCACCAAAGTATATATATATATATATATATATATATATATATATATATTCACCAATCCCTATGCAACCGTAGAATGCAACAAAAGGCCAATATTTTAGGTAGAGTTTAACAGGTTTGAATTTAGAATTACCCCTCTCCTAGACCAGTTGCCATACAAAGGTTAAAGACCCCAGTCTACCCTCTATTTACCCATAGCCGTAGGAAGAATAGTTAGATTCATAACTTTCCCAAGTGTATTAGTGTATGTAAAATGCTACCTGTCTCGTCTAGGATTTGAACTCGTGTACGGCAATAACCATTACAAAAAAAAAAGATGCCCTTTAAATAATATATTCGTATTCGTTTTGTAAGTTAGATGCATACTTTTCCCAAATGTATTAGCGTATGTGAAATGCAACCCGCCTCGTCCGGGATTTGAACGCGTCTACGACGACAACCATTACAAAAAAGACGTATTTTAAACAATACATTTGTATTCGTTGTTGTAATTTAGATGCATACCTTTCCCAAGTGTATTAGCGTATGTGAAATGCAACCAGCCTCGTCCAGGATTTGAACACGTACACTCGTGAACAAAATAAATGGACCAAGCAAGTATTATACATTTTATTGTACAAAAAGCTAAATTAAACAAAATACAATTGAACAAAAAACAAAAACGAGTCTTATATACACAGAACAAGACTTTTACTTTAATAAATGCTTAGTATGGAATCGCTTTCCCCTTTGATTTCTTTAAAAGATTAATCCTTTTAACCATGTTCTCAACCAACTTGGAACACTGTGAAGGGGGGATGATATTCCATTCATTTTGCAGAGCTTCCCACAGTTTTTCTTTGTTCGAAAAAGTTCTTCCAACAAATGCACGAGATATTATGGCCCAAATATTCTCGATTGGGTTTGAATCGGGGCTTTGGCCAGGCCAAAACATCACATCAATTGAATTATCGGCAAGCCATTTCTTAGTGACTTTAGCGGTGTGTGCAGGTGCATTATCTTGTTGCAAAATAATGTTATGGGATACTCCCAGCTTCTGGATACTTGGAAACAGTCCTGTTTCTAATATTCGAATGTATTCCTTTGCATTGATTGACACCTCACATCTAATAAGTTCCCCAACTCCTGCGGCATTAAAAGTTCCCCATACCATTATCCCTCCATTCCCGTGTTTCACTGTCGTTTTTATGCAACTTGGCGATAATCTTTCTCTGGATCTTCGAATGCAGCGTTCGGGAGCATCACTAAAAAGACACAATCTTGATTCATCGGACCAGAAAACATTCCTAAACCATTCTGTATCTTTCTTGTCATAACACGAAACAAATGTCTTTCTATCATTGATGTTCTTCTTAGATAATAATGGCTTCTTTGCGCACCTTTTTGAAGAAAATCCCATTTCCTTCAATTGTCTAGATATTGTCATTCTAGAAATGGAATTTCCATCCGCTGTTTTGAATTTTTTGCTATGGTCAACATAAGTTTTCTTTCGGTCCTTCAAAACAGTCATTTTAAGCCTGTGGTCATCCTTCACAGCGGATGCTCTAGGGCGACCAGGTCCAGATTTCCTTTTTACTGAACCTTCGATTTTGAACCTTTGACCAATTCGCTTCACAGCAGAGAGAGATGTTGTCACATTTTCTTTTTTCAAAATATCGAAAATCTGCTTGTAAGTCATATTAGACTGCCTTAATCCTGCAATTCGGTTTTTCATATTCTCGCCCAGATGCGGTCTTACCTTTTTAGGCCTCATTTTTACCACTAAATTATTATGTACTATAATATTAATGATCTGAAAAATAGGGATTTGCAGTTAAATTTCAGTAAATTCCTGAAAAATATCGAAAAATCTATTTTCTTCCTTCTTTCAATCTTGGCCCATTTTTTCTGTTCACGAGTGTATACCTCAATAACCATTACAAAAAAGACGTCTTTTAAACAATGTGAAATGCAACCAGCCTCGTCCAGGATTTGAACACGTATACCTCAATAACCATTACAAAAAAAACGTCTTTTAGACATTGTGAAATGCAACCAGCCTTGTCCAGGATTTGAACACGTATACCTCAATAACCATTACAAAAAAGACGTCTTTTAAACAATGATAAATGCAACCAGCCTCGTCCAGGATTTGAACACATATACCTCAATAACCATTACAAAAAAGATGTCTTTTAAACAATGTGAAATGCAACCAGCCTTGTCCAGGATTTGAACACGTATACGACAATAACCATTACAAAAAAACCGTCTTTTAGACATTGTGAAATGCAACCAGCCTTGTCCAGGATTTGAACACGTATACGTTGATAACCATTACAAAAAGACGCCTCTTAAACAATACATTTGTTGGCTTCTTGTAATTTCAACAACAAAAACCACTTAGAAGAATTCAAATAATGCAAAAAATACAAAAAGAAAAAACGGTATCTCTGATAATTTACGTAGTGTTTACAAGATTTTATGAAAAAAAAAAAAATGGAAGAAAATAAAATACAAAAAAAAATGAAGAGAAAGATTGTGCTTAGATCTATAAGAACGGCTCCAGAAATGCAAGAGAAATTAAATTTGTCATCGAGCTGGGAAATCTCGTTCAAGTGTTTTGCGGTGTTTAAACGAGATTACGTTGCATGTTTCATTGGCAACTGAGATTCGAGTGAGGCAGAAGACAAAAAATAATGATCTTTAAAAGCGACAAAAATAGATGTGACGTTTACGATATTATCATGCGAAGACAGATGACTCTTCGGCGTGACTTTTCACGATCAGGTCACACGTGTCATTTGTGTATCTCAACAAGAAGAAGGGGGGGGAGTCCCGTGGCGTTGTAGCTAACGCGCTAAACTGCGGCATCATTTTAAGGGAGTTCGAACTTCACTCTCGTAATTTATGCTCACTTTCATACCACTTGGTCCAATTTTTACAATTTATGGGCAGTCATAAAATGTGAACCTATCGGTAGCTAGAAATTTGAATGAAGGTCTGTTAGATTAAGAATAACAGTGATGTTGTTTGGACGGTATTAAATTTTCTTCGGATCTCCAGTCTTAAACTATGATAAGTATCACCATTTAATTAGTGTGCCATATAATTTTACCTCTTTGGCAAGGTCTAGGTAATTTTCCTGTTTTTCAACTTCCTTTATTTTTCCTTTTTCAACTTCTTTCTTCCCATGATCGTTAACCCATTAGTCAAAAAGTTAGTTAATTCTTGTTGAAAACAACAAGGGTTATCATCATTTTAACTGGTGTTTTTTCACTGGAGTCTCATTGACAGCAAATCTTCACAGGTCTTCAGAATCACAATATTCTACCTGATCTGATAGACTCGATTCTTTCTGTTATCTCCAGTTCCTCCAGTCTCTTTACCAGACTTTTGAGACTGTTCCATGGCCACCAGTTACAATTGGTATCAGCGTCACTTTTACGTTTCACAGGTTTATCAAGTCTCTGTTTCCATCTAGGTATTTGTTTATCATTTGGTTATCTTTTATTTCCACTATGATCGCTGAATATCCACGAGATGACAAGTTTTTCTTTCTTGTTAATACTACGCCCTGTCTTCTGGATAGAAGGTGCGCGATTGGACGCATGGGGATAATTTCTAGTTTAGAGAAGATTCGACCAGACATTCAAGGAGCGTAGACGTTGTTTGTCAGCTCTCGGTTCCATCTCCCTCCGCGGTGGAATCATGGGCTAAGAAATAAAACTTGATCAAGTACAACCAAGTCTTGTGTGTTCATTAGATTATTAACAAATGTCTAGTCAAGCCATGTATGAAGGATCCACGAACAATAAAGAAAATTAACGCAGCCGAAAGCCCCTAGATCAAGGTGGCGGCCAGACAATTTAGACGAAGAAGTAGAAACAGTAAGCAACGAGTCAGTGACCAACAAAGTGATATAAAAATATATAGCCACAAACAGTACAATTGTTTGCAACAGAAAATATTACAGCTGTATTTTCCAAATGTATAAATATAATACAACATTGTTTGAAATTCCAAGTTGTGTCTATGTATTTCCTGATACTAATTAATTCCATTTACCAAGGACTTAGTTAAGTGGACTTATATTCGTTTATATTTATATGAAATATATAGCTGCAAATAGTACAATTGTTTTGCAACAGAAAATATTACAACTGTATTTTCATAATGTATAAATGTAATACAACATTGTTTGAAATTCCAAGTTGTGTCCATGTATTCCTGATACTAATTAATTCAATTTACCAAGGTCTTAGTTAAGTGGACTTATATTCGTTTATATTTATATGAATATATATAGCTGCAAATAGTACAATTGTTTGCAATAGAAAATATTACAACTGTATTTTCATAATGTATAAATGTAATACAACATTGTTTGAAATTCCAAGTTGTGTTCATGTATTTCCTGATACTAATTAATTCAATTTACCAAGGTCTTAGTTGAGTGGACTTATATTCGTTTATATTTATATGAATATATATAGCTGCAAATAGTACAATTGTTGCAATAGAAAATATTACAACTGTATTTCATAATGTATAAATGTAATACAACATTGTTTGAAATTCCAAGTTGTGTCCATGTATTTCCTGATACTAATTAATTCAATTTACCAAGGTCTTAGTTAAGTGGACTTATATTCGTTTATATTTATATGAATATATATAGCTGCAAATAGTACAATTGTTTGCAATAGAAAATATTACAACTGTATTTTCATAATGTATAAATGTAATACAACATTGTTTGAAATTCAAGTTGTGTTCATGTATTTCCTGATACTAATTAATTCAATTTACCAAGGTCTTAGTTAAGTGGACTTATATTCGTTTATATTTATATGAATATATATAGCTGCAAATAGTACAATTGTTTGCAACAGAAAATATTACAACTGTATTTTCATAATGTATAAATGTAATACAACATTGTTTGAAATTCCAAGTTGTGTCATGTATTTCCTGATACTAATTAATTCAATTTACCAAGGTCTTAGTTAAGGACTTATATTCGTTTATATTTATATGAATATATATAGCTGCAAATAGTACAATTGTTGCAACAGAAAATATTACAACTGTATTTTCCCAGTGTATAAATGTAATACAACATTGTTTGAAATTCCAAGTTGTGTTCATGTATTTCCTGATACTAATTAATTCAATTTACCAAGGTCTTAGTTGAGTGGACTTATATTCGTTTATATTTATATGAATATATATAGCTGCAAATAGTACAATGTTTGCAATAGAAAATATTACAACTGTATTTTCATAATGTATAAATGTAATACAACATTGTTTGAAATTCCAAGTTGTGTCATGTATTTCCTGATACTAATTAATTCAATTTACCAAGGTCTTAGTTAAGTGGACTTATATTCGTTTATATTTATATGAATATATATAGCTGCAAATAGTACAATTGTTTGCATAGAAAATATTACAACTGTATTTTCATAATGTATAAATGTAATACAACATTGTTTGAAATTCCAAGTTGTGTTCATGTATTTCCTGATACTAATTAATTCAATTTACCAAGGTCTTAGTTAAGTGGACTTATATTCGTTTATATTTATATGAATATATATAGCTGCAAATAGTACAATTGTTTGCAACAGAAAATATTACAACTGTATTTTCATAATGTATAAATGTAATACAACATTGTTTGAAATTCAAGTTGTGTCCATGTATTTCCTGATACTAATTAATTCAATTTACCAAGGTCTTAGTTAAGTGGACTTATATTCGTTTATATTTATATGAATATATATAGCTGCAAATAGTACAATTGTTTGCAACAGAAAATATTACAACTGTATTTTCCAGTGTATAAATGTAATACAACATTGTTTGAAATTCCAAGTTGTGTTCATGTATTTTCTTATATTAATTAATGCTAACTCCATATTTATGGCTTAAATCACTATATGGTTGGTTGGTTGGTTGTTTTGTTTTACAGCATATCAACCCTTTTGGGGCATTTTAATGCCGAATGAAGTCATTTTGATATCAGTTTGCTTACAGTGCCTGCTGTAGCTTGAATGGTCACTCATCTAAGTATTGAACAGGCTCATTGCTACATAACTTCGGTGATCTAGTGGGAACCGGTGCTTTCAACGTGATTTGGCAGTAAGTTAAATCACCATATGTAATTAAAAATTAAAGAAAATTGAAAAAAAAATGTAATTAAAAAAAAGAAAAGAAAAAGAAAGTGTAGCATAACTCCAGAACGATATATGTATCAGAACGTATGGGCCAACTCAAGTTGTTGTAGCTGTTGCCGTAGTAGGGAACGTTAGTTCAGAAACAACATACACACAAGTTGTACAGTCACAAGGGGCTTTGTATTTATTTCCAGGTTCGTGGGCTCTTCCTCAGAGAGAAGGAAATGTTGTATACCATTCTTTACTTCTATTCTTCTGACGTCTTTTCTATCTTACGTCTTCTAGCGTCTGGACTTCGTCTTGGTGTTCGGTCGCACTTAACTCATTTCTTCTTCTATATCAGTCTTGTTACCAAGACATTCACCAATCACAAAACCGTGTTATTTTCATAAACTTTTATTTACTTAACTAAACATTTCGTATAACTAAACATCTGACTAACATACCGCGCGTATGCAGTGAGTTCCAGTTAAGGCAGTACATCGTCTCTGCCCAACGTCAAACTGAAACTGAGGACCCAACCAGGTCCTACGTGACTTCACGTATTTCGCGGGCTTTCTGTACCATTCCATGGAAAGTCCCGCCCGTGATATGAAAAGGGCCATCTCTTTAGAAATACAGGGACTGACAATAATTTTATGCAACCGCATAGATTATGTAACAGAAAGACAGAGAGAAAGTGACGGAGTATCGTCAAATTATTCTATGTTAATAGTATCATGCTCTGTACCGCTGTCCTACACCCACGCGAGGGACCGGGACCAATGTCTGACTCCTACTAGGGCCGAAAGGAAAAGAGAGCGGTTTCCTTCTTGTTCTGTTTCTCGTCCCTGCGTCACATCCGTTTCCATTCAATACCTGGAACTTGATTTTTTATTTTTAAATCTATTTCCGGTCAAATTACTGGCACCCCGTTGTGTGTTTACTCTTCCAAATGTTAACCTTTGTCTGTTCTTATTTCTTCTTCGTCTCATTCTCTAGAAATCCGAATACAGTTTTATTTTTAATCCCAAATTCCCGGTAGACCCTAATAATTACGCTACCGAAAGAAACGAGAACTTGAAAATAAACCTACGTAACTATCATCTCTAATATAATCTGTCTCTCTGCCTCTCTCTATTACATACCCAAGATGACCCTCTCTATTATACACCCGAGAACTCTCTCCCCGTTTATGTACTCGATGAGGAACGAGTATATAACACAATGGTCGCATAGACGATAAACTGACAGTCACCAGTGACCGTTATCAATTAAAATCTTCTGCTATGTCCATGTCTCAGGTTAAAATATAACAGTACAACAGAACAATAGTAACATTTGCGCGGGGAAAATTGAAATTATGGAAACCTCCTATTTTTCTATTTTGTTTCTCCTATCAAATAGAATAAAATATTCCGTACTCTTTTTCCTATTTCTTCTGGAATTCTTTTTTTTTCCGTGTTTTTCATGTTCATATCTTATAACTCCTTTTCTTTTTCAGCCCTGTCCATTGGTGCGTTAGAATAAACCTCTGTAGAGAGTTAAGACCCCCCCCCCAAAAAAAAAAAAAAAAAAAAAAATTGGTCCACCTATTGGCCGTGGTTGGCCACCCGTTAAGGACGGAATCGTGGTGGATAAGCAGTCCATGACATGCAACACTTCATTTAGGCCCTTACTTTTCCTTGACGGTACCAAATAGGTATATGTTGTATACCTCTTTACCGGCATTATATATCTATATATGTTATATACCTCCTTACGTCTTCTTACTCTGGTCGTCTATTCTTCTGGCCAGATCTGGTATATCTTCTACAGGTCTGGTCTTTCTTATATGGGGATTCCGGGTCTGGTCTATGTTGGGGATCGTTCCTTATCAGAAGCCTTGTGCTATTGTTAGCTTTTAGTAATAACAACAAGACTTCGATTTACAATGATGTTACTTTATTCCATAAACCCCCAGACCAGACAATGCACGCGGAGACTCACATCTTGCTAGCTTCGCTTCTAAGTCCTAACTCTCACTGACTAACTGAGTTGCTTACTCCTTAAACCGGAAAGGCCTTCTATTGCCTTCCGATTCTCACGATCATCCCCAGAACGCAAGGTCAGAGTGAGGTCAAACGCTGTCACTCACTCTCAAGGCCATCAGCTATACTGATCGCCATAATGATTTCTACGCTACCTTTAAAATGTAATAGGGATCCAATTAATATGTAACACTTAGGCTAGACGGACGGTCGGAGAGGACTACCTCCGATCAATTGGATAATCACGCCAACCCTTTCACTTTATTGCCCTTATGGCAACCCTCAACCCTTTTTTTATCTTATATGTACTAGAAGGCGGTTGAGGGTCTTCTTGTCCTGGGAATGACTTTAAACTCTATCTGATGGTGTGGTTCCAGTTCTGGAGGTCTGGGAATGTGGAGCACCCCTTTATCACCACTCTGAACCGGAGTGGTAGTACCTGTTAGGGTCCCATCTATGGGTCAAATAGAAAAATGTATTTATAAAAAAATTGTATTATCCATTAAGAATTGATTTATTTCAAAACTTTATCGGCATTAAATGACCCACTGAGATTGATATGCCGTAAAACAAAACAAACCAAACCAAAAAAAAAAAAAAAAAAAAAATTATGAGTGTCCTGGGTACGACATTAAACTGCTATGGGTTAAATAGAAAAATGTGTATATAAAAAATGAGTATCCATTTAGAATGAATTAATTTCAAAACTTTTTCGCCTTTAAATGACCCGCCGACGTTGTGATGACGTAAAATATACTCCTACACTTTTAATATTTTATATGTGCTAGAAAACGGGGGTTGAGTATTATGTTAAACTACATCTAGTGGTGGGGTTCCGATTCTAGAGCTTTGTTGAGTGTGGTGTACACCTTCATTACTATTAGTCTCTTGTTCCCTCCGAGCCGGAGAGGTAGTACCTGTTATGGTCTCATCTATGGGTTAAATATATATTGACCAACCCCTCCGCATGAGCAGGATGTGACACAAGGTCAATTTCTTAAGCGGAGTTTAACAGGTTTGAATTCAGAGTTTTCCTTCTCCTAGACTGGTTACCTAGCCAAGGTTAAAGAGTCCAGTCTACCCTGCTATTTGCCCATAGCTGGAGGGAGAATTGGATTCATACCTTTCCCAAGGGTATTAGCGATATGTGAAATGTAAACAGCTTCGTCCAGGAATTGAACTCGGGTCGACGAGTCCATTTCCTTCGACTTTAACCATTAGACCACGCGCCTCAATAAGGGTTAAATAGATGAAAAATACTTTTAAAACGTTTTTAAATTGAGTTTAAACTGATTATTATCAATAAATTCATAATTGATAAATGAAATGAATAAAAAGAAACGTCTTCGGCATAAAATAACCCAAGAGCTGTCATGCCGTAAAATCCAACCAAACAGTCAACCCAATCAACAAGGACATACTTTGATTGATTGATTGATTGATTGATTTTAATGGCATGTCAACCTGTCCTAGATTATTTGATGCCTATAAGTTGCGTTCATTGTACATTTATATATGATTTTTTGCGCTGCTGCTTCTTAAATGTCTTTTTGCATACGATTATATTGTTCTTGATACGAATAATTTCCACACAGTTATATAGTTTCAAGTATTTCTATCTAATACTAATAATTTACAAGTCGATCCATATATGTGTTCTAAACAGGTATTTTAGTCACGCTGAAAACCCTGTTTCCCGCTTGATGACTTTTTATAATTAGGTAATTATTATATATATATATAATATATATATATATATATATATATATATATATATATATATATATATATGAGAGAAAATATTTAAAAAATAAAACAAGCACAGGATGTTATGATCAAGGGAAACAATTTTATGTGTCAATACTTATTATACTTATTATTATTATTATTTATTATTTATAATAAATAATAATAATAATAATAATAATAATAATAATAATATATTTATAATATAATAATATATAATATTTATAATATAATATGATATATATATTATATCTACTAGCAAATATATGCACCCTACGGGTGCAAGTATTTAAGTTTTAAGGTTATAAAATATCGTATTAAATTAGAAAGGCTAAGGAAACTAAATAAAAATACAGATAAAAATGCATTGAACAACTGAAACTTACTCTTCCATCACTCTTGTCTTTCATTTTTATTTTTTCTAATTTAAGTATTTAGTTAAAAGAGCAAGTAAAGAATAAAATGACAGTTATTTTTTCTTGTTAATGGATTTCATTTAAGATTCATTGAAGAGATTGTTGCTTATATTCATTAAAATAAAACCAAACAGTTAGAAATCAATATTACTAAGCACATATTTATTAAAATCACATTTTTAATATCAATATACAAATTAGCCTTCCCATTCACACTGTAAACCTCTATTTTGTTGTATATATAAATACAATTGCATGTTAATAGTATGTAGATATGGTCAATAGTATTAATAATGTAAGACAATTTTATTAATAATTGAGGTTTAGATAAAAATAAAATCTTGGAGAATGTGAATAACTAAGAGAATTGTGACTTGAGTAGGAATATAGTTTCGGTTACAGACAGAAAAACACACAATCTCCATTATAATAAGATAATATAATAATATATGTATTAGATTCATAATATAATAATATATTATATTTATAATATAATAATATATTTATAATATATAATATACTTATTATTTTCCCTTGATCATAACATCCTGTGTTTGTTATATTTTAAAAATATTTTCTTCTCACATTGTCGGATTAATTTCCTCACCGTTTTTCCATATATATATATATTGCCGTCTCATCAGTTCTTAATTATTTCAACTTCAGTTTTACTGGTGTGATATTCCCGTTTCTTTATTTTTTTTATTTTGTTTACTTCTTCTTTTTAAATTCTGCGTTTGTTAGATACACCAGTTCATGGGCACGAACAAAGTTTTGATTTTTATAATTTTCGTGTTTTGCGCGTGTTGAATATAGTGAGACGTCGTAATTTCGAAATGTATATTTAAAATGTATACACAAATTTTCATATGAACGTTTGAGTTCTCAATTTTGGTTGAACTGTATCAAAGTGACACTTGATATTATATATATATATATATATATATATATATATATATATATATATATATATATGTGTGTGTGTGTGTGTGTGTGTGTATGTGTGTGTGTTTTCTAAATTTTAATAAAGATATGCATAATATATATAATTATATATGTATATGTATGTATATAAATATATACATATGTATATATATATTAATTAATGAGCATTGATGTTATTGTACTTCTGTCATCTTAAAACCTATTTCGTTACTTCTCCTATTTAGGTCATTTAACCCCTATATATATATATATATATATATATATATATATATATATATATGTATATATCCCTTAAATTTGGTATGAGCTCTCACTACTAATCATATAAGCAATGATCGTTTCCCCGGAAATTTGATCTCTCTGTGACCGTAAAATACATATACAAACCTATGTACTTAATAGTTTAAAAACACCAGTCCCCGCTACAGCTGTCAGTGGACGAGGGGATAAGATGTCAGGCTGCCAAACAGTCAGTCTGAGTTCGACCCTAGCCAAAGATAGTTGTGTCTAGCCATACTGAAGAGTCGTGAAACGCGGACACACGTGTCGGTGGATGACTTATTAATATATATATATATATATATATGCGTTTATGTATGCATGTGTAAAACGAAAGACGGGCTGACAGACAGACAGACAGACAGTGTAGCTGAAAAATCAAAATCATATTGCTATTTATTTTATATTTTTATGATCCTCAAGGAATACTTAATTTTGAAGAAGCTGAACCCTATAAGAGGGACATGAAGCACTCTCATTATATATCATGAAACCTTTGAAAATATCAATCACACAGCACACACACACACACACACACACACACACACATATATATATATATATATATATGTATGTATGTATGTGTGTGTGTATATAAATATATATATGTATGTATATATATATGTGTGTGTGTGTATGTGTGTGTGAATGTGTGTGTATGTTTGTATGAGAGAGACAGAGAGAGAGAGAGAAAGAGAGAGAGAGAGAGAGATAGATAGATAGAGAGAGAGAGAGAGAGAGAGAGAGAGAGAGAGAGAGAGAGAGAGAGAGAGAGGGGTGTTAATACGTGACGTATTAAATCTCTGCAATCATTTAATTTAATCTTGATAAGCACATTTTATGTTTCTCCAAAGGCTATCGACTCTATTTTTTGACGTAGTTTTTTTTATCTCTTAAGGAGAGAAATAATCACGTAAACAAAATCCTTAATGGCATCTTGTTCCAATGAATTTACAAATCTCAGAAAATCAAACAGGTGAATGACATTAAAATAAAACATCTTCAATGTAAAGATACGTGAATCAAAGATTGTTGATGAAACTCTTCTGTTAACTCTTTTAGGCCCTTATAATGAAGCAGCAAGCCTTCTTGGTTGAATCTTTAAAATAAAGCAGAGAGAATGTGTAGCGATGTCGTTTATAGTAGGTGTGTGTAAAAGTTTTCAGTGTTGATTTTGGACACGAGAAGCTAAATACAATTTTGGAAAAGAAGTTTTATACATAACAATAAAGATAAGGAGAATCGTCCGAAAAATTCAAATAATCTTATAATTAAGAGATTATGTGTTAGTCTGTCTGTAACCGAAACTACTTCACCACCAACGTCACAATTTCCTTAGTTATTTACGTTATATTATCAAAGTTTTCTTAATAATTATTTAATCTTGATTAGTCTCTTATTTATCAATGATATCTCTACTAAAATCTAAGATAGATTTTACTCAAAACAGCTCATGGCATTAATATGTTTAAAATCCTGCAATCTATCATTAAGAAATAAAGGTTTACATAGTATATGGTATGAATAATTTGCTTACCAGTTTTAACAAAACCGTATTTAATAAATAATTAGTGTCATTTATCTCTAATATCATTGTTTTATTCTCAGACGTACTAAAAGCAATCCTATGTATAATTTTAAGTTGAAATAAATTAGAATAAATTAAATTAGATTAGTGTACTATTTTTTGTGTTCTTATTTAATTTCACAAGTCTTTAAAATTCAATGTAATATTTAACTATAGTAAAACTAAAATCTAGTGCCTGGTAGGCACATATTTTTGCTAGTACATACAAGGTGTGTCAAAAGATTTTCAGGACTGGTGTCACAAAAGATCTATTTTAAACCAAAACTAGAAACTACTAGTTATCCCCATCAGACAATCAGCCAGCATGTCTACAAAGAGATACTGCGGCGTTTGCTTCGTTCAGAGCGCGAGAAGAGGCGAGAGATGTGACAGGACAAATCGTGGGTGCTTCATCATGACATCGCACCTGCCCACTGAGTATCCGAGGGTTCCTGTTCCAGAAGTACATCACTGTGCCGGAGCAACCTCCTTACTCGCCTGACCTGACTCTATGTGATTTTTCCTCTTCCCCAAGCACAACGCGGTCATCAAGGGGACCCGTTTTGAGGATATGCCAGATATAAAAAAAAGGCCGTGGCGACAGAGTTACGGAGAATCCTGGAAGAATCATTTCAGGAGTACATGCAAGCGTGGCAAAGAAGGATGGGAAAGTGTATTAGACTCCAAGGGGATTATTTGAAGGGGGTAATTTGTAGTTTGTAGTTTGGATTTGAAATAAGTTTTTGTGACACCAGTCCTGGAACCTCTTTGACATACCTCGTATAATCCAAGGGTTGACATGACATAAAACTAACCAACCGACCTAACTCTCCAGTAGATGTAACAATAAAGATGAGGACAATAGTCCGAAAATCAAAATAATACTAATAACCCAAGGGTTGACATGCCGTAAAACCCAGCCCACTAACCGACCAACCACCCAATCTGTCCACTATATATTCAGCATGAAATAACGCAAGTGTTGACATGCCGTAAAACCAACCAACCAACCAACCAACAATCCAACCAACCAACCAACCAACTAACCTAACTCTTAAGTAGATGTTACAATAAAGATGAGGACAATAGTCCGAAAATCAAAATAATACTAATAACCCAAGGGTTGACATGTCGTAAAACCCAGCCCACTAACCGACCAACCACCCAATCTGTCCACTATATATTCGGCATGAAATAACGCAAGTGTTGACATGCCGTAAAATCCAACCAGCCAACCAACCAACCAGCCAACCAAACAACCAACCAACCAACCTAACTCTTCAGTAGATGTTACAATAAAGACGAGGACAATAGTCCAAAAATCCAAATAATACGAATAACTCAAGGGTGGACATGCCGTAAAATCCAACCAACAAACCAACCAACCAACCTCTCCAGTAGATGTCACAATAAAGATGAGGACAATAGTCCGAAAGTCCAAATAATACTAAGTGTTGACATGCCGTAAAATCCAGCCCACTAACCGACCAATCAACAAAACTCTTCAATATATAAAATAACCCAAGGTTTGATATGCTGTAAAATCCAACCACCCAAACTCTCCACTATATATTCGGCATGAAATAACCCGAGGGTTGACATGCCTTAAAACCAACCAGCCAACCAACCAACCACTCACCCTAACTCTACAGTAGATGTCACTTGATGCAGTAAGGAAATATCTTTTCATCGTTTTCCTTTATTAAAAGAAATCGATTCGCGTACCGAATTGATTTGGCAATCCTTTTAATATAAAGATTTCTTTGCGATAAAATTAATTACGTTTTTTGTTTACAAATTTAATACAAAGAAAAATGAAAAACAAAAAAACAAACTGTTTATTCTTACCTAATAGATTTTTAGAGAATAATTGATATTTTGTTCCCTGGAGTGTCATCTTCCGATATTGTAAATAGCCAGCTCGATTTTCATCGTTTTCTCTGTTGCTGTTATTAGAGGAACATAGGTTTATTTTTATTCGTTGTGTTATATCAGAAATCGGTGGCTCGTGAAATACAGTTAATGTCCGAGGGACTCGGCTCCAAAAGTATTGCTTTCTATTTAATTCAACGGAAACTGTGGGGATCTGAGGTTAGGTGTGGCACTACGCCTCAGACGCAAAAACAATCGACCTGGTCTAGCACTCTCGAAAAATGGGATAGACTCCCTCTCTGTCCGACTGATACCGACAATAGACTACACCACCGACTCTTTCTATGTGTCTGTGTATAACTACTGCCATATACCCGCCTAGAAAAAAATGCAATTGAAAATCCAGCGTGGAACTGCGAATAACCTCACTTTTCCCGGATATTACCGGGTACTGCAGCTAGTTTCTAAATATTATAGCCAAAATTCTGAGTGTCCTGGGTACGACATTAAACTGCTTCTAATGGGTAAGTGTTGTTGGGTTTTAAGGGGTCAAATAAGAACAAAACGACGGGTAACAAATGTAGGAAAATGTATTAACAAAAGAATAGACAATTACAGTACAGAGAAGTGGGAATTACGTCCGACAAATAGAGTTATGAGCTGACTCGCATTGGCTTACTCTACAAGCCATAATTGTCCCTGTTACTTATAGTAACCGTCGGCGCATTCCATTAGTCTATAGGGTATATCACCTATAACAGTAAGTTCCAATTTTGGAGATTTGGGGAGCGTGGGGGTACGCCTTCATCGCCATTAATCTTTGTCTACCCCTGGCCCAGAGTGGTAGTACTTGTTAGAGTCCCATCTATGGGTTAAATAGAAAAAATGAGTTCTAAAAATGTGATTTAAAAAAATTGAATTTAAAAAAAATTCAATACCCATCAATAATGAATAAAACAAAATGTCTCCGGCATAAAATAATCCAGCAAGTTTTGACATGCCGTAAAAGCCAACCAACCTTCCAGCCAATCATAATTCTGAATAGGCGTCGGTCATAAAAACGGACGCCTTAGATCTTCAGTGGAACTCCGCTCCAAAAGTATTGCTTTCTATTTGATTCAACGGAAACTGTGTCTTTGGGTATGACACTAAACTGTAAGCGGTGTGTAGAGGGTATTTGCCTCATACCCCACTTGTATGGGCTGGACACAAGGCCTCGTTTTAACGTGGGCCCACCCACAAGCCGAAGCTCATGGGTGGGAAAGAACAAATATTGCGTCGATCCTTTCAGCATTCCCTCTCAAGGGGGCGCCTCAGGCACTGGGCAATAAACCTGTAAGCGGTGGTGAGGCTCCAGTTCTGAGGCGCTAGAGAATGTAGTAAGGACTGTTGTCAATAACTTCTATAACGTAATGGTAATTTTCCCTCCACAATACTGTCATCTAAGTTTAACTACACTAGAGTCATAATTCGTAGGAAACCAACGAATAATGTAACATACACAATGTTTCGACTGGTATGACTCTGGCCTTCTTCAGGTGTCCAGTTGGACACAGGGCGTAACCGTAATTACTCTCAGTTCCTCTCCGCAATGTTTGCTGATGCCGTAGAATACACCGACTACACCTCTGCAGAGGGGTAAAATCATCACAATGGGGCCTCTTGTTTGCCGTGATGCTTAATGACGGAATCAGGCTAGATTAACAGTCCATGTCTTGCAACACTCCAAAATATGAGTTTTTAAAGATTTATAAAAAATGAGTTAAAAAATTAAATACCCATCAAGAATGAATGGAACAAAAACATCTTCGCATAAAATAACCCAATAAGGGTTGACATGACATGGTCTCGGTTCTTCCTCTAATCTCCAAATCACACAGACTCTTTTCCAAACCCTCGGGGACCGTTCCAACAACTCCAATTATAATTGATACGGTATTACCTTCATGTTCCATAGTTATTATTATTATGTGAGTTTTTCACACCAGCGTTAGATGATGGTATTTCACTGGAGTCTGAGTGACAACAAATCTCATCCTGTTTCCAGGACTCTTCTGAATATTCTAGCCGATTGCATCAATGCAGTAGTCTGAATGGTCTCAATTCTTCCTCTGATTTCCAGATCCTCTAGTCTTTTCGGGGCCATTTCAAGTGCACCAACTATAATTGGTATCACTTTGACTCTCATATTTCACAGCTTTTTCAACTCTCTGGCAAAGTCCAGGTATTTGTCTATGTTTTCGTTTTCCTTCGCCCCCCCCATCCTGTGATCTGCTGGAACCTCAAAGTCCACCAGTTGACAAGTTTTTTTTTTTGTTAATCAATAAGTCTGGTCTCCTGGCTGGGATAAGGTGATCCTTATTTCTATCAAAGTCCCAGAGAATTTAATGCGTTTCATTCTCAAGAACAGATTCTGGTTTATGCATATAACATTTTGATGTATGGTCAAAATTTAATTTTTTGAATAATTCACAGTGGATCACCTTCCCAACCCAGCCATGCCTAGTTTTTTTTATTCCCATTGTGCTAGTTTGCTACATTCGCTTAATACATGGTTTATAGTCTCATCTCTGTCACAACACACTCTACAATAACTGTTTTTGCATAATTTGATATAATTTGTTCTTATGACATTATTTGTGTGCAGCAATTATTCGTGATTCAGTTTCTCTCTTGAGGTTTCCTCTTCTTAATCATGTTCAGGTCTTTTCTTGTTCAACCTCTCCAATTTGTCGTTTGAAGTGTTCATATAATTGTTTTTTCTTCATCTTTGTTTTCTAGTTTTCGTTGTTTTTCTGTTTATCCATATATTACATCTGCTGTTGTTGGCTGCCATAAGTAATCTCTCTTTGCTCATTTTTGTGTATTCTTCGAGTCCTTGGATTGTGGCCTCTAAGCAGTCGTCTATGTTGGCAAGACCTCTTCCGCCTTTTTTCTTGATACATATAGACTATCTCTATCATCTCTAGGGTGTAGAGCCTTGTGTATTGTCATTAATTTCCTGGTCCCTTTGTCAATCTGTCATTATTATATATTTTCACTCCTTTTGAGTTTTACATCTGCGTTAGCTGATGGTATTTCACTGGAGTCTGAGTGACAGCAAGTCTGCTCAGGTCTCCAGGACTTCTTCGAGTATTCTGGCAGATTGGCAACAGTGCAGTATTCTGGATGGTCTCAAATCTTTTATTCTGATGTCCAGATTTTCAATCCATTTTCAAATCCCTTCCAAGTGCACCAACTACAATTGTATCACTTTGATTTCATATTCCATATTTTTTCAGTTCTCTGGCAAGGTCCAGGTATTTTGTCCACTTTTTCATTTTCCTTCAGCTTCACCCTGTGATAATCTGCTGAACTGCAAATTCACCAGTACAAGTTCTTTCTTTTTTGTTAATCAACTCTAGTCTGTTCTTCTTGCTGGAGATAAGGTGATCCGTTTTATATTCCAAAGTCCTAGAGAATTTATGCATTTCGTTTTCAGAACAGATTCTGTTTATGCATATACCATTTTGTTGTAATGGTCAGAATTTAAATTTTTGGCATAAATTCCCAGTCTAGTTTGTACTGACCCGTTGTGCTAGTTGCTACATTTCGCATAGTAAATGGTTTACAGTCTCATCTCTATTACCGCGCATAATCTATTACTATTTTGTTGGGTCTTATCAATTTTGTGGCTTTGATATATTTGGGTCCTCATGGCATTATTCTGTGCAGCAACTATTAGTGATTCAGTTTCTCTTTTAAGTTTCCTTTTCTTAACCACGTCCAGGTCTTTTCGTATGCAACCTCTCCAATTTGTCGTTTGAAGTGTCCATATAATTGGTTTTTTCCCTTTGAAGTGTCCATATAATTGTTTTATTATTTACTCCTTTGATTTTCACATCAGAATTAGCTGATGGTTTTCACTGGAGTCTGAGTGACAGCAAGTCCTCCTCAGGTCTCCAGGATCTCTGAGTATTCTGGCAGATTTGCAGCAGTGCAGTGGTTCTGATGGGTTTCAATCGTGAAACCATTTGATTTTCAGATTTTGGCAAGTTCACATTCGCATAAAAGAGTTAATATCAACCCGAGTTTCTATTTTGCCATAATGAAGCTAAGCTTATCAACTCTTTGCCTTACTTTCAAACCGCTTAGAGTGGCTCTCTCAAACAGACCGTTTTCTACACATACCAACTTCAAAACAAAGTACATAAATCTTGTGTGTCTATCACATGTCGACACAAGCAGGCATGGATATCCATGAACAATCTCTCGCTCAACCTCGCGCCTATCTTTATTGGCCCCTGGGAGGTCTTCTGTGCAGCAACCAGCATCCTTGCATAGTTGGTCAATGGTAAGTCCTATGCTGGTTGCCCCACACTAGCATGTCCATTTGTTGGGCTTCCCACAGGTGAACGTCACTTTGAGCTTTGTTCCTTGCCTTGCTCCAAGTCTGTCCTCACTCAGATGGTTTGTGTGGAGTTTGTAAGTTTTGTCTAACGCATATCACCTCTGTGGGTATTTAAGCCAAGAAAAAGGTTATTTTGGATTTCAGTTTTAAAGTAGTGGTTCTATGGATGGTATTCAGCTTATGTTTTGTTATATTCTTGGAAAAAGGTTGCCTTTTAGAAAATTTTTTATGTTTTCAAGGGTTTGGTATTCCCTTAAAAGAATGTCGAGCTCAGGTTTCTTGGCTTGATAGTATTAGGCGGAATATGTCTTAAGCTGTTTACAATTTAGAAGGACATGTTTTGGTTGTAAGTTGTACTATTGCATGTTAGGGGCACTGGAGCATCCTCCCTTTTAACAGGATGAACTGAGATGGTAAGTGTGGGTGTGCCCAATACCAATCTGGCTTAGTATTACTTCTCTTCTAATACAGTCTGTGGGGATGGTCGTGGAGATGGGAAGGCAGGTGGCCATACAGCAGCTTTCCTTGGTGGGGTGCTGTTTCGCGAATGACTTATGTTCCAGGATTTATCATGTGTAGTTCATTTTAATTGAGCAGAAGAAGAAACTCAGATACAATAATAAACAGGACGTTATTTGAATGAAGGAGTTGTGAGGTGAATAGATAGTGAACTTTGAAATATACATCATACATGTTTGATGGCTAACAACTCATCTTAACCACCACTGTACAGGCAAGATGCAGCGACGTAGAAATAAAGTAAACAAACAAGAACAAAAGAAACCAAGAAAATTATGAAGGAAGCAACTATGCTCATATTGTCGCCTCATTTCGAGATAGGCGACCGATTTAACAAGAATGCGACATCATCACACACTAGATGGTAAGCTATTAGATTTGTCTTGCCTAATGAAGAAATCTAAACATAACCGACCGAGATATTAAGTAAACCTCTCTGGGGCACAATTCGAAGACAGTTGCCTCAGTAAAGCCCGGGGTGAGCACCACTACTACTAAACAGATCATCATAACAGCGAGCCCTCTCAAAATTAGTAGGACAGTTCACATACCTTGCCAAAATATACACATCTAATCAAAAGTGATGTTCAATTGATGTTATGGAAGGCCATGGGAATGCTACTGACAGATTACACTGTCGCTGTGTTAAAAAATGTTTTTTCGCAAAAAGGCTCTAAAGGTTTACCAAGTGATATACGAGTTGCCATTATTATGTGTAATTCAAAGAATGACTATTCCAGTGTGTTTAGTCAGGTCTAGTTTTTTTAAGGATGTGCTTGAATAAAGTTTACATAATTATAACACTAATTCAAAGCCTGTGGACTCCTCTTGTTTACGGGCTTAAGTACTGTGTCTATCATTTCAAGTATAGAGCTCGTATCTTAATATTGAATCTGATTAGAAGAAAAAAAAGATTGTTGGATTCTAGTGTAAAAAAAACCTGCCTTAGAAATCAGCTATTATATAATTTGGCTTTGAAAACAATGTGCAAGCCAACTAGTTATCAAATATATATATAAGTTTGTTTTTTCAACTCTTCTAAAAACATTTTTAAATTTTTAGACTTAGTGCAATCTTTACGAATTTTGAGTATCATTAAATGGAAAAAGAGTTAAGAAGCTCTTCAGTATTGGACGGTGAAAATTAGTCGATGTTCCAAATTGAAGTCAACACAGAGTTGTTTGTCCTGACATGTGCCACATAACTCCATACTGGTTTGTTCTTTTGAAACGGACAATTCACCTCAAGTTGCCGGGGAAAGACTTTCTTCGTATACATAGTCCCTGAAAACAAAAAACAGAATGTTGAAATCTTACAAAAAAAAAATCAGCCTACGTTTTTTCTGTGCCAATTTAAGGCTAAAATAACAAGACTGACTGATATAATTTTGGGACATGAACACACAAGACCCTTTCAATTGTATGGCAACAGATATTTGTATTAAGATAGGAATACTTGAAACGATGTTGAAGATTGTTGGTTGGATTTTACAGAATGTTATTTAATGGCCAAACATGTTTTCCCCTTGTGGGGTATTTTCATTTTTTTTTTTTTGCGAACTCTAAATTTTTTTTAAAACACATTTTTTCAACTCGTTTTTTAATTAAAATTTAATATTAAAATTAATATTAATTTAGAACTATTTAATACAAAACAGGTATTACCAACTGCCAGGTCAGAATGGACCTGGAGGTAAATTATTTAACCAACCTATTTGACT
>CM042163.1:42852156-42894656 GCA_023376005.1 Doryteuthis pealeii
TTATAGGAAATAAAATTTATGGATAAAAATTATTTATTGGAATGCCTACACGTGTTTCAACCAAGAGTTTGTCCTTGTATACATTGTATTCTATTTATTATTATTCTAAATGCAAAATAAATTTAAAAAATAAGAAACAAATTAAGTATACAAAAAACGGTCATCATCACTTAAAATGATTTACATTTTTTCTATTATTATTATTTTATTTTATTTTCTATTTATGATAATAATAAATAGAATACAATGTATACAATGACAGATTCTTGGTCGAAATACGTGTCCGCATTCCAATAAATGATTTTTATCCATACATTTTCTTTCCCTTTTATTTTTTCAACATAATTGTCGGACTCACTTCAATTTTTAACTTACATATATATGTACATATATATTCTTATTTGATATGATTATATTAATAGAAGTAATTAACCAATAGCAATTGACGTTTGGCAATATTTCTGACAGTTATGATTTCGCCAATAAAATTCAAAGCCGAAGACAACATCAAAACCTGCCGATTACTAACGTTGTCTTGTTTTGTTTTTGTCTTTTCTTTTCCTATCCCCTCTGCGATATACATACAAACTCCTGGAGCGAACACCATTCTCTATGACTTAATCAATCTCCACCCTCTACTACCAACCACCATCTCCGTACTGTCCCACCCTCGCCGCCAATAGCTTGGAACATTAATTTAATCATTAAGGACCATTGTTCCGAAGTACCTTTATACTTAACCCTTCCCCCGCTCTGATCACATTAGGCCCTTGCCGAATACAATAGGCCTTAACGATGCTACCATGACAATGACAACTTAGCAGTCGTGCGCACAAAGGCATCCATACTCATATTAATACGCCGTCATCTACGCATGCGCACCACGCCGGATTCACATATGATAAGATTCCTGTCTCTTTTCATAAAGAGTTCGAGAACTGATCCCCGGAGCGTCGAAATGAAGTATTTTAATAATTGCCTTTATCATTCGGGTAGATTTCTTCATCTTTGTTGTGTTTAACTCACGCTTTCAGTCGATACATCGTCCAACCAGTAGATACTACTGAATCGCAGGTTCGATCATCGCTAGATGCCCCGTGCTTGCGATTTTTTGTCGCATCTTACTCATGGCGAACGAGTCGTACAAATTCCTAGACCGTCTAATCATGGATAAAATGGTTAGCAAGTTAGTCTCACAGATCCATTTAATAAGTCAGGATTTCGTTCGATACATCCTCTAACTAGTGGATACTACTGAATCGCAGGTTCGATCCTCGTTAGATGTCCCGTGCTTGCGACTTTTTGTCACATCCTACTCATGGCGAACGACTTGTTCAAATTCCTAAGGACATTAACGTGAAGTTGTTGCTGAGGAAGCGTCGAACCTCGTCGTCTTTACAAACTCCGTGCACCATTAGCGGACGTTTTTGTCATCCACACAGGACTCACCCTACACTTACGTTAGTTGGCGATGAATTTCAAGCGGTTTAATGCCATTTGCCTTCTAAAAGGGAATAACTGCACAAACTTCACACATGCCAGTAGCATCAATATGGATTATCATCAGAAACAACTGGCAGGTTAAGGATGAGTGTGGCAGTGGGTTTATATAGAGTAGACATAAAATAAATGTTGCTTGGTAACTGTCAGTTTCTCATCTTTCCTGACTTATATATATATATATATATATATATATACTCTATCACTGATATTGCGCACTCTTTATTTATAAATATACCAGCAATACATTATATACATATATATATCTTATTATAATGGAGATTGTGTGTTTTTCTGTCTGTAACCGAAACTATATTACTAATCGAGTCACAATTAACATAGTTATTTTCATCACATTCTTCATGCTTTTATTTATATTTAAACCTCAATTATAAATAAAATTGGTTCACCTTTTTATTAGTGTTGTCCATATCTACATACTAATAACATGCTATTGTATTTATATATACAAAAAATAGCGGTTTGCAGTGTGAACGGGAAGGCTAATTTGCATATTGATATTAAAAATGTGATTTTATTAAATATGTGCTTAGTATTATTGATTTCTAACTGTTTGGTTTTATTTTAATGAATATAAGCAAAAATCTCTCCAATGAATCTTAAATGAAATCCATTAACAAGAAAAAATAAGTGTAATTTTATTCTTTATTTCCTAATTTAACTAAATAGTTAAATAAGTAAAATTCAGCAATGAAAGACGGCAGTGATGGAAGAGTAAGTTTCATTTCTATTTTTCTATTATAACCCCACTCTGTTTCAAATCTTTTTATCTGCATTCTTATTAGACTTTCTAATTTAATACGGTATTTCATTACATTAAAACTTAAATACTTGCACCCGGAGGGTGCATATATTTGCTAGTATATATATATATATATATATATATATATATACTAGACAAAACATGACCCGTTGGGTCACCCATTAAGCTCTCGCGAGATGATTGGAATTAGGGAAAAGAGTAGGATCTGCCAAAAATATCGTCTGCTTTTCATTTTAAAAACGAATTAAAATTTATTAAACCGATTATTTAAGATCAATTTTTTGTCTAAGTCGAAAAGTAGTAACATAATGAGCATCAGTAAAAAAAGCAAAATAATATTACACATGTAATTTATTTTTAATACATTTAAAACGATTTTTTTCGGTCAATTTCGATCGAGATGCCTGTCAAGACGCTACTTAAAATCCGTTTTTACAAAATAAATTGTAACTTTTCCGATTGAAAAAAAATCACACTGGATTGTCCAGTTGGACACATAGCCTAGTGGATAAAGGAGTTAGGTTAAGACAGTTCTAAATGACAGTTATCTCTAGACTGCAGGTTCAATCCTGGTCAGGGGCATCAGTAACATAGAATAATAATTAACACAGCTTAACACCTGTACCCCAGTGTTACGTAGTGCCTTTTCTGTGACGGCACTAAATAGATATATATTATATACTTCTCTTACGTCTTACTCTGGTCGTCTCTTCTGGCCGGATTTGCTTTTGATCGTCTATCTTCTATCTTGGTCTGGTATATCTTCTAAGGTCTGGTCTTCTTGGGATTCCGGGTCTGGTCTCTGTCGGGGATCACTGCTTATCAGAAGCCCTGTGCTATTGTTAGCTTTTAGTAATAACAACAAGACTTCGATTTACGATGATGTTACTTTATTCCATAAACCCCCAGACCAGACAATGCGCGCGGATCCTTACATCTTGCTAGCTTGGCTTCTAACTTCTAACAGTAACTGACTGAGTTGCTTACTCCTTAAAATTTCTACACTATTGTCATAATCATTAGGTATCTAATGATTATGTAACACCAGCTGTGGTTAGTGGAATGAGAACAGGATACCCCCGTGGACTGAATAAAGGGTTAGGTTCAAAGTTCCGTGATGGCTCCCGATTACAAGAAGGTTCCCGAGTCCGAGAATGTTCCTGAGTCCGACAAGAAATACCGGAAGAAGGCCGGAGAGCACATCGGCCGAAACGTTGTACAGATAACATTGAAGAGGAGGACTATAGTCCGAATAATACAAATGATACTCCAAAAAATATTTTTTTAGTTTTTATTTTCATTTTATTTTTCGAATTTCGGTACTTATTTACTACCCAAGCAGATTCTTTAAAAAAAACTTTTCTTTTCTATTCACACCTTCTGTCTTTAGTCTTTTTATGTATGCAGAAAATAGTATCAATCACATATATACCGCACCGATATTTTGCACCCCAAAAACAGGGAGGACAAAGTTAAGTGACCTGAAAAAAATCAGAAAGTTTTGTAATAAAATAA
Source organism: Doryteuthis pealeii (assembly GCA_023376005.1). Lineage (NCBI taxonomy): Eukaryota > Metazoa > Mollusca > Cephalopoda > Myopsida > Loliginidae > Doryteuthis > Doryteuthis pealeii. The sequence goes on from CM042163.1 coordinate 42,855,956, forward strand.
CTAATGCATTATAAATCTTATTTATTTCTAAATCAACACTGAAAATTTCATTAAAATCGGATAATTCCCTGATTTTTGGTAATTTTTTTGCAAATGTAGGGTTAGAATTGTATTTAAAAAAAAACGGATTTTTCAACGAATTGGGTATATATACTTTGACTTAATTTAAATTGAAATAGATCTCATATATATATTATATATATATATATATATATATATATATATATATATATATATCTTCTATTATTATACTAAAGCTAAGATTTTCACATTTTAATGTCTAAAGACTTTTTTCCTGGTTAGTTTAATTACACTAAATGTATACTAAATTATTCCTTAGTTTTAGGATTACTTAATGTTTGAAAAAAATCCATTTCAATTGGTTCTAATTAGTCGTAATTTGCAACTATGTCAAAAACTGACCCGTCTCTGTCTTTACATTCTGCATAACTCTCTTTTCCTCTATATGCCAGTGAAGGGGAGATGGAAGAGTGATTAACAGAGACATTTTTAATTCATTACTGACAATGCTCAGACGTACTGGATGATTCAAAATTAATGTCCATAGTTATCGTCTTTTAAGAATTTCTCTTTCGAGACAAACAAATATTATTACTTAATGTAAATAAACATTAAGAAATAGTGTTGTATCACAGAGACAGAGGCGTAGGCACATGTCCAATAAACACAACGGTGTTGCCAATGGCAGAACGAACAGTTTTCCAACGCCCCCAGCAATTTGGAGACCTTATTTTTAGGATTGCCTTCGCAATATGTCAGAACCTTCTGCTCATCTGAACTAAGTAAATGTGCCGCAATAGTGTCATTAGATTTATTAAATCTTATTATAATGTCTGTCTATAACCGAAACTACCTTACTGCTTACGTCCTAATACCCTCAGGCATTGCGTAAGTTTATCAATGAGTACTTAATTGATAGTCCCGCCCTGTCGGTGGGGCGTTAGAATGCACCGACTGCACCTCTGCAGAGGGGTAAGACTCCCCCAATGGGGCCACCTGTTGGCCGTGGGTGGCGACCCGTGATGCTTAAGGATAGAGCCCAGGTGTATGAGCAGTTCATGACATGCAATACTCCACTTTGGCCCTATCTTGGGCTAGACGGGCGGTCGGAGAGCCCCCCTCCGATCAATCGGCTGGTCACGTCAAGCCCTAGCACCTATATGATTTTTCCAACCCTATTGCCCTTATGGCAAGCCCCAACCCCTTTTTATCATATGGGTGCTAGAAGGTGGTGGCTGCGGGTCTACATGTCCTGGGAATGATGTTAAACTCTATCTGATGGTGAGGTTCCAGTTTTGGGAGTTTGGGAAATGTGGAGCACCCCTTCATCACCATTGCTCCCTGGTCCACTCTGACCCGGAGTGGTAGTACCTGTTAGGGTCCCATCTATGGGTTAAATAGAAAAACATGAGTTTATAAACAAAATTGTATTCCATTAAGAATTGATTTATTTCAAAACTTTATCGGCATTAAATGACCCACTGAGGTTGATATGCCTTAAAAAAAAAATTTATAGTCAAAATCATTTTATTCATAGAATAGATCTTATTTATTAATGAGATCTCTATATGAAAATCTGAGATTTGCCTCAAAACTGTCCATGTTTTATTAGTGTTCTTCAAATCCTGCAATGATTATTATATATCACAAAGAAATAAAAGTTTACTGAATATATATATTTACCAACCCATCCACACGGGCAGAATGTGACACAAGGTCATTTTTTAAGCGGAGTTCAACAGGTTTAAATTCAGAGTTTTCTTTCTCCTAGACCGGTTACCTAACCAAGGTTAAAGAGTCCAGTCTGCCCTACTATTTACCCATAGCTGGAGGGAGAGTAGGATTCATACCTTTCCCAAGGGTATTAGCGCTAAGTGAAATGCAATTACTACGTCCAGGATTTGAACTCGGGGCGACGAGTCCATTTCCCACGACTTTAACCATTACACCACGCGCTTCCATATATGGTGTGGTTAATTTGCATAATTGTTTTAACAAAATCGGGTTTAATTGATAATTACTTAGTGCGACTGATTTCTAATATTATTGTTTTATTCTCTAACGTATTAAAATCAATCCTATGAATGATTTTATATAGAAACCAATTAGAATATAATTAAAATTAGAGTAATCTTTTTATATCCGTTCTTTTTTATTGTCGTCAGTCTTTCTGAGTTGATATATTTAGATACTTACGCCCTGTGGGCGCATATTCTTGCTAGTTTTTTTTAATGAAAATTTAGCCCCCTTTTTAAGCAGAAAAAATATCGATGTATAATTTTTTCTTTTATAAGATAATTAAACAAACAATATAAATATTCAGTTGACAATCCGTAATTAATGTTTTCTTCCAGACTTAGGTAAACATAGGAAATTAAATAGCTATAAAAGCTAATAAAAAAAAGTCCTCTTGGTCTCACAATATAATACTTTGGGCACATCACATGGTTTAGCAAGCTAGATTTATCAGACTATTCTTAGTGACTTCGATTCTCACTGCGTACCCTATACTTCTGAGTTTGTACCACAACTAAGCTCAGTTTAGTAAATAACCACAATGTAATATTTAGAATACACCAACTGCACCTCTGCAGAAAGGTATGACCCCCCCCCCAATGGGGCCACCTTTTATTCGTTGGTGGCGACCCGTGATACTTGACGGAATCTTGGTGGACGAGCAATCCATGACATGCAACACTCTACGTAGGCCTTTACTTGTGCTAGACGGGCGGTCGGAGAGGCCCCTTCCGATCAATTGGCTGATTACGACAAGCCCTAGCACCTACATGATTGTCCCAACCCTATTGCACTTATAGTAAGCTCCATCCCTTTTTATCATATATGTGCTAGAAGGCTGTGACTGAGGGTCTTCATGTATTGGGAATGATGTTAAACTCTCTCTCTCTCTCTCTCTCTCTCTGATGATGAGGGTCCAGTTCTGGAGGTCTGGGGAATATGGAGCACCCTTTCATCACCGTTGCTCCCTGTTCCACTCTGACCTGTTGTGATAATACCTGTTAGGGTCTCATCAATGGGTGAAATTGAAAAGTGTGTTTATAAAAAAATTCAAAAGCAATTACGAATGAATTTATTTCAAAATTTCGTCGACATTAAATGATCCACCGAGGTTTATATGTCGTAAAATATAAATAAAATAAATGTAATCTTTTTATATGCGTTCTTTTTTTTTAATTTCCTAAGTCTTTCTGAGTTGATATATATCACTAGATTAAAACGTACATACTTACGCCCGGTGGGCGCATACTCTTGCTAGTTTTGTTTTTTTTAATGTTTGTTTACCCTCAAAAAAACAATAGAAATATTCAGTTGATAATCCTTAAGTAATGTTTTTTTTCCAGACTTAGGTAATATAGGAAATTAAATAGACTAGTACAAAATAAAAAACACCCTCCGGGCGATGTAAATATAGATTTTTGAAACATATTGCCAGAGTGGTGGGAGTACAAAAATTCAATGTCAGCGAATTTGTACCCTAAGTGAGTAAAATCATTAAATTCATTAAAGGATTAAAAAAAAAAACAATTTGAAAAGTAAACTTTAAATATGTATTAAAATAAAACAGACTATATATAGATATATAATACCAGTCATGTATTTATTAAAACTTGTTTTAAAAAAACAATGAGGATTGTCTAATATATATATATAACAGGACTGTCTAATATATATATATATATATATCATATATATATATATATATAATATTTATATATTCAAATTTGGAGTGTATGTTCAAATTTGGAGTGTATTTATTCTATGTTATGACGATTTTGGGTAATGTGGCGTAAGCAGTGACGTAGTTTTTGTTACAGATAAAAACCGGAAGCGAATCTCCATTATTAATAGATGTTGTTGGCATCTTTCCGTCTACGAGAGACGTTGGAGTAGTGTCCAGATTTTTTTTTCGGAACTACGTCGCCTGGGCGGGTTCATATGGAGGATGAGTTGTTGCCCAAGCAGCCAATCCCCCCTTTCCACACTGCTGCTGTGATCCAAAGGAAATGTAATAAACCAATGCAGTTTGGCAGTGGTAGTGTCGCAGGAGTTGCTGGGTAGTACTGGATTTCAGCATCGCTCCTGATTTGGTTTTTAATACCATGACCAATTATATATATATATGTATATATATATATGTGTGTGTGTGTGTGTGTGTGTGTGTTTTCCTGTAGCTAGGATCTTTCCTTGTGTGGTTTAACCAAGCTGATGCAGGTAGACCATAAGGAGAGCTCAATGTGCCTAATACCAGTGAATGGAAGGACAGCAAAATATTCAGTAAATGAAGGAAAAACTCTAAACTTGCTTCATTACAATAATTTATTTCAACCGTATAACTACGGTATCTTCAGGTAATCACAAGAACATGACTCTTACTGAGAATTTCCCAAAGTAACATCACTTTTAAATCTATCAATTTGGGGAGGGGATGGTTGGTGTCTTAGTTTGGAAAGTATATATATATATATATATATATATATATATATATATTTCAGTGTGTTTTCCTGTATGTTTATATCTATCTATCAATTGATTGATCGATCTACATGTACGTATATGCGTTTGTGTATACACATATGTAAAGTATTATTACCCATCTGCTCTAACTGAGGGTTTTTCACAGTCAGGGTGACAACAAGTTTCATAACCTCGACTGCCAAGCTGACAGGCGGGGATTCTGTTTGTTTACTTACTTTCATACTGTCGTGCGATAAGTCCCCAAAAAGTGGTATATAAATAAGTTCAAAACGAACGAAGATTCTGGGACAGGCCAGCTGGTGTAGTGCTTAGAATCCCCGCCTGTCAGCTTGTCAGTCGAGGTTTCGAGTCACACACGGAGCAGTCTCCCATGTCTATAACCTTGCTGATGAGACCTAATAGGTCGAAATGTACATACAGGGATTGACATTTTCTCGATTTGTTTAGCCTTACATTTGAATATATAGCCCGCCTAAATTCATTAATTATTAGCTAATTAATTTTCAAAATTAGGTATGACTTCAATTAAGCACATATCCTCCAAAAATTGTCGGCTAAAAAGGCCATATAAAAACAAACACATTGTTTACTTACTTTCATATATATATATATATATATATATATATATATATTATATATATATATATCCGTCTATTTGTGGTATATATATATATTATATATATATAATATATATATATATAGATGTACAAAACTCTTAGTCTCACAAAATAAGGCAGGATGACAAAATAATTTGTTTTTAAATCAGGCCCCACAATGACTTTTTTTTTTGTGAGTCAGATCAGTTTTTTAGAGGTCACCCTTTACTTTGGACATCTCACGTGGTTTAGCCAGCTAGAATAGCAGACTATTGTTACTGAGTTCTATTCTTACTGCGTACCAGTTTTTGTGCCACACTTAAACTTAGTAAATAACCACAATATAATCTTTAACTGAACCGTTAAATTTAATACTTGCTACAATTATTTGCTGTAGGAGAGCATCACTCTATCCCACACGCGACCAAGTTTGCATTTTATGCTGACTTCACCGGCTGTTATCGCAGACATCAGGACATGCTTCTTTTAATGCAATGATCTCTGGGCACCAGTTAATTGTTGTCATTTCCAGATCTAATTGGATAATAATTACGGTTAATTATCTTAATTACAACGGGATGATTATAACTGTGTTATTTACTCAGTGAGTATATTTCAGGAGATGTGTACATTTACTGGGCGTCTCAATCTTGTGACTATGGTTATTAAAACCATATATATGGATATACATATATATATATATATACATATGTATATATAATTGTTATATTAATGCTATACTTACAAACTATATAATATATGTGTGTGTGTGTACGGTGAATAGCATAGCTAAATTGATTCATTACGCTAATTCAGAGTGGTATTCTGTAATGCATAATTTCACTGCTTCATGGTAGCATTACGAGAACTGGGAACAATTGACCTTTGGCCAATGAGACAAAGCGGCACAAAACACGCTTCATTTCGAAAAAGAACAGCCACTGCCATTAACACAAATTATATATTGCACGACGGCATAGGAAAACAGAAAACAGTTCTCGAAAAATTATTTTCATTTAAACAAGCTGAAATTGCGGAAATTACATGGTTTTGATTAGTTTACACAAATTATATTATCCAATATTTGGATTAATATATATAAATATATTTATTATATATATATATTATATATGTATATATATATATATATATGTAATTATATATATATATACATATATATATGGGGGGGTGTATAGTGTGTGGGTGGTTGGTGTGTGTGTGTGCCATTCTATGTTTTAAAATAGTAAAATGACAATATACAATATTGGAATATATACATGCATGTGTTTTCCCTGCGTTTGTGTTTGCTTGTTTATTATGTGGTGGCATACTCCACCATGCACATATACACACATCACACAAGATTTTTGTATATACATGTAATAAACACGATAATTCCATGGTTAACATAGTAAGAGAATATATCTAATGGGTACACGCAATATATATATATATATGTATGTGTGTGTGTCTTTGTGCAATTCTACGTCTTAAAATATTATATAAAACAATATGGAATATATATACATGCAATGTGTCTGCGCGTGTGGGTGCTTGTATTTATGTGTGGTGTATATTCAAACATACACACAGCACACACATATGTATGATGCATGTAATCAAATACGGTAAAATTCCATGGTTTACAATAGTATAATGCAAATAGGTATAAACATTTAATGGGTACACGCATATATATATATATATATGTGTGTGTGTGTGTTGGTGTGTGCAAGTGTGCGTGCAAGTGTGTGTGTGTGTGTGTGTGTGTGTGTGTGTGTGTGTGTGTGCAAATTCTATGTTTTAAATAGTATATAAAACAATATACAATATTGGAATATATACATGCATGTGTCTGCGTTTTGTGTCTTGTGTTTATGTGTGTATATGCTCACACATGCACAAACACAGATTTGTATATACATGTAATAAAAACGATAAAATTCCATCGTTAACATAGTATATAACATTTAATGGTACACGCATATATATATATGTGTGTGTGTGTGTGTGTGTGTGTGTGTGTGTGTGTCTTTGTGCTATTCTACGTCTTAAATCGTATATAAAACAGTATACAACTTTGGAATATATACATGCATGTGTCTGTGCGTGTGGGTGCTTGTGGCTATGTGTGTGTATACTCAAAAATACACACACACATATGTATATGCATGTAATCAAATACGGTAAAATTCCATGGTTTACATAGTATATGCAAATAAGGTATAACATTTAATAGTACACGCATATATATATATATGTGTGTGTGCGTTTGTGTGTGTGTGCAAGTGTGCGTGCAAGTGTGTGTGCGCAAGTGTGTGTGTGTGTGTATGTGTGTGTGTGTGTGTGTGCAATTCTAAGTTTTAAATAGTATATAAAACAATATACAATATTGGAATATATACATGCATGTGTCTGCGTTTGTGTGCTTGTGTTTATGTGTGTATATGCTCACACATGCACAAACACAGATTTGTATATACATGTAATAAAAACGATAAAATTCCATCGTTAACATAGTATATAACATTTAATGGTACACGCATATATATATATATATATGTGTGTGTGTGTGTGTGTGTGTGTGTGTGTGTGTGTGTGTCTTTGTGCTATTCTACGTCTTAAAATATATAAAACAATGTACAATATTGGAATATATACATGCATGTGTCTGCGCGTGTGGGGGCTTGTGTTTATGTGTGTGTATACTCAAACATACACACACACACACACACACACACACACACACACACATATGTATATGCATGTAATCAAATACGGTAAAATTCCATGGTTTACATAGTATATGCAAATAAGGTATAACATTTAATGGTACACGCATATATATGTGTGTGTGTGTGTGTGTGTGTGCAAGTGTGTGTGTGTGTGTGTGTGTGTGTGTGTGCAAGTGTGTGTGTGTGTGTGCCATTCTATTTTTAAATAGTATATAAAACAATATACAATATTGGAATATATACATGTATACATATATACATATATACATAAAACAATATACAATATTGGAATATATACATGCATGTGTCTGCGTTTGTGTTTCCTTGTATTTATGTGTGTGCATATTCACACATGCACATACACACCCCCACACACACACAGATTTGTATATACATGTAATAAAAAACGATAAGATTCCATGGTTTACATATTATATACAACTAACGTACAATATTAAATGGTACACGCATAGATACATATATATGTATATATGGAGGTGTATCTGTGTATGTGAGTGTGCAATAAAATTCCAAGATTTAGATAGAATATGCAGATAATATTCTATACTATATTAAATATGTATATACAATGTCCATGTGTGCGTGCGTGTGTGTATACGTATGTATGTATATTCCCGCGTATATGCATGTATATAATCAGATATGATATTATACGACGTTTTAAAATTGTATGTACGTTCAATCTAATATATATATATATATATATATATATATATATATATATATATATATATATATATATATATATATATATATTTGGAGGATATGTGCTTAATTGAAGTCATACATAATTTTTTAAATTAATTAGTTAATAATTAATGAATTTAGACGGGCATATATGTTCAAGTGTAAGGCTAAACAAATCGAGAAAATGTCAATCCCTGAATGTACATTTCGACCTATTGATGAGACCTAATAAGTCGAAATGTACATTCAGGGATTGACATTTTCTCGATTTGTTTAGCCTTACATTTGAACATATATGCCCGCCTAAATTCATTAATTAGTAACTAATTAATTTTCAAAATTAGGTATGATTTCAATTAAGCACATATCCAAAAAAAATTGTCGGCTTAAAGCCATATAAAAATAAACACATTTGTGTGTTTACTTAACCTCACACACACATATATATATATATATATATATATATATATATATATATATATATATATATATAAGTTAAGATAGCTTAGATAAGGAATCAATGATCCTTGGTGACAACCAGTTTCTTGCCCTTCGAACATCGGACCAAGCTACCGCATCCTAACTTATATATGCTATATCAGTGATATTGAGCACTCTATTTATGAATACACTAAATTACACACACACATACATACATACATACATACACACACTCGCGCGCACGCACACATTTACATACAAGGTGTGTCAAAAAAGTATCGAGATTTTTTATACATTTTGACTCACGTTGTAATCTGAAAAATTAACCTTCCATTTATTCTTCATTTCTATCTTGGTAAATACAGCTTTAAAATCTGTACTTTTTGACACACGTTGTATTCTGATAAATTAACGTTACATTTATTGTACATTCTGATCTTGGTAAATACAGTTTTAATATCGATTATTTTTGACACACCTTATATATATATATATATATATATATATATATATATATATATATGTGTGTGTGTGTGTGTGTGTGTGTGTGTGTAGAATTAAACAAAAGACACATCTGTTTAACAATTTTATTTTTGATCTTTTCGAGTTTTCTGGCGAACTTTTTAATATTTGGGTGGAATTCGTGGATAAGTCCACCAAAGTTCAGGTCCCGAGTACTTCCGGCACTTCGAAGTGCCATCATCAGGGGTGATATGTTCCAGCTTTTAAAAAATTTAATTAATGTGGAGGCTGGAAGGAGAAGTCTAGATGAGAAAGGTGTTATAGGCATTTGAAAATGTGTGTTCTGCATTGGAAATTAATTTTGTTTAAGGATGGTTTGTATTGTTTTATGTATAGAGCTTCTAGTATTTGGAGTTTTTGTTTATTTTTTTCTTTGTGCAGAATGTGTGTATTTTCTGTTAGAATATTTCGTTAATTAGAGTGGGGGTATGAATGTAATTTTAGGTGTTGTGCAATGGGGCTATTATCTGTTAAATGGAGGGTTAGACGACGTGACAATGTATATATATATATATTATTCAGTGTTCTATTCATGAAATCGCATCAGTACCAGTGACTATGAATAGGTAAGTGCTGGAGTACCTTCGGGTGTGGCTTCAGCAGTGTAGTGACGATGGTGATGAGGATTCGTATATTGGATGATATAATATTTATAACAAAGTTACGAGCATAACAAAATAAAGACCAAATATTTTTTTATTTCTATTATTAAAATCAAATTTTGAATAGGATCCATGCTGCCTTTTTATTTACTTTCCATATCTGTGAGATCATTCTGCAGGACTCTGTATTATATTCAGAGTGAGGTTTCACGGGCAGCGATCGCTTGGGTAAACATTTGGATTTTTAAAACAAAGTGATGACAATAACAGAACGAAATGGAAAATATTGTTTTTCCTTGTGTTAAATTAAATTTTGAATAAGATTTATTTGGCCATTTTTATTTATTTTCGAAGCCCGGAAGATCCTTCTGTAGGAGCCTGTATAATAGGGGCTGGTTTAGCACAGTCAGTAGGGCGCTTGCCTAGGATTTGCAAGGTTCCTGGTTCGATACCAACCCTGGTTAACTCAGCGTATGAGTACCACAGGGAACTGTTCGATAATGTGAGAAGCTGATGGTAGGTGTGACGCTCCACCCCAGACGCAAAAACAACCTCCTTGGTCTAGCTCAAGTGGAAAAAGGTATAGACTCCCTCGCTGTTTGGCTGATACCGACATTAGGCCAGCGCGTCGACTTTATTTTACTTATAGTACAGTGGTACATTGATTACGAGCGTCTGGACTTATGGATTTTCTGAGTTACGAGCTGTTCTACAGTTGATTTTTTGCTTCGAGTTGAGAGCTAAACTTTTAGGCACAAGGGAGCTTCAGGTACGCTTATGTTGATAAGTTCATTCAAACATTTAAGTTTCCAAATTTATTACGTCAAAAAATATTGCTGTTAAAAAACTGTTCTTTGGATTTAGAAAAATAAATAGACCAAATATGAATGAGACACACAAAGATTCTCTTTCTTTAAAGAAAAGAAAAAAATATATACAGTGGTATATACATCTTGGTAAATACAGCTTCAAACTCGGCACTTTTATGACACACCTTTTGTTCTGAAAAAATTAACGTCCCAATCATTGTTCATTTTATATCTTGGTAAATACTTATAAGTACGCCAACTTACGAGTTTTCCGAATTACGAGCTGTCACGGTCGATTTTTTGCTTTGAGTTGCGAGCTAACATTTGAGGTACAAGCGAGCTTCAAATACGTTTATGTTGATAAGTTCGTTCAAGCATTTAAGTTTCGAAATCTATTGCGTAACAAAAAAGTAGTAATAATAAAATAAATTTTAAAACATATTACAGCAGATAATCCATTACACTCTATTTTATTATGTTTTTATACAATACAGTGCTATTTTCGGTAATTTATGATGAAGTGCGTCCCGGTGTCCTGCCTCAAGAGTTGCTGCCCGGTGACAATTAAAATAACGACCCAGCTCAGTCCATTCATAACTATCCATCTTCATATCTATCTATCTATCACAATTTGTTCATATTTATTACTTTAAACACTAAGATTTTTTTATTCATGTTTGTTCAATGTCCTGTTTTTAGTTTAAATAAACAAGAATTACGACAAAAAAAGAAGCTACCCCCCCCCCCAATACATTTATTTGTCGAAAATATCTATCTATCTATCTCCATTTGTTCATATCTATTTATATTATTTTGTTTGTTTATCTATCTATCTATCTCAGTCTATTCAAAACTATATATCTATCTTTATATCTAAACAAGAATTACGACAAATTACGATAAATAAACAAGAATTACGACGAGCTGGGGTTGTTATTTTGATAGTCACCGGGTAGCGGTTGTTGAGGCGGGAGACCGGGACGCACTTCCTCATAAATTACCCTATTTTCTTATTAAAACAATTCTCAAAAAGAATTAGGATGTTTGTTTTCTTGTTTTTTTTTTGTTTTGTTTTGTTTTTGTTTTTTTGGAAGGGGACTGATTAATAAGCGAAACGAATTAAACTCGTAATTCAAGGTGCCACTGTATGCAGCCTAATGGCATAAAATCAGCCGTTCAAAGGAGTAAGACTCCCCTCGAATGAAGTCACCTGTTGGCCGTGGGGGACGGGCCGTAATTCCCGAGGACAAGATTGTGGTGACTTAGAAGTCCCTGACCCTGGTCCTAAGTGGTCCTATGACATGCAACACTTCACTTCGGTCCTAACTTGGGTAATACGGACAGTCGAAGAAGACAGATCGGCAGGCAAGTTAACTCAAACCCTATCAACTTGTCCCGACAATCTATTAATAATGGAGATTCGCGTCCGGTTTTTGTCTGTAACAAAAACGACATCACTGATTACGTCACACTTCCTAAAACGCCATAACGTAGAATAAATACACACAAAATTTGAGCATGCAATGTTAGACAGTCCTCATTGGGTTTTTTTAAACAAGTTTTAATAAATACATACCTGGTATTATCTATTTACATATAGTTTGTTTTATTTTAATATATATTCAATGTTTCCATTTCAATTTTTTTAAATATTTTGTACTCCTTTAATAAATTTATTTCATTTTTTACTCCTTTAATAAATGTATTTCATTTTTTACTCCTTTAATAAATTTGATGATTTTACTTTACTTATGATATAAACTCTCTGATATTAAATTTTCAACTCCCATCCCCTCAGGCAATATTTATTTCACGTCGCCCAGAGGGCGTTTTTTTATTTTGCTAGTATTCATAAAACTGATTTTATGGCAAACACTCAACCCGTTTTATCATATGATTTCCAGAAGGTGGAGGCTATGGGTCAAATACCAGTTTATCAACTGCACGGTCTGTAGAGTGACGTACTGTCGGTATCCTCCGGGCCGTGAGGGAGTCTATCCTTTTTTCACTAGCGCTAGTCTGGGGAGATTGTTTTCGCATCTGAGGTTGAGCGTCGCCCCTACCATCAGCTCTTCACTTTACTGCACAGATCAAAGCTATGCTACGCATGCGCTGAGATGGCGATGGCCGGCATCGAAGCCGGAACCTGTTAATTCCTATATGAGTGATAAACTAGCTGAATTATACCGGTTCGGTTAAAAAATCTTATATCCTAAAAAAAAAACAAGGTTTGGCAAGGGTTGATATGGAATTAAATAAAATAACCGATTTAGCCATCATTCAATTCCTTAATGTAGAACAGTTTATGTGAGCACAATAAGGCGATGGGCAATGTGTTTTGACAAGGGCGACTGCGATTTGTGTTGATAGATAGATGGATAGATAGATAGATATAGAGATATATAGATAGATTAATAGATATGAACAGACCGGGATAGATAGATAGATAGATAGATAGATAGATAAGAAGGAATGAAGGAAGGGGCGAGGAGGAAAAGGAAAACTTTGATAGAGAGAGATAGAGATATAGAGAAATTGATAGATTTGAACGTATTGAGATAGACATGAATAGATTGAGATAGATAGATAGATAGATAGATAGATAGATAGATCGAGAGAGAGAGAGAGAGAGAGAGAAGCAGGAATGAAGGTGAGAGGAAGGAAAGGAGAAACTTTGATCGATCGATAGATAGATAGATACATACATACATACATACGAACAGACTGGGATAGATAGATAGATAGATAGATAGATAGATAGATACGAACAGACCGGCATAGATAGATAGATAGATAAATAGATTTCAACGTATTGAGATTGATATGAACAGATTGGGATAGTTATATCAGAAGAAAGGAAGGGATGAGGAAGAAAGGGAGATACTTTGATAGATAGAAGATATATATATATATATATATATATATATATATATATATATTATATATATATATATATATAATAAACAAATTTTTTGTGATTAAACAAAGAAAATACAGTGCTCAATCAAAAATTGTGAGAGCTAATGTTTATTTAATTTGCTGAGTTTTTATAGATCAATGTTCATTATAAACAGCTACCCAGGTTCCATGCAAAGGGGCAATCATCAGGCCGTTGAGTTAGATCCCATGGTGTTTGTTGAAGATCTTTACTTAATGTCACATTCTGGACCGTAAATAACGTCGGTTACTTCCGCGGACGCTATTGTAGTTCGGATTTATTAAAAATTTAAATTTTTTCAAAAGAATTAAACAAAAGACACACCTGTTTAACAATTTTATTTTTGATCTTTTCGAGTTTTCTGGCCAACTTTTTAATGTTTGGGTGGAATTCGTGGATAAGTCCACCAAAGTTCAGGTCCCGAATACTTTCGGCACTTCGAAGTGCCATCATCAGGTGTGATGTGTTCTAGTTTTTTTTTTATATATATTAATGTGGAGGCTGGAAGGAGAAGAATTGATGAGAAAGGAGTTATAGTTAAGTACTCGGGATCTGAACTTTGGTGGACTTATCCAAGAATTCCATCCAAACATTGAAAAGTTGTCCAGAAAACTCGAAAAGATCAGAAATAAAATTGTTAAACAGGATATGTATCTTTTGTTTAATTCTACATATATAAATGAAAGAATTCTGCCCAAATATACACACACACACACACACACACACACATATATATATATATATATATAAGATTTTTAGATGTTTGTTTTGCTTCTAAAAACAAACATCTAAAAATCTTATTCACTTCGCCGAAGAGCTAAACGGCCGGGTTTGTTTACTAAATAAACGTCTACTTGCCTGCTATGGCAGGGGCGTGTAATAGTTTCCTTGACAAGGTTAATTTCGCAGGGATTGTTCGCTATGTACCGGCGGCCGAACGGATATGGTCTCTGACTATGCCTGTGAAGTCCCGGTTTCGATTCCTGTCGGAGGGGAGTCGTTAGTATACATCGCTGAAGAGACTTAATAAAGTCGAAACAGTCTGTACGGTGTTCTGCATGGCGAGCCATCCTTTGCGGGATTTACTTGTCAAGTTTATTTTCTATAATTATCGAATTTTTATACGATACATGCATTTATAATTGCCTTCAAGCAAAAATATAAATAATAATTTATTCAACATTGCTTCTAAAACAAACATCTAAAAATCTTATTCACTTCGCCGAAGAGCTAAACGGCCGGGTTTGTTTACTAAATAAACGTCTACTTGCCTGCTATGGCAGGGGCGTGTAATAGTTTCCTTGACAAGGTTAATTTCGCAGGGATTGTTCGCTATGTACCGGCGGCCGAACGGATATGGTCTCTGACTATGCCTGTGAAGTCCCGGTTTCGATTCCTGTAGGGGAGTCGTTAGTATACATCGCTGAAGAGACTTAATAAAGTCGAAACAGTCTGTACGGTGTTCTGCATGGCGAGCCATCCTTTGCGGGATTTACTTGTCAAGTTTATTTTCTATAATTATCGAATTTTATACGATACATGCATTTATAATTGCCTTCAAGCAAAATATAAATATATATATATATATTATATATATTATATAATATATATAATGGAAAGGAGTAACCTACTCGAGTTTCATCGATTGATTCTTCAGGGTTACATCAGTTGAATTAATCGAGTTTTCGATTAATCTCAGTTGTTATAATACATGCCAGTTGGATAAAGGATAAGTCCCATTCCAACGGGCATGTATTATAACAACTGAGATTAATCGAAAAGTCGATTAATTCAACTGATGTAACCCTGAAGAATCAATCGATGAAACTCGAGTAGGTTACTCCTTTCCATTGTAAAAATAAATTTTTGCTCTACATTGAACTGAGCACTTTGTATTTGTTTTTTCTCAGTCTTAACCCCTGGATACTGTGCACTTCCAACGATCGTACTCATACCCACCGGTAAGCTACTACTCATACATTAACAAATATATATATATATATATATATATATATATATATATATATATATATAGATAGATAGATAGATAGATAGATAGATAGACCAACCAACTAACCGCTATAAGTCAATGCATCAACTGGTAAATATTTTGTGGAAAATACGAATTCTCTATATAACTGTAGATTAAAAAAAGATAGTCAAGATTATTTAGCTACAGAATCGAGGAAGCCTTCGCAAAGAATTAACGAAACGGAAAACAACAAAGTCTCGAAACCTGGCGTCGTTTTTCTTTTGTTACTGGCAGCTTAATTACAGTGCTCTCTGAATACTCGGCATCATACTATTTTCCCTCTAATGATAATGTTTATTGCGAGAGTTATCTCCCCTTGTCAATTACTTCTCCCAAACGCTATATGCTATATTAAAGAAGTGAAACGGACGTTTTTATTTGTCTCGGATTTGATTTTATAGGTCGATAAACTCTCTTTTATTTCTATTCGTATTATATTCCATTATGTTAGCCGGAGTTATCATGGACAAGTAATTATTTGATATATAATGTGTGTCAAAAAAGTATCGAGATTTTTTTATTTCTAGCTTGGTAAATAAAGCTTCAAACTCGGCACTTTTATGACGCACCTTGTATTTTGACAAAAAATTAACGTTCCATTTTTTGTTCATTTCCACCTTTGTAAATACAGCTTCAAATTTACCACTTTTAGGACACAACTTTTGTTCTGAAAAAATTAACGTCCCATTCATTCTTCGTGTCTATCTTTGTAAATACAGCTTCAAACTCTGCCCATTTATGACACACCTTGTATTCTGAAAAAAAACCCCAGATCGTTCCATTCATTGTTCATTTTTATTTTGGTAAATACAGCTTCAAACTCGCCACTTTTATGACACACCTTGTATTCTGAAAGAATTAACGTTCCAGCCATTGTTCATATCTATCTTGGTAAATACAGCTTCAAATTCCCTACTTTTATGACACACCTTTTGTTCTGAAAAAATTAACGTTCCATTCATTGTTCATATCTATCTTGATAAATACAGCTTCAAACTTGGCACTTTTATGACGCACCTTGTATGCTGAAAAAATTAACGTTCTATTCATTGTTCATTTCTATCTTGGTAAATACAGCTTCAGATCCGGCACTATTAAGACACACCTTATATATGCGATGTCAGTCCCAAATCTAAGGTCTACAAAATATATTGAAATGATAGAAACGTCTACTGTTTCTAGTCAATGATGTTTATATCATTTTAAAATTTCAACTTTTTTTCTACATAATCGTTATTTCCGTCGATTAATTTTTTAGGGAGGTTTTGTATGCCCATATCATACCAGTTTACCGCTATATCGTCGAGGAAGTGTTGAATCTCCTCGTCGTTGCAAACTCCCAACTCCGCTTGCGGATATTTGTGACATCCATGCACAAAACCATTAAGTGGTGATGAATTTCAATCGGTTTAATGCCGTTTACATTTAAAACCGAATAACTATCCAAACTCGTCGCTTGGTGGTAGTATCAATTGTGTATTATGTTTTCAAAGCATATGTATTATTATTTTACATTAGCGACACGTATTTCAGATATTCTGACATCTTCTTCGGGGTGGCTAATTACCGCCAATAATGTTTTTTTAATCTAATCCATTTTGCGGACTTTCGTTTCGTATATATATATATATATATATATATATATATATATATATATATATATATATATATATATATATATAGTTATTTACTAAGCTTAGCTTAGATGTGGTGCAAAGCCAGAATTATGGGTTACCCAATGAGAATCGAACTCACTGACAATGGCTGCGAGGCGAGTTTGATAACTATTACACTAAGTGAGGTTCCCAATATGTGTATCTATCTATCTATCTATCTATCTATCTATCTATATATATATATATATATGTGTGTGTGTGTGTGTGTGTGTGTTTGTTTGTGTGTCTGTGTGTGTGTGTGTCTGTGTGTGTGTGTGTCTGTGTTTTATTACTAACAATGCTCAGCCGTATTGGAGGATTCAAAATGAACTATGTCCGCTCTTATCCCTCCTTTCAAAAATTGCTCTCTCTCTCTCTCTCTCTCTCTCTCTCTCTCTCTCTCTCTCCCCTCTCTCTATCTATCTATCTCTACCTATCTCTCTCTCTCTACCTATCTATCTCTCTCTGTCTCTCTCTCTCTCTCTCTCTCTCTATCTATCTATCTATCTCTATATCTCTCTCTCTATATATATATATATATCTTTCTATCTCTCTCTATATATCTATTTATCTCTCTATCTATCTATCTATCCCTCTCTCTACCTATATATCTATCTATCTCTATCTCTCTCTATCTATCTCTATCTCTTTCTCTATCTCCCCCCTCTCTCTCTCTCTCTCTCTCTCTCTCTCTCTCTCTCTCTCTCACACACACACACACACACACACACACACACACACACACCAAACAAACATTACCGCCCGATGTGAATATACATCAAGTAATAGTGTCGTATCACAGAGAGATTACATTACAAAAGCAACCAAATAATGCATGAAATTGAGAAATTGTAAAAATTAATTTGATATCATGTATCAGGGTCTTTTTTTTGCGAGGCTTCCCGTTCCGGCAACACCAAAGTAAATAATATAAATTCATTTTGATTCGTAATGAAAATAATGATTCACACCAACAATTCATAATCGAAAATTGTTTTCTTTGATAATATTTGCTCTATAATAATAATAATAATAATAATAATAATAATAATAATAATAATAGTGCCAGCAGATCACAGGGTGAAGCTAAAGGAAAATGAAAAGATGGACAAATATCTGGATCTTGCCAGAGAACTGAAAAAGTTATGGAATATGAAAGTCAAAGTGATACCAATTGTAGTTGGTGCACTTGGAACAGTCCCAAAAGGATTGGAAAAGGGTCTGGAAAGTTTGGAAATCAGAGGAAGGATTGAAACCATTCAGAACACTGCACTGCTGCAATCTGCCAGAATACTCAGAAGAGTCCTGGAGACCTGAGGAGACTTGCTGTCACTCAGACTCCAGTGAAAAACCATCAGCTAATTCTGATGTGAAAACTCAAAAGGAGTAAATAATAAAACAATTATATGGACACTTCAAAGGGAAGAAAAACCAATTATATGGACACTTCAAACGACAAATTGGAGAGGTTGCATACGAAAAGACCTGGACGTGGTTAAGAAAAGGAAACCTTAAAAGAGAAACTGAATCACTAATAGTTGCTGCACAGAATAATGCCATGAGGACAAACTATATCAAAGCAAAAATTGATAAGACCCAACAAAATAGTAATAGATTATGCGGTAATAGAGATGAGACTGTAAACCATGTACTATGCGAATGTAGCAAACTAGCACAACGGGAGTACAAAACTAGACTGGGAATTATGCCAAAAATTAAATTCTGACCATACAACAAAATGGTATATGCATAAACCAGAATCTGTTCTTGAAAACGAAATGCATAAAATTCTCTAGGACTTTGAAATAAAAACGGATCACCTTATCCCAGCAAGAAGAACAGACCTAGAGTTGATTAACAAAAAAGAAAGAACTTGTTAACTGGTGAATTTTGCAGTTCCAGCAGATCACAGGGTGAAGCTGAAGGAAAATGAAAAAGTGGACAAATACCTGGACCTTGCCAGAGAACTGAAAAAATATGGAATATGAAAGTCAAAGTGATACCAATTGTAGTTGGTGCACTTGGAAGGGATTTGAAAATGGATTGGAAAATCTGGACATCAGAATAAAAAGATTGAGACCATCCAGAATACTGCACTGTTGCAATCTGCCAGAATACTCAGAAGAGTCCTGGAGACCTGAGCAGACTTGCTGTCACTCAGACTCCAGTGAAATACCATCAGCTAACGCAGATGTAAAAACTCAAAAGGAGTGAAATATAATAATAATGACAGATTGACAAAGGGACCAGGAAATTAATGACAATACACAAGGCTCTACACCCTAGAGATGATAGAGATAGTCTATATGTATCAAGAAAAGAAGGCGGAAGAGGTCTTGCCAACATAGACGACTGCTTAGAGGCCACAATCCAAGGACTCGAAGAATACACAAAATGAGCAAAGAGAGATTACTTATGGCAGCCAACAACAGCAGATGTAATATATGGATAAACAGAAAAACAACGAAAACTAGAAAACAAAGATGGGAAGAAAAACAATTATATGAACACTTCAAACGACAAATTGGAGAGGTTGAACAAGAAAAGACCTGAACATGATTAAGAAGAGGAAACCTCAAGAGAGAAACTGAATCACGAATAATTGCTGCACAAAATAATGTCATAAGAACAAATTATATCAAAATTTATGCAAAAACAGTTATTGTAGAGTGTGTTGTGACAGAGATGAGACTATAAACCATGTATTAAGCGAATGTAGCAAACTAGCACAATGGGAATAAAAAAAACTAGGCATGGCTGGGTTGGGAAGGTGATCCACTGTGAATTATTCAAAAAATTAAATTTTGACCATACATCAAAATGTTATATGCATAAACCAGAATCTGTTCTTGAGAATGAAACGCATTAAATTCTCTGGGACTTTGATAGAAATAAGGATCACCTTATCCCAGCCAGGAGACCAGACTTATTGATTAACAAAAAAAAAAAAACTTGTCAACTGTGGACTTTGAGGTTCCAGCAGATCACAGGATGGGGGGGGCGAAGGAAAACGAAAACATAGACAAATACCTGGACTTTGCCAGAGAGTTGAAAAAGCTGTGAAATATGAGAGTCAAAGTGATACAATTATAGTTGGTGCACTTGAAATGGCCCCGAAAAGACTAGAGGATCTGGAAATCAGAGGAAGAATTGAGACCATTCAGACTACTGCATTGATGCAATCGGCTAGAATATTCAGAAGAGTCCTGGAAACAGGATGAGAATTTGTTGTCACTCAGACTCCCAGTGAAATACCATCATCTAACGCTGGTGTGAAAAACTCACATAATAATAATAACTATGGAACATGAAGGTAATACCGTATCAATTATAATTGGAGTTGTTGGAACGGTCCCCGAGGGTTTGGAAAAGAGTCTGTGTGATTTGGAGATTAGAGGAAGAACCGAGACCATGTCATGTCAACCCTTATTGGGTTATTTTATGCCGAAGATGTTTTTGTTCCATTCATTCTTGATGGGTATTTAATTTTTTAACTCATTTTTTATAAATCTTTAAAAACTCATATTTTGGAGTGTTGCAAGACATGGACTGTTAATCTAGCCTGATTCCGTCATTAAGCATCACGGCAAACAAGAGGCCCCATTGTGATGATTTTACCCCTCTGCAGAGGTGTAGTCGGTGTATTCTACGGCATCAGCAAACATTGCGGAGAGGAACTGAGAGTAATTACGGTTACGCCCTGTGTCCAACTGGACACCTGAAGAAGGCCAGAGTCATACCAGTCGAAACATTGTGTATGTTACATTATTCGTTGTTTCCTACGAATTATGACTCTAGTGTAGTTAAACTTAGATGACAGTATTGTGGAGGGAAAATTACCATTACGTTATAGAAGTTATTGACAACAGTCCTTACTACATTCTCTAGCGCCTCAGAACTGGAGCCTCACCACCGCTTACAGGTTTATTGCCCAGTGCCTGAGGCGCCCCCTTGAAGGGAATGCTGAAAGGATCGACGCAATTTTGTTCTTTCCCACCCATGAGCTTCGGCTTGTGGGTGGGCCCACGTTAAAACGAGGCCTTGTGTCCAGCCCATACAAGTGGGGTATGAGGCAAATACCCTCTACACACCGCTTACAGTTTAGTGTCATACCCAAAGACACAGTTTCCGTTGAATCAAATAGAAAGCAATACTTTTGGAGCGGAGTTCCACTGAAGATCTAAGGCGTCCGTTTTATGACCGACGCCTATTCAGAATTATGATTGGCTGGAAGGTTGGTTGGCTTTTACGGCATGTCAAAACTTGCTGGATTATTTTATGCCGGAGACATTTTGTTTTTTCATTATTGATGGGTATTTGAATTTTTTTTTAAATTCAATTTTTTTAAATCACATTTTTAGAACTCATTTTTCTATTTAACCCATAGATGGGACTCTAACAAGTATACCACTCTGGGCCAGGGGTAACCAAAGATTAATGGCGATGAAGGCGTACCCCACGCTCCCAAATCTCCAAAATTGGAACTTACTGTTATAGGTGATAACCCTATAGACTAATGGAATGCGCCGACGGTTACTATAAGTAACAGGGACAATTATGGCTTGTAGAGTAAGCCAATGCGAGTCAGCTCATAACTCTATTTGTCGACGTAATTCCCACTTCTCTGTACTGTAATTGTCTATTCTTTGTTAATACATTTTCCTACATTTGTTTACCCGTCGTTTTGTTCTTATTTGACCCCTTAAACCCAACAACACTTACCCATTAGAAGCAGTTTAATGTCGTACCCAGGACACTCAGAATTTTGGCTATAATATTTAGAAACTAGCTGCAGTCCCGGTAATATCCGGGAAAGTGAGGTTATTCGCAGTTCCACGCTGGATTTTCAATTGCATTTTTTTTCTAGGCGGGTATATGGCAGTAGTTATACACAGACACATAGAAAGAGTCGGTGGTGTAGTCTATTGTCGGTATCAGTCGGACAGAGAGGGAGTCTATCCATTTTTCGAGAGTGCTAGACCAGGTCGATTGTTTTTGCGTCTGAGGCGTAGTGCCACACCTAACCTCAGATCCCCACAGTTTCCGTTGAATTAAATAGAAAGCAATACTTTTGGAGCCGAGTCCCTCGGACATTAACTGTATTTCACGAGCACCGATTTCTGATATAACACAACGAATAGAAAATAAACCTATGTTCCTCTAATAACAGCAACAAGAGAAAACGATGAAATCGAGCTGGCTATTTTACAATATGGAAGATGACACTCCAGGGAACAAAATATCAATTTAATTCTCTAAAATCTATTAGGTAAGAATAAACAGTTTTGTTTTTTGTTTTTTCATTTTTCTTTGTATTAAATTTTGTAAACAAAAACGTAATTAATTTTATCGCAAAGAAATCTTTATATTAAAGGATTGCCAAATCAATTCGTACGCGAATCGATTTCTTTAATAAAGGAAAACGATGAAAAGATATTTCCTTACTGCAATCAAGTGACATCTACTGTAGAGTTAGGGTGAGTGTTGGTTGGTTGGCTGGTTGGTTTTAAGGCATGTCAACCCTCGGGTTATTTCATGCCGAATATATGTGGAGGTTTGGGTGGTTGGATTTTACAGCATATCAAACCTTGGGTTATTTTATATATTGAAGAGTTTTGTTGATTGGTCGGTTAGTGGGCTGGATTTTACGGCATGTCAACACTTTAGTATTATTTGGACTTTCGGACTATTGTCCTCAATCTTTATTGTGAATCTACTGGAGAGGTTGGTTGGTTGGTTTTGTTGGTTGGATTTTAACGGCATGTCCACCTTGAGTTATTCGTATTATTTGGATTTTTGGACTATTGTCCTGTCTTATTGTAAATCTACTGAAGAGTTAGGTTGGTTGGTTGGTTGTTTGGTTGGCTGGTTGGTTGGTTGGCTGGTTGGATTTTACGGGCATGTCAACACTTGCGTTATTTCATGCCGAATATATAGTGGACAGATTGGGTGGTTGGTCGGTTAGTGGCTGGGTTTTTACGACATGTCAACCCTTGGGTTATTTAGAATTATTTTGATTTTCGGACTATTGTCCTCATCTTTTTGTAATAAACATCTACTTAAGAGTTAAGGTTAAGTTGGTTGGTTGGTTGGTTGATTGTTTGGTTGGTTGGTTGGGGTTGGTTTTTACGGCATGTCAACACTTGCGTTTTTCATGCTGAATATATAGTGGACGATTGGGTGGTTGTCGGTTAGTGGGCTGGGTTTTACGGCATGTCAACCTCCTTGGGTTATAGTATTATTTGATTTTCGGACTATTGTCGCTCATCTTTATTGTTACTCTACTGGAAGAGTTAGGTCGGGTTGGTTGTTTATGTCATGTCAACGCCTTGGATTATACGAGGTATGATCAAAGAGGTTACAGGACTGGTGTCACAAAAACTTATTTCAAATCCAAAACTACAACTACAAAATTACCCCCCTTCAAATAATCCCCTTGGAGTCTAATACACTTTCCCCATCCTTCTTTGCCAACCTTTTGCAATGTACTTCCTGAAAAATGATTTCTTCAGGATTCTCGTAACTCTGTCGCCACGGCTTTTTTTTAATATCTGCATAATCCTCAAAACGGTCCCCTTGATGACGCGCGGTTTGTGCTTGGGGGAGAGGAAAATACACATAGAGTCAGGTCAGGCGAGTAATGGAGGTTGCTCCGGCACAGTGATGTACTTCTGGAACGGAACCCTCGATACTCAGTGGGCAGGTGCGATTCATGATGGAAGCACCCACGATTTGTCCTGTCACATCTTCTCGCCTCTTCTCGCGCTCTGACGAAGCCAAACGCCGCAGTATCTCTTTGTAGACATAGCTGGCTGATTGTGCTTGATGGGGAATAACTAGTAGTTTCTAGTTTTGTTTAAAATAGATGCTTTTGTTGACCCAGTCCTGAAAAATCTTTTGACACACCTTGGTATGTACTAGCAAAAATATGTGCCTACCAGGCACTAGATTTTAGTTTTACTATAGTTAAATTTACATTGAAATTTAAAGACTTGTGAATTAAATAGAACACAAAAAATTAGTACACTAAATCTAATTTATTAATTTATTCAATTTATTTCAACTTAAAAATTATACATAGGATTGCTTTTAGTACGTCTGAGATATAAACATGATATTTAGGAGAATAAATGACACCTATATTATTTATTAAATAACGGTTTTGTTTAAAACTGGTAAAGCAAATTATTCATACCATATAAATATGTAAACCTTTATTTTTAATGATAGATTGCAGGATTTTAAAACATATTAATGCCATGAGCTGTTTTGAGTAAAACTTCTTTAGATTTTGTAGAGATATCCATTGGATAAATAAGAGACTAATCAGATTAATAATTATTAAGAAATTGATAATATAACGTAAATAACTAAGGAAATTGTGACGTGGTGGTGAAGTAGTTTCGGTTAAGACAGACTAACAATAATCTCTTAATTATAAGAATTATTTGAATTTTTCGGGACAGATTCTCCTTAATCTTTATTGTTATGTAATAAACTTTCTTTTCCCATGTATTTCGGCTTCTCGTGTCCAAAATCAACATCTGAAAAACTTTTACACACACCTACTATAAACGACATCGCTTACACATTCTCTCTGCTTTATTTTTAAAGAATTCACGTGATAGTACGATAGANCACATCTCTCTCTATATAATATATGAAAAGAGAGAGAAAGAGGAAAAGATTTAGAGACAACGGAATGTGAGACAGAAAGATGAGGAGAGAGAGAGAGATGAGAGAGAGAGAGATAAAGGGGACAAGTATTATATATATATATATATAATAATATATATTATATATAGATAGAATAGATAGAGAGAGAGAGAGAAGAGAGAGAGAGAGAGAGAGAAGAGAGAGAGAGAGCGTAGGGAAGACGGTAGATAGACAGATATATTGTTAGCAGAAAGTTCTGTAATATCCGCTAACCACCTTAAACTATTTGGTACAAGAATGAGACCTCACGGAGGTTGTAAATTAATGTGCCATGTTTGGTTTACAATCGTTTCAATGCGTGTGATTGAAGTTTAGAGAGAGAGAGAGAGAAGAGAGAAGAGAGAAGAGAGAGGAGAGAGAGAGAAGGAGGAGAGAGAAAAGGGAGAGAGAAAAAAAGAGAGAGAGGTAGAGTAAGATAGACAAACATTATCAGTTAGCATTCTTTCTTTTAATATTTGCTAACCGTCCTTAACTAAATTTGATTTTGATCTATACTTTTTACAAATTTGCTTCAAAGACAGCAAACATTTTAACCCACCACAAGACCAAACACACCCACAGACACACACAAAACACTTGCCACACACAAACACACACATATATATATATTATATGATCTTAGTATATATAGAGAGAGAGAGAGAGAGAGAGGGAAAGAGGAGAAGAGAGATAGTAGATAGGGAGAAATGGGAGTAGAAAGAGACACGAGAGAAAAAGGGAGAAAGTATATATATATATATATAATAGTATAGAGTAGATTCATAGATAGATAAATAGAGAGAGGAGGAGAGAGAGAGAGAGAGAGAGAGGGGGGTAGGGAGGGAGAAGAGAGTAAGAGAGAAGAGAGAGGAGAGAGAGTCGGGAAGAGGTAGATAGACAGATATATTGTTAGCAAGTTCTGTATATTCGCTAACCACCTTAAAACTAT
Source organism: Doryteuthis pealeii (assembly GCA_023376005.1). Taxonomy (NCBI): domain Eukaryota; kingdom Metazoa; phylum Mollusca; class Cephalopoda; order Myopsida; family Loliginidae; genus Doryteuthis; species Doryteuthis pealeii. The sequence continues at coordinate 42,882,153 of CM042163.1, forward strand.
GTACAAGAATAGACCGCTCAGAGGTTGTAATTAGGTGCCAGTAAACGAACTAATAACAACAACCTGACAACAAACAAATTGAGGCCTTTAAAAGTTGGCTGCGACCAAATAATGATCGAACTGAAAGAGGAAACTATCGTTGAGTTCATCAGCGAAAACCAGCCAAGCGGGAACCCGCCAAGACCTCAGACAAACACAGCAGTCTTCTTCTCTCTGTACGTGTCTTAAGGCTTTAGTAGTAGGAAAGTCTTAGAGTTAATGACGGCTGCCGTGGCCCGGAAGAAGAATGGTGTAGCGGGGGAGGTTTGTTGGCGAGGGTACGGCCTGGCGAGTAGGATCTGCGTTGGACGTGTTGAACACAGGCTCTTGGAACCTGAAAGCGATCTTTGAAAAATGGTTTCACAAGTGGTAGGCATCACGTTGGAACTTCAGGAATGAAGAAGAACCACTTTTGTAATGTGATGAGGTTGGATATGTTTAAACGTATATATAATATATGAACGCACATAGGTATTAGTACTACAAGGAATATCTAATATATATGTCAGCTTTACAAGTCAGGGTTCGAATCACACACAAAGCAGTCTTCCTGTTATACTCTAGCTGATGAGGCCTAATAGGCTTGAAATGTACATACAGGGATTGAGATTTTTCTCGATTTGTTTAGCTTACATTTGATAGGTATGCCCGCCATAATTTCATTAAATTATCAATTAAATAATTTTTCAAAAATTAGGTATGACTTCAATTAAAGCACAATATTCTCTCCATATTGTGCCCTAAAGAAGCCATATCAAACACATTGTTTGTTTCTTTACTTCTCATACTATCGTGTGCAAAGTCACCATAAGTGGAATATAACCTACTTCAAACAAACGGAAAAAATCTGGAAAAAAACCCAGCTGGTGTAATGGTTTGACAAGTCAGGGTTCGAATTAACACACAGCGTCCCTTCCTGTCCTATAGCTCTGCTTGATGAGCCTAATAGGCTGAAATATACATACAGAGATTGTTTTTTCTCTCGACTTTGTTTAGCCTTACATTGATAGGGTATTGCCCGCCTAATTCATTAATTAATCAATGAATTATTTTCAAAATATAGGTACGGACTTAATTAAGCACAAATATTCTCGCCCAAAATTGTCGCTAAAAAAGCCATATCAAACACATTGTTTTGTTTGTTTACTTCCCATACGTCGTGTAAGCAAAGTCACCATAAAGTGGAAATATAACCTACTTCAAAAAGAAAACCGAAAAATCTGGGAAAAGCTACTGGTGTACATGGTAGAGTCCGCCTGTCAGCTTTGACAGTCAAGGTTCGAAAATTACACACAAGCAGTCTTCCTGTATATACGCTTGCTTGATGAGGCTATAGCTGAAATGTACATACAGAGTTGGATTTTTCTCTCGATTGTTAGCCTTAACATTTGATTAGGAGGTATTTCCGCCCTAATTCATTTAATTTCAATTAGTTAATTTTCAAAATTAGGCACGACTTTCAAGTTAAGCACATATTCTCTCCTCAAAATTTGTCGGCTAAAGCCATATCAAACACATGTGTTTTTACTTCCAATATATATATATATTAATATATATATATATTAAATTATATATATATAAGTAAGCCTATTGAGTCAGAGATATTATTCACTCTAGGTTTTTTCCTAACGGATTCATCAAGAATAATTCCTGAACAATACTCCATCGACAAACGACCGACCACCTAACGCTTCTAAAATCCTGATGACATATAATCTTCTTGGTTATTGAACCTCCTAAGTGAAATCCAATTTCTCTCAGTACATACTATTAACATACGGAATAATAAACCGGGGGGCAGATATGCCAGTGTCCCCTACTACTGTATGGTTGCAATGCAAAACGCTTAGACTCCTAGGAAACGATTGGGGGAAAACCTAAAATGAAACCTACACGAAGGAGCTGCGTGCTGCTTGATGCTAATCCCTGCAAGCCAGCACTTCACGAAGAGCAGCTGTACACCACTTACCACTCCCCCCATCCTTATTCAGGACTCCTACCAGTACACCCCGTAACATATATATATATATATATATTAATAATATATTATGGAAAAGGTGACTTACCGGTGAATATGGTCCACAACTGGTTAGTTGATTTGGCAAAATTCATAGAAAGGTAAGACAACGATCTATAAACAACATGAACAAGTGCTACAATACGTTAGTAGAGACAGAATTTCATAATATAGGTATAGACAAGAGATAACTACTGACGTGGTAATTGCATTTCTTTGGTACGCTATAATATCCTTGGAAGGATGGAATCCTACTACTCCCTCCACAGCTATGGAATGTAGGGCAGACTGGGGTCCTGTTATCTTGGTTAGGCAAACACACCGGGTCTAGCAGAACAGGGAAAAAACCCTTGAATTCAAAAAAACTGCTGAAAGCTCACGCTTTAAGAAAATTGACCTTCGTGTCGCATCATCGCGCGAAAGGGGTTGGTTAAATATATATATATATATATATATATATTATACTTAATAGTGTGTGTGTGTGTGGTGGTGTATAAAAATATAATTGAAATAGCAGTTGTTTCATTATCGAGCTTTAATGTATAGTATACACACATATACAATGTCTACTCCTTCCCTACACTCTCGTATATCGTCTCTCGCTCACTCTCTTCTCTCTATATATATTATATGTATGATTTTAAATATATATATTATAATATATCTTAATCATATCTATATATAATATATATATATATATAACATAAAGAAATAAGTTCATTTGTTGGAAAGTTTTCCCAAATGTTCAGGGGATTAGTAGGAAAGTGCAAGCATAAAATTCAATAAACTTTAAAAATCCCATTTGCCCCGAACTTGGTCGAGACCCACCATCGACCTCAAAAAAAAGAAAAAAAAAAAATAAATAATAAAAAAAAAAAAAAATACTCATTCCATAAGTCTGGAACCGCCTCCACCGGCCTACAATCCTAAAACAATAAAGTGCTGCCTATTAGAGGGAAACTCCATACTTTGTTCGTATTGCAATTATACCGTCTGTCAAACGGCGTGAGTTGAAAGTTCAGCGCATTCCCTTTGGAACCGAAGGCCTCCTCTTTTGAATTAGCATTCGTGATATTCAAGCCGGCCGCCAGATGGACCGCGTACCATCATCACGGGGCGAGCGACGACACCATTCTCGAACGCGAGACAGGTTTTAATTCTTTTATTTTTTCTTTTTTTTTTTTGCTTATCTCTTCTTTTTGTTCATTGTTTGAACGGTGTGTCTGCTAATTAGGCGCGGTAGAAACAACACTCAACTTTGCAAAAACTTCCCATATAAGAATATATAGAACCCTTTTTACCCCTCTTGACTTTTAAATGCTTCATGGTTTTTGACCGAGTTAGGAGCTAAGGTTGTTGAAGTTATGGTTCTTGGATTTAGGTAAGATGTATGACGTTTTTTTACATTAGAGTAGCTTAAACATTCGTTCCTGGAGACAATAATCGTTGTTACAAGATCGGGTCGGTGGGGTGATTTAGTTTGGGTGTAGATACCAGTCTAGGCTGCTCCAGATTCGTGTCGCAAAAACTAAAAACGACACCTATACTACAATTCACGCTATTCTATTTCAATCAGTTCATTATTAACCTATCTATTCCATCCGCATTTTTGTTTCATATCTACTAATCCTATCATCCTAGTTTATCTATAATGCTCATTATTATTATAGTCTCATCACATCATCTATCCAATCAGATCTAGTCTATCTCATTTTTTCATTTATCTATTTATGTTCCTTCTAACTACCATTCTATCTAACTATTCTATTCTATCTATTATACTTCTGATTTTAATAATCAATATCTATTCTATCTCACATTTTGTTCATATCTTATCTAACTGCTCATTTATTTCATCATCTTATGCTATTCTATCTAAATCTATCTAATTTTTTATTCCTATCTAATCTATACTCTAGTCCTACCCATACTACGTATTACCATCTAATAAAGTATATAATATTATAATAATAAATAAGTTATTACTTATCCTGTCTGATTTCTATCTAGTCTTATCTTCTAATTATCTATGTATTTTATTCTCATATCTATCTACTCTCTATACTACTCCAAATACATCATTTTATTCATACTATCTATCTATTTATCTAAATCGCTATCTCAATTTATTCATAATCCATCGGGCTATCTATTCCATTTTAATTCATATCTATCCTATCTATATACTTCTATCTCATTTTGGTTCACATAATCTATTTATCTATCTATCTCATATCGTTCCGTATCTATCTATCTCAATTTTATTTTCATCGATCTATCTATATTCCTATCTATCGTTATCCTCTTTTTTATCATATTTCTCTGCCTCTCCGCTTCTCATATTTTTTGAATTTCCATATCAATCCTTTCCGTCCTCTATACGCTGGTCTAATTTTAACTCTATCTCTTTTATTATATATAATTCATATGAGTATCTCTTCTCATTCTATTTTATTTCAACCATATCTCTATCTATAATACTATGTCTAATGACCACTCTAGGGGTGGGATGTCCCCGTTATTAGTGCAACCTTGGCTGGATACTGTGTGACAGGTCGTAGAACGTAGGAGAAGTGAGGGTGTTTAGTCGACCACTGTAAGTGTTCACAGTATTCAGTCTTATAACCCGATTGGCAGACACAGAGAGTCTTAAAAGACAAACCCTCCTCATTGCCGTCGTCTTTTTTGTTTTGTGTGTGGGGGTTTTCTTCTCCACCAGGGAGGGTTTTTGGCATTAATAACCCATGGATGTGGACTCTCGTCTGAGGCCATTGATAAAACAAGAGATACACTGAAAACATTTAATGTCGATCAGTCCATTCAATAATGAATTGCTGCTAATCTTTTTTTTCATTCTAGGTTGTTTAATGTATAAATGTATCTTTTTCTCAAAAATGCAAAAACCCGCCATGATATCAGTTAATACATGTTTATCTCTATTGGGAAGAGGAGATAACGAATTTATTTCAATGGATGAGACATTACTTGCTCATAGTTTAATTTTTATTTATCGTAAAAACAATAACAAATAGACAGAATTTAACAACAACACAACAATTAATAGTTTTCGTCGGCCTTACTCGTCCTTTGTTTTAATCTTACTCCTGCTTTGCGCAAGTTTTCCAGTAAATGAATGTTTTGTGTGTGGGTGTTGTAGTGGGGGGGAAATGTTTGGTTGTCTTTGAGCATTGTAAAAAGTAATATCCAAAATCCAAAATAGTTTAAGGTGTGGTTAGGCAAATATAAAGAACTTGCTAACTGTTATGTTGCTATCTAACTATCCTCTCTTTTCTCTCTCTCTCCTCTCTCTCTCTCTCCCTCATCTCTCTTCTTCTCCTCCATCTCGCTCTCTCTCTCTCTCTCTCTCTCTCTCTCTCTCTCTCTCTCTGCTCTCTCTCTATTTTTTTTTTTTTTTAAAATCAAACCAACTCAACAGCATTGACACATTGAAACCAAACATGGCATCATAATTACCCCCGTGAGGTCTATGTCTGTACAATAGTTAAGGTGGTTTTAGCGAATATACAGAACTTGCTATCAATATATCTATCTACCTCTTCCCGACTCTCTCTCTCTTCCTCTCTCTCTCTCTCTCTCTTCTCTTCTCTCTCTATCTATCTATCTATCTATGATTATATATATATATATTATTACTTCTCCCCTTTCTCTCTCTCCTCTCTTCTCTCTCACCTTCTCCCTATTCATCTCTCTCTCTTCTCTCTCTCTATATTATATATATATAAATATATATTATATATATATTTATATATATATATATATATAGTATATTTATAATATATATATTTATATATATATATATATTATGTTAGCATGTAAAAAGTAACGGATCAAAATCAAAAATTAGTTTTAAGGCTTGCTAACTCTAGTTTGTCTATTCTACCTATCCTTCTCCTCTCTCTCTCTCTCCTCTCTCTCTCTCTCTCTCGTCTCTCTCTCTCTCTCTCTCTCTTCTAAACTTCAACAGCATTGAAAGCATTGAAACCAAACATGGCATCATATCTAACAAACCCGTGAGGGTCTATGTCTTGTACAATAGTTTAAGGTGGTTAGCAATATACAGAAATTTGCGAAAAAATATATCCGTCTATCTACCTCTTCCCAACCCTCTTTCTCTCTCTCTCTCTCTCTCTCTCTTCTCTCTCTCTCTCTCTCTCTCTATTTATTTATTATCTATCTATCTCTCCCCTCTTCTCTCTCTCTTCTCTCTCTCTCTCTCGAATATATATATATATATATATATATATATATATATAGAGAGAGAGAGAGAGAGAGAGATATGTTATGTGTTTATGTGGTTATGTTGTGTGTATCTGTCCTTACTATTTACCCATAGATGAATGAGAGTGTTGGATGCATCCTTTCCCAAGGTATTAGTGAAATTATGGAATTGCTAAACTGTATATCTGTATATATATATATATATATATGCATCTCTCTCTCTCTCTCTCTCCTCTCTCTCTCTCTCTCTCTCTCTCTCTTCCTCACACACCACACAACCACACACACACACACACCACCCTCTTTTACAAATACAATTTTATTTCTTTTGGTTCAATGTTTCAATGATGTAGAGTTTAAAACATATTATTACTATGGTAATAAATGTAAAATATATATATATATTATATATATATATATATATATTATATATATATCTATATATAAGCATAACCGTTTTGGTAGTATAATGATCCCTAGCATTAATAAAAACTTGGTGTGTGTATTTGGTTTAGAAGAAAACTAACTTTCTATTAAAAAAATGTTAGGGTATACTTAGGGGTGATACTGTAATACCTAATGATATCCGTTTTGATTGTATAACGTTCCTCTAGAAATAATAAAATTCTGGTATCTTTGGTTTAAAACAATATCAATCTTTATAAAAGATTTGTATTGGTGTATAAGGTCGGCGGGGGAAGGGGGCTAATGTCAGTATCAGCTAGACAGCAAGGGAGTCTATACCCTTTGCACTAGCGTTATACCAAGGGGATTATTTTAGTATCTGAGGTGGAGTGCCACCCCTACCATCAGCTCCTCACTTTACCGCACATATCCCTGTACTACTTATACGAGTAGCTGGTCTCGATACCGGAACCTTGCGATTCCTCGGCTGATGCTCTACCAACTTAGCTAAACCGGCCCTATAATGGGTGTATAATGACAGATTATAGGGTTCTTTACTACCTATAGTAACTAAAGCATCCTGATTTATAAAGAATCCACCTTGTAAAAAATATACAAGATGCGTAAGATGATAAGGTTAGAAGATTTTGTAACTAATTGGATTATAGTGATTACGCTAGTACGACACATCTATGGGTTTACATAGTACAGAACGAAATGAGGAAGCATAGAAAGAAATGGTAACTATGAAAACTTTACATTTATATATCAAAAATACCTTCTGCTTGCTTTTTTATAATTGATACTAATAAGTCAGGAGGTTATATTATAATATATATATATATATATATATATATATATAGGTAAACGCAACGTTCTTCTAAGAAGTTGGAGCACTCATGTAACGGCCTAGACACACAAAGCCGATGGTTGTGTATTAAAACAGTTAAAATCCCCTCCATTTCTGTTAATGGTTTAGGTGCCGGACTGACGCCCAACCGATCGGATTTCAATTCCGGCTGTAGGTAGCTAACAAAAGGTCTAGCACACTGAAGAGACTTAGATAAGTGGAAACACGTGTCTGTGGATGACCCTATATATATATATATTATATATATTATATGTGTGTGTGTTGTTGTGTGTGTGTTGTAAAAATGGAATTGGAAATGAATCCGACAATATGAAGGGAAGAATGAATAAAGAAAAGGAAAGAACAGGAATGGATAATAAAAGATGAATTTAATCAATATCACTTACACATGTGTTCGGTCAGTTCATCTGTGTTGGAAAATATTCCAGCACTCAGAGAAGATCGACTTCATCAGAGTGAAATTGTTTATTTTGAAAAAAAAAATTCGTTGGGGAAAAAACGGAGAATTTTTTAGAAATGTTCGAAGAGAATTTTTTTAAATCACTTTCGGGACGAATACCTTTTTAATATTTCACCGTTTTTGCAAAACTATTAACATTACACTAGGTTCCGGTTACCTTTCAAACATATCAGGGATAAAAATAACTTTTATTTTTGGCAAACAAAATTGTATCTACCATACTCCAAGAAAAATCAAATATCCTATTCAACGGTTCTATTTCAGGGCGTTCCAAGTGATTTGAAAAAATCTCTTCGAACATTCTAAAAATTCTCCTTTTTCCTCAACGAATTTTTTGTTTTCATTCAAAAAAAATTACTCTGGAGTGAAGGTAATGTCTCAGTGGCGGAAATATTTTCAACGAGATGAACGACCGAAAACATGTGTAGTGATATTGAATTAAATTCATCTTTTATTATCCATTCTGTTGTTTCTTTTTCTTTATTTCATTCTTCCTCATATATATATAATATATGTATATTATAATTATATATATAATAAAATTTTTTGTTTGTTTTTATAGTGTGATAGAAGCATTGTTGTAATAAATGTATACGATATTTTTTTTTTTTGAAAGGCAAAATAATGCAGTTCATATTGAAAAACATATTTATTCCTGTGCTCTAATTTTCGGTAAAATCCATCTTCAGAGAGTTTATTATTAGGTTGAAATGTCCATCTGTGTTTTTAAAGTCAACTTGGTTCTAATTACGTTGAGCTTGATGGAGATTTTGAAATTTTGGGAAGAGATCGGTAAGCTTCTGTTAAGATTTCAAATTTCAATTATGATTTCAAAAATCTCGCTTTATTTCAGGATTTGAACTCGGTGGTAGAGTTTCACATCTAGAGAAGTAACATTATACCACGATTTAATTGAAATTAATATATGGATCTGATTTTTTAATACGAATTCTAAAATAAGTAGATAAATGCAGTGTTTAAAAAAATAACAAAAACTTATTTAATAGTATAAAGTAAAGTCGTTGGAGTGACGTAAAGTCAGTATCAGCCAATCAGTGAGGGAGTCTATCTCCTTTTCCCTAGCGCTAGACAAGGAGATTGTTTTTGCGTCTGAGGTGGAGCGCCACACCTACCATCAGCTCCTTACTTTACCGCACAGATCCCTGTGCTACTTATAGGCTGAGTTGGCGAGGGCCGCCATCGAACTAGGAACCTTGTGGTTTCAAGCCGAACGCTCTACCGACTGAAGGAGTTTGGTATGAGATTAAGAACTTTTTCTTTATTTGTTACTTTGTTGCACTTTTCTTGCTAGATTTTTTTGTGTACATTTTTTTGTTTCTTTTATTTCGTTTGTTTATGTTTTGTTTTGTTTGCTTGTTGTTTTTTGTTTATTTCTTTGTTTTGTTAGCGGGTCTTGTTTTTTTGGGGTTTTTTTTGTGTTTTTTTTATTTTTACTTGCTTGCTTCATTTCTTTTTCTTCTTTGCTTATTGTTGTTTTTTCTTCTTCTTTTTATTTTTTTAATGTATTTATTTTTTTCCATTTCATCATCCCGACGTGTTAAGATGGCAGTTTTGACTTGATGCAGCATATTAAATTACCTCCCATCAAACAAAAAATTTCCTTTTCAAATATCCAAAACGTTTTCAATGATGCTGATATCCGGAAAGTTGGTCGACCAAACCAAAACATGCATTACCTTCCTCTTAGAAATCGTTGCAACACGAATAAGAAGATTATTCTGAAGAAAGGTGAACTGTAAACAAACGATCAGAACCACTTCAACTACTAAATTCGTATTCCATATTATGTATCCTGCCTGTCAACGAACATGAATGATATATTCCCGCCATATCTTAGGAAATATATGAATCAACTTCTCCCTTTTATGGGTAAATGGTAGGGCAGACTGATTACTTTAACCTTAGACACTCTACTTTAACTCTTCCACGACTTTTCATCCCACTACCAACCCGTCTTTCGGGGCGGGGGCCGGTGTGCTTCAGCCACTGGACTGGTGTGTTGAATTAATAGCGTCGATCCCAGGGGGCTATCCCCCCAGGCAATACCTGCCCCCTCGATTTAAAGGGCAGGGCTGGGATTATTGCCCAGTGCCGACGGGATCGACGCAATTTTTCCACCTGTCACCCATGAGTCTCGGCTTTTGGGTGGTCCTACGCAAATAGGGTTGTTGAGATTTTTGGAATATAAGGCATGTGACAAATACCCACTTGTACTTATAGACTCGCCGACAACCATGTGACCAACTTTTTGTCCAATCACAGGCAGTGCTCTGCTGCTGATATTAATATTTATACTGGCTGTTCTAATCTTAGCTACTCACAACTACTTGGATCTTCATGGACGTCGGAACATAGGATTATATCACTGGACCGTTTGACACTACGTAGGATTCCAAAACTTAGGACTTATTCGCTTACCAAAGGATTCTATAGTTCAGGACTTATTCACTTACCAAAGGTTTCCATAGTTCAGGACTTACTTAATTTAAGTACTTTTTAACTGGCCAAGGATGGCGGTCAGAAACTTAACAAGGGTCTTTGTGCCTGACCTTGTACAAGTGGGGTACGAGGAAAATATACGCTTGTAGCGTTAGTTTCGTATTTGCCTGGGAGAGTTGTCTGCCCGGTTTAGTTTGCTGGTGCCCGCTAGGGTGCTATAGTATTTAAGCGCCGGGTTCAAACCCTTTCGGCCTCTTTTCTTGTTCCAGTAACTACGAGCCACATGGGGTAGATTTTATCTAACTCCTTCTCGTTGGGGCTTTTGGCCTCACTTACATTACTCTTTTTACCTATGTACTTTGTATCTAGGCATATCCATGTGCTGTATTATATTAAATGTTTTGTCTGTTAACCTTCGTCGGAGTTTTCTATTCAAAGTATATATAACTTTGAACATTCTTATACGCTCTACTTCAACTCTTACTTCGGCTAGATGGACGTTTAGAGATCCCTTCTTCGATAATAATTCGATCCCAGGAGGCTATCCCCCCAGGCAATACCTGCCCCCTCGATTTAAAGGGGAAGGCCTGGGTTTAATGCCCAGCGCCTGAGGCGCCCCCTTGAGGGGCAATACCGACGGGATCGACGCAATTTTTCCACCTGCCACCCATGAGTCTCGGCTTGTGGGTGGTCCCACGTAAGTAGGGCCTTTGTGCCTGACCTTGTACAAGTGGGTTACGAGGATAATAAACACTCTACTTTAACTCTTACTTCGGCTAGACGGACGTTTAGAGATGCCCTTCTTAGATCAATCGGCTGGTCACGTCAAGCCCTAGCACCTATGTGATTAAGAAGGTTGGGGCTTTGTATAAGGGCAATAGGGTAGGGTTCCCAACACTATTGCTCTTATGGTAAGCCACAATCCTTTACTATCATATGTGCGTTAGAAGGCGGTAAAACGCAGAGTCTGTGGAAGGAGTCTATCACCTTTTTACAAGCGTTAGACGACGGAGATTCTTTTTTGCGTCGTAGGTGTAGCATCACACATACTAACAGATCCCCACATTACCGCACATATCTAAGCTCTACTACTCATGCACTGAGATGTTGAGCACCGATAGTGAACCGAGAACCTTGGGGTTTCTAGGGGGGTGCACAACTGACTGATCTTGTAATTTTAGATGATTAAAAAAGTAAGGTTGAGCTTCGAAATTGAAAAGTTAGGAATTTGAAACTGATGAGAATAAGTAATATTACATGAGGCATAGCCTATCATTTTTATCATGATGTGTAGTTCGAAATGAAAATTAAGAGTACTAACAAGAATACATGCCCTCAGGGCGTAAGTATTTAAGTTTTAATGTAATGAAATATGCCAAATAACAGAGACAAACGAAATTAAATAAGAATGCATATAAAAAGATTACATTTATATTTTAATTGGTTTCAATATAAAACCATTCATACATTGGAGAATAAAACAATAATAGTAGTGATCAATAACACCAAATAATTATTTATCAAACCCGGTTTTGTTAAAACCAGTATTAAAATTAAGCGCATCATATATTATGTAAACCATTATTTCTTTGTGATATGTAAGACACAATGCTGGATTTTAAACACACTAATAACATTGTCTGTTTTAAGGCACATCTAACTCAGATTTTCATAGAGATCGTTAATAAATTAGATTTATTCTATATATTAATATTAATGATTCTGACAATAAATTAAACACGCATTGATAAACTTACGCAATTCCCGAGGGTATTGTGACGTAAGCAGTGGCGTAATTTCGGTTAGAGACACACACCGAATCTCCAGTATAATAAGATCTGCCAGTTTTATCAACAAGCTTTGAACTGTTAGATTATCGTGGTATAAGATGAAAGCAAAATCGTCACTTCTATTTATGAACTTTCCCAACAACGACATCCACTTCCGGTAAAATTTGGCCAATTAGAAATGAGGATAGAAAGCATTTATGACTGTCCTCAAATCAATTGTGTT
>CM042163.1:42907156-42934656 GCA_023376005.1 Doryteuthis pealeii
TATAGACTGGGTGATGTCACGTGGTTTATTCCTCCGCCAATGAACAGCCATAATGCGTGGCTGATTGACTACTTAAACACTGATACTGACCAACTTTCATTTGTAATCATTGACGAGGAACTTGTAAAACTGAGGAGAACCAAAGGCTTCTTTAACAAAGGATTTCTGCTGTACAAGCACTCTAGCATGATGCTTAAAGGATGGCTCATGAAATTGTAACACCTTGAACTGGAGTAATAGTACCTGTTAGGGCCCCATCTATAGGTCAAATGGATCTTAGAAATTATTCGTATTCGGAAAAAAAATGGTACTCATGCTGGTTGGCTGGTTGGCTGGTTGGTTAGATTTTACGGCATGTCAACTCTTGTTGGGTTATTTTATGCCGAAGAGGCTTTTGATTTATTTATTCTTGTTTGGAATCCATAAACAACAGGTGGTCCCATAGGAAGGATTTTACCGCTCTGCAGAGGTGCATTTGGCGGATTCTACAGTTCCAGCAGACATGGCTTTGAGGGAGAAAGATACAGGTAGATCGTTGGTTGGTTGGTTCGTTGGTTGGTTGGTGGGTTTTATGACATGTCAACACTTGGGACATTTTGTTTTATTCGTTCTTGTTGGGGTTCTTTTTTTAAACTCATTTTGACCTATTTAACCCATAGATGGGACTCTAACCGATACTACCACTCCGGGTCAAAGTTGACCTGGGAGTAAGCCTCATGAAAGGCTACTCCTCACTCCTCCTGTTATGGGTTAGCGATCGTCACATTTGTTTTCGGCGGGAAGTTCGAAAAGACAAAGAAAAATTAAACTAAGAAGACAATGGATAAGGTAGACAGAAAGTCTAGTATAACAAAAGACTTCCTCGGTACAAACGGAAAATTGAACAAAGAGACTGGAAAGGGAAGTAAGGACTTCCTGTCAAGCAAACAAGAGATGTGTGGGCGGGTTGTGCTTACTTAAGAAGGCAACAGAGTCAGTAGGGACAGTCAGGAGAGAGACGGTGGACCGACGCGGTCACGCACCGCCACGGCGAAGGGCGGTGAGACGTCACCAGCTTCCCCAACGCTATTCATCCCAGCAGTAGTAGTTCCCATTGTCAACGCTCGTCACTCACACGCACCACGAGGGAATGAAAATAAATAAAAGTCAATCTCCTACTACATAAATAGCATGCCTTGTGATTTCATTAAGCGACCAGTTCATATATCGTATAAGGGTTAGACGATACCCTCAGTATACCAGCAGCGTATACAATTCAGCGTGAGTTTGAAGATGCCAGTATATAACATATACGATTTAGTGCCGGTAAAGAAGGCCCTATGCAACACTCCGCGCGCCACAATTGTAACTTCACAATTCATGCAGTTTAACATCATATCCAGGAGGCATCGATAGATGGATAGTATCTGTCAAGACAGAGAGACACAGAAAACTAGGATACGCTGAGTTTGAAGATGCCGGTATATAACATATACGATTTAGTGCCGGTAAAGAAGGCCCTATGCAACACTCCGCGCGCCAATTGTAACTTCACAATTCATGCAGTTTAACATCATATCCAGGAGGCATCGATAGATGGATAGTATCTGTCAAGACAGAGAGACACAGAAAACTAGGATACGCTGAGTTTGAAGATGCCGGTATATAACATATACGATTTAGTGCCGGTAAAGAAGGCCCTATGCAACACTCCGCGCGCCACAATTGTAACTTCACAATTCATGCAGTTTAACATCATATCCAGGAGGCATCGATAGATGGATAGTATCTGTCAAGACAGAGAGACACAGAAAACTAGGATACGCTGAGTTTGAAGATGCCGGTATATAACATATACGATTTAGTGCCGGTAAAGAAGGCCCTATGCAACACTCCGGCGCCACAATTGTAACTTCACAATTCATGCAGTTTAACATCATATCCAGGAGGCATCGATAGATGGATAGTATCTGTCAAGACAGAGAGACACAGAAAACTAGGATACGCTGAGTTTGAAGATGCCGGTATATAACATATACGATTTAGTGCCGGTAAAGAAGGCCCTATGCAACACTCCGCGCGCCACAATTGTAACTTCACAATTCATGCAGTTTAACATCATATCCAGGAGGCATCGATAGATGGATAGTATCTGTCAAGACAGAGAGACACAGAAAACTAGGATACGCTGAGTTTGAAGATGCCGGTATATAACATATACGATTTAGTGCCGGTAAAGAAGGCCCTATGCAACACTCCGAGCGCCACAATTGTAACTTCACAATTCATGCAGTTTAACATCATATCCAGGAGGCATCGATAGATGGATAGTATCTGTCAAGACAGAGAGACACAGAAAACTAGGATACGCTGAGTTTGAAGATGCCGGTATATAACATATACGATTTAGTGCCGGTAAAGAAGGCCCTATGCAACACTCCGCGCGCCACAATTGTAACTTCACAATTCATGCAGTTTAACATCATATCCAGGAGGCATCGATAGATGGATAGTATCTGTCAAGACAGAGAGACACAGAAAACTAGGATACGCTGAGTTTGAAGATGCCGGTATATAACATATACGATTTAGTGCCGGTAAAGAAGGCCCTATGCAACACTCCGAGCGCCACAATTGTAATTCACAATTCATGCAGTTTAACATCATATCCAGGAGGCATCGATAGATGGATAGTATCTGTCAAGACAGAGAGACACAGAAAACTAGGATACGCTGAGTTTGAAGATGCCGGTATATAACATATACGATTTAGTGCCGGTAAAGAAGGCCATATGCAACACTCCGCGCGCCACAATTGTAACTTCACAATTCATGCAGTTTAACATCATATCCAGGAGGCATCGATAGATGGATAGTATCTGTCAAGACAGAGAGACACAGAAAACTAGGATACGCTGAGTTTGAAGATGCCGGTATATAACATATACGATTTAGTGCCGGTAAAGAAGGCCCTATGCAACACTCCGCGCGCCACAATTGTAACTTCACAATTCATGCAGTGTAACACCATATCCAGGAGACATCGATAGATGGATAGTATCTGTCAAGACAGAGAGACACAGAAAACTAGGATACGCTTATTTTCGAAGTTTTGCTTAGTCTGCTTTAAGTACACGATATTGTGGCACGCACTGGTGTCCAAAACCATTATGCTTCCTAATTAGTCTACGAGACAATCTTATTCACCATAGTTCTATGTCAGGTGCAACATTCTAAAACTAATAATAAGATTTCTTTGCAAATGGGGTTAAGTAATATCTAGTCTGTGTGAAAGAAGAAGGAAAGATTAGTAAACAACAAAAATCATCATCACCATCTCCATCCTCATCATCATCATCATCAAATCGCCCTGACAGCAGCGATTTTTTAAAAAAAACACATTCTTTAAAAAAACTTATATTTTTATCTAGATTTTTTATTCTGTAAAATGTTTTTGATTGTTTTCGTGGAGTGAGTAACTGTCTTAATACCTATATATTTTTTAGGTTTCTGTTTATCTTATCAGTGATATTATTATTGGGAAGTATGATGTACCTATCAGAATCGTTATTGTTGTTATGGTGTGTATTATTAGGAAATGTAGTGCTATTTTTTCTATTGTGTATTTTAAAAGACTTTTCTTTTTTTTTTTTTTGGTGCGGGGTATGAAGTTTAAAGGGTATTGTAATTTTGAAAAAGTATTTTCAATATGATTAAATTCCTCTCTAAATATTTTTTATTTATCTAACCCGTGTCACGTTACGCTCGCATTTCTGAATGGACTGGTGACGTGTTGATGGTAAAATAATAGTTGTATCCTTATCTCTGGACCGGTTCTACATTGGAGAGGCTCGGATCTTGTTTGCTGGGCTGATGCTCAGCTGGTTGACAATTCCTTGATGTTTGGAATCAGGAAACCAGCTTGGGGTGCTGGGGGGACATCTCGCCTTGTGCCAATTATAATTTTCAATAATAAAACAAGGCCACTTCTTTTTCTCGGGAGATTTTTTATTTTCCTCCAAGTCACAACTTCCGAGAGCAAGAACCCATGTCTCACTCTGTCACCGCATCGTACCAGAATTTCTCCACACTCTCGCGTCTCACTCCTCCTCTCTCTGACTTCGCTACGTGACACTTCTCGGCCAACAGAAAAATGCCATGTGGTCTTGTAAAACATCGTCGAGATACCTCAACGGACAATTGTTAGTTTCACCAGCATCCTTACAGATTTTGGCAACGATTCTCTGTTCCACCGGCAAACCTGTCGCATTTTAAGTCCGTCTCCGTTCCAGATTCGCTCTGTGTAATTTTACGTGTAGATCTTTAATTTATTAGAATATTGGCCCAGGGATTCGCAACAGACATGCTGAGACTTGCTCGGTACTTAAATCTAATAAGAGACTTGGAATTTCCATAAATAAAAGTTAGTCATTGAATATGTGCTTTACTAAGTTTTAGAGGGCGTCGTCAGTGATGTCAAAGCCTGGTTCACCGGGGAGTTTCGGGTCTTACAACATCAGACTCCCCTCTCCAGGCGGACCCTATCAGAGAAGATTGAACTCTGATCCGCCTTCCTGGACATTGTGATGATTCATCCTTAAAACCTATCCATTCTAATCTACACGCAATTCTTATTTCTTTCTGAAAACATTTTCGAGATAATTTACATGTCACTGTTACATTACTGGCTTTCCTTCTTTCTATTATGTTACACCCATAGATGGGAGCCTAACAGGTTTTACTACTCGGGTAAGAGTAGACCAGGAAGTAATTGCAATGAAGGGGTACTCCACACTCTCCGGAGCTCCAGAACTGGAACCTCACTACTAGATGCAGTTTAACGTCATCCCCAGGACACTAAGTAAGATCAACAGCTACTGCCTTCTGGCACGTATATGATAAAAAGCGTTGGAGTTTACTATAAGAACAATACGGTTCAATCATATAGGTGCTAGAACGTGACGTGACCGGTGTGTCTAGCCCAAATAAGGGCTAAAGTGGAGGGTTGCATGTCATGGACTGCTCAGCCACCAGGATTCCATCTAGCAAATTCATTATAAAAGGGGTTGGGGGCTTATCATAAGGGCAATAGTGTTGGGGCAATCATATAGATTATAGGGCTTGATCTGACTAGCCAAATGCTCGGTAGGTGCCACCGACCGCCCGTTTAGTCAAAGTAAAAGCCAAAGAGGACTGTTGCATGTCATGGACTGCTCGGTTACCAGGAGTTTCGTCCTTGAGTATCACGACTCGCCACCTCGGCCAACAGATTGCTCCTTTCAGAAGATTTTACCCCTCTGCAAAGTTCCTATCGGTGTATTCTTGTTATATACTCTACCCACTGACATTAATGGGTGTTGAGATTTTTGGTATATAAGGTGTGTGATAGACGCCTGCTTTTATTTATAGACCCTCCGAGAACCATGTGATTAAACTCTTGGCCAATCACTGGCAGTACTCTGCTGCTGATATAATAGTTATACCGGCTGCACTGGTCATAACTACTCATAGCTGCTTTGAACCTTCGTGGACGACGGACATAGGATTGAATCACTGGACCTTTAACAATACGCAGGATAGGACTTTTTCATTTACCAAACGATTCCACAACTCAGGTCTTACTTACTTTAAGCCCTTTTCAACTGGCCAAGGATGTCATTTAAAACCTTAACAATGGGTATGTCCCAATCCTCATAAATACGGATGTATTATGCCGAATAAGGAGTCTGATACCACTAGCAGTGGTTTCGTTTTCTTCACGCCGCTGGCAAGTATTGTATTTCGTTAATGTTATTGTGACGGAGAACGAGAAAGGAAAAAGAGCAAGACATTGTCTTGCCTGCCGGGATCGAACTCGCGTCCTCCCGCTTGCGAGGACGAATGCGATTTGGGCACTGGGCGGATGCGAGGTTCGACTGATGTGCCTGGATGTTTGGGTAAATGTGTCCACAAATGACAGGTGAGTCGAGCGCTGGGCAGTCAGCAGAAGCAGAAGCAGTCGACGACGAAGCGCTTTGCGAACGACCCAGTAAAGAAATGGATTTTAGTCCAACAGAAACAAAACTAAATAGGAAATGCGATTTTGAACTGTTAAAGATTATTTCGACTACGACGACGGATTTTCCAGCTGCTAGACGAAGACGAAGAATGTGTTGACCAAAAGAAAGTCTAGCTTATGAGAAGACGGTGAACTCGCTTGTTTTGGTCCCCCCCCCCTCAGCAGGAACTTCTTGACTCGGATATCTATTTCCCCCTCTATTTCATAGTTATAAAGATTCCAATTCATTTCCAACCTCTGTTTGGTTATTTCTCATTTAGTAACCTTTGTTAGGTTACAATTGATGGGGTTCTATTAGGGGAATTTGTGTTCAAAAGTTTGAAATTGAAATCATTTTGAGTGTGTTTCTTGTTTTTTGTGTTTTTTTGGGGGGTTTTTTTTTTTTTTTTAAAGGTTTGGGTTTTTTTTTTCTTTGCATTTTGGGGTTTTGTGGGGTGATTGCAAATTGAACACAATCTTAAAAAAAAAAAAGAAATCCGTTGCTAAGAACTGATACTTCGGCTAGTTTTCTATATAACAGGGGTTACTATAAAATAATAATTACGACCATTCACTCCTTCGCAAATAGAAGCATCAATATCATCAGGGACTATCGTTACAATAGGACCCCTATGGTTTCAAAGATTATCATGAATAGAGATTAGCATGAATAAACTCTAAAATTACAAAAAATAAATAAATAAAAAACTTAAAGCCCAAAAAGAAAAAAAAAGAAAAAAAAAGATTGTAGACAAATGACCGGCCTTTGTAAATGGGGCAAATGTCAATTTAATGTATCGCGTGAGCGAACGTTTTTAATCTTCTCTTTAAAGTCCCAACTGTTTATGCTAATTTTGAAATAGATGTTTTTTTTTCTTCCATTATAATGACAAACGCTGGGTGGGGTGGGGTGTTTTATTCTTTGAATTTTTGTTTAATCTTATCAAAATATTTTTTGCCGCCATTAAAATTCTGATCTACTCGCTGCTATTTATTTCTTTATTTCCTTTTGCTTTGTTCTTTTGTCCCCCCCTCTCTCCCTCTCGTTATTTCTTTCTCTCTATTTATCTCTATCTATATCTATTTCTCTCTCTCTCTCTCTCTCTTCTCTCTCTCTCTCTCTCTCTCTATCTATCTATCTCTATCTCTCTCTCTCTCTCTCTCTCTCTCTCTTTTTTTTCTCGTTTCGTTCTGGTTCTCTCTATATATATATCGTTCTTTTCCCCCTTTCTTTCTTTCTTTCTTTCTTTCTTTTTTTTTCTCTCTCTCTCTCTCGTTATTTCTTTCTCCCTCTTTCTTTCTCTTTTCTCGTTTCATTTTCCTTCTTTTCCTCTCTCCCTTCCCTCTCTCTCTCTCTCTCTCTCTCTCTCTCTCTCTCTCTCTCTCTCTCTATTTCTTTTTTCTCGTTTCGTTCTTGTTCTCTCTATATACATATCGTTCTTTTTTTCTTTCTATCGCTATCCCTCTCTTCTTTCTTCTCTTTCTTTCCCCCTCTTTCTCTCTCTCTCTCTCTCTCTCTCTCTCTCTCTCTCGTTGTTTCTTTCTCCCTCTTCTTTCTTTTTTCTCGTTTCATTTTTCCTTCTCTCTCTCTCTCTCTCTCTCCTTTCCCCTCTCTCTCTCTCTCTCTCTCTCTCTCTCTCTCTCTCTCTCTTTTCTCGTTGCGTTCTGGTTCTCTCTCTATATATATCGTTCTTTTCTTTCTACCACTATTCCCTCTTTCTTTCTTTCTTTCTTTCTTCCCCTCTTTCTCTCTCGTTGTTTCTTTCTCCCTATTTCTTTCTTTTTTTTCTCTCGTTTCATTTTCCTTCTCTCCCTCCTCTCTCCTTCCCCCCCTCTCTCTCTCTCTCTCTCTCTCTTCTTCTCTCTCTCTTTTTCTCGTTTCGTTCTGGTTCTCTCTCTATATATATCGTTTCTTTTCTTTCTATCACTATTCCCTCTTTCTTTCTTTCTTTCTTTCTTTCTTTCTTTCTTCCCCTATTTCTCTCTCTCTCTCTCTCTCTCTCTCTCTCTCGTTGTTTCTTTCTCCCTCTTTCTTTCTCTTTTCTCGTTTCATTTTCCTTCTCTCCCTCCCTCTCTCCTCCCCCTCTCTCTCTCTCTCTTTTCTCGTTTCGTTCTGGTTCTCTCTCTATATATATATCGTTCTTTTTCTTTCTATCACTATTCCCTCTTTCTTTCTTTCTTTTCTTTTTTTCTTTCCCTCTCTTCTCTCTCGTTGTTTTTTTCTCCCTATTTCTTTCTTTTTTTCTCGTTTCATTTTCCTTCTCTCCCTCTCTCTCTCTCTCTCTCTCTCTCTCTCTCTCTCTCTCTCTCTCTCTCTCTCTCTCTCTCTCTGTATTCGAAATAAATTCATAAATCCATTCATTTACGAAACTTCTTTCATATTGCAATTGAATGTAGCCAGAATCTTTATGAGATGTCATTATAAGAGTGTTGTTGTTAATGTCGTCGTTGCTTCCTTTTTATGAGTAACGACAACTTTCCATTAATTTGCAGATTGGGGCGAACAAGGACATCACATTGTGAAAAAAAAGAAAGATTACATTTTAAATGACAGCGAATTTTCTGGTCAACGAAATAATAGAATTTTAATTCATGTTTGATCATACAAATATTTATAAAAGGATAAAATAATAATAATAAATAATAATAATAATAATATCACCACTACTTTTCATTATAGCAATGATGCCTCTCAGTCATATACTTAAAAAATGTACAGGGGAATACAAATTCACTAGCACACAAGAGAAGATAAACCACCTCATGTACATGGATGACATAACAAATTTTGCAAAAAATGAAAAAGAATTAGAAACCCTGGTACAAACTATTAGAATATATAGCCAAGATATAGGAATGGAATTTGGAATTGAAAAATGTGCTATGCTAGTAATGAAACAGGGTGAAAAGAAATTAATGAATGGAATACAACTACCAAATCAGGACACTATAAAATCACTTGATGAAAATGAAAGTTACAAATACTAGGAATTTTAGAAGCAGACAATATTAAGCAAACAGAAATGAAAAGAAAAGTTAAAAAAGAATATCTCAGGAGAACTAGAAAACTTCTAGAAAACCAAACTTAACAGCAGAAATCTGATCAAAGGAATCAATACCTAGGCCGTCCCATTATAAGACACTCAGGACCATTCTTAAAATGGATAAAGAAGAACTCAGACAGTGACCAAAGGAGAGAAAGTTTGACCATGCATCAAGGCTCTTCACCCTAGAGACGTAGAGATAGATCATATGTGTCAAGAAAGGAAGAGGGAAGAGGTCTTGCCAACATAGAGGACTGCGTAGAAACCACAATCCAACAACTTGAAGGTTACACAAGAAAGAGCAAAGACAAATTGCTTATGGCGACTAACAATAGTAGAAGTGATAGATGGACAAACAGAAACCACAAAAGACTAGAAAACAAAAATGGGAAGAAAAACAATTATATGGCACACTTCAAACGATAAATCGAAGAGATTGCACATGAAAGACTTGGAACATGGTTAAGAAAAGGAAACCTCAAAAGAGAAACAATCATTAAATTGCCTGCACAAAATAATTCCATAAGGACAAACTATATAAAAGCGAAAAATTGATAAGACCCCAAAAAATAGTAAATGTAGACTATGTGGTAATAGAGATGAGACTGTAAACCATATACTCTGCAAAAAGCTTAGCAAACTAGCACAACGAGAATACAAAACTGTTTTTGAGAACGAAACACAAAATTCTCTGGACTTTGAGATAAAAACGGATCACCTTACCCAGCAAGAAAACCAGACCTAGTGTTGATAAACAAAAAAAGAAAGAACTTGTCAACTGGTGGATTTTGCAGTGCCAGCAGATCGCAGGGTGAAGCTAAAGGAAAATGAAAAAATGGACAAATATCTGGCCTTGCCAGAAACTGAAAAAGTTATGAATATGAAAGTCAAAGTGATACCATTGTAGTTGGCTGCACTTGGAACGGTCCCAAAAGGATTGGAAAAGCGTTTGGAAAGTTTGGAAATCAGAGGACAGGATTGAAACCATTCAGAATACTGCAATGCTGCAATCTGCCAGAATACTAAGAAGAGTCCCGGAGACCTGAGGATACTTGCTGTCACTCAGACTCCAGTGAAAGGACCATCAGCTAACACTGATGTGAAAACTCAAAAGGAGTAAATATATAATAAAAATAATAATCAATAATGATGATGATTATGATGATGTATAATGATAATGATATTATTAATAAATGATAGATAATAATAATGTTGTATCCCAAGGTAGAAAGATACACAGATGAATGTTGTGCGTAACACATTTATTAAGCACCAGCATCTGGTGCCTAAAAGGATACATACAAACACAGAACTAATAAGTACAAATTAACAAGACAAATTTAACCCTAAAAGAGGAGGGTCAGTTCGATATAGCCAACGCAGCAAAGTCAGTCTGAATATTATTCAGCTAGTTAATCTACTTAATCGTAGGTATGTTATGGCTATGAGCCAGTCCATCTGGTAGCGTGCTGAAGGGGTGTTGGCTACTCTACAACAAATAATAATAATAATAATAATAATAATAATAATAATAATAATAATAATAATAATAATTAATACACAACTAGCCAGCAAATTTGAGTGTGTGGCGACAAAGATGACTATTAACAAATTATTAAGCGAATGTAGCAGACTAGCACAACGAGAATACAAAGATATACGCTACTGGGTTGCAAAGGTGATTCACTGGAATTGGACAAAAAAATAAATTGTGAGCATACAAACAAAATAGTATATACATAAACCAGAATCTATTCTTTAGAAAGAAATGCATAACATTCTCTGCGGACTTTGAGATTAAGACGGATCACCTTATCCCAGCCAGAAGACCAGACCTTTTTTTATATGGTAGATTTTGCAGATCTAGCAGATCAACAGGGTGAAGATGCATGAAAACGAAAAGATAGACAGATAATAAGACTTACCAGAGAATTGAAAAGGCTATGGAATATGAGAGTGAAGGTGATACTAATGGTATTTGTGGCACTAGGAACGTTCCCCCCAATCCTAAAAAAATTCTAGAGGAACAGGAAATCAGAAGAAAAATTGAGACCATTCAGCAAGAATACTCAAAAGAGTCCTGGAGACCTGAGGTGACTTGTTGTCACTCAGACTCTAGTGAAAGACTACAAAGATCTAGATATCTATCTCGATTAGATAGATAGATAGATAGATAGATACATGAATACACAACATAGATATATAGATAAATAAATAAATAGATAGATAGATAGATAGATATGAAACAGAATTAGATAGATAGATAGATAGATAGCATTAGATAATAGATATGAGCCGAATAAGTGCATGTAATAGTTAGATATGAACAGAATGACATATATATATATATATATATATATTATATATATATATATATATATATATATATATATACATATATATAGGTAGATAATAGATAGATAGATAGATAAACAGACAGGATTGATAGATATATAGGGGAAAGATAGATAGATAGATATGAGCCAATAAGATGCATGTAGATAGTTAGAATGAACAGAATGACACATATATATATATATATATATATATATATTATATATATATAGTAGATAGATAGATAGATAGATAGATAGATAGATAACAGACAGGATTGATAGATATATAGGGGGAAATTGAGATAGATAGATAGATTGATAGATAGATAGATAGGTATATGAACAGACAGATAGATAGATAGATAGATAGATAATAGATAGAAGATAGTAATAGATAGATAGATAACACTACANGGTCCTATCGGCGTCTACGCTCTTTCTTTTGTGTCCATTTTAAGAATTGTCCTGAGTATCGTAATTATTATATTATTATTTATTCATATTATTTATTATTATTGTTATGTGATTATCATTTATATTATTATTGTATTATTTATTATTTACTTCATTACCATTGGTTTTGTGAATTATAATTATTATTATTATTACTATTGTTGTGATTATCATTATTTATTATTATTATTATTATTATTATATTACATTATTATTATTGTTTGTTATTCCATATTATTATTATTATTATTATTACCATTTTTTTGTGATTGATTATTATTATTATTATTTATATTGTTATTGTGATATCATTATTATCATCATTTATTATTATATTATAATATATTTTATTATTTTTTTGTGATTATCATATTATTATTGTTATTATTATTATATTATTTAACCTTTTGTTTTGTGATTAATCATTTATTATTATTATTTATTATTGTTTTTGTGATTATCATTATTATTATCATTATTACTATTGTTTTTTGTGACTAGATATCATTATATATTATTTTGTTTTTGTGATTATCATTATTATTATCATTATTGATTCTGTGCCTTTTCCTCTTTTCATAGTATCATCATATCCTTTATTTTTTTTATTACTTTGCAAGCATACTTATATTTCCCTATTATCAATCTTTCACATGATAAGTCTCCAACAAAAATACACCTTCCATCTCTTGAGCGGAGATTCGGCAAATTTCTTCCTTTCAGCCAAGTTTATTTACGATAATGAGCCATAACAAAGGAAATCAATATCCATGAACTGGTCATGATTAAATTTCAACAACTTGCAATTTTGAGGCAAACAAATTACTGCCGGAATTTCAGCGGCACGTTTACCCACTCTGTTTGATAGGATGAAAGAGAGGAGACGACAATTTGCGAAAAGTGGATTTCAGATTTCATAGGTTGATGGCCAACGATGCATCAGTGCAAGATCAAATGGCAATGCGAGAGATTTCGATTGCTATCATTTATTGTTGGATATAAATATATGTGTGTATATATATTATATATATATATAATATATATATGTGTGTGTTTGTGTGGTTCATGTGTGTTGTGGTGGTGTGTGTTGTGTATATATAAGAAAGGAAAGGAAAAAAAAGATATATGAAAAGAAAATATATATGTATATATAGGTATATATTTATATATATATATATATATATATATTATGTATATATATATATATATATGTAATATATTACATGTATATATGTATATATATATATGTATATAATATTCATAATATAATATTATTATATATATATATGTATGTATTATATATGTATATACATGTATATATAATATATATATATATATATATATATATATATATATATAATATATATATATATATATATATATATATATATAATATAATAAGAATGGAAAGAAAAGAAAATTATGTGAAAAGAGGAACGGACATTTAGATATGTGTAAAAGATACATCTCTTTTTCTCTTTCTTCTCATCTTTTCTCTCTCTTTCTATATCTATTATTTGTTATATATACTACACATACACACACACACACACACACACACACCACAATATATATATATATATATATATATATAATATATATATATATATATATATATAGGTGGAAAAAAGAAAGGAAAATACAGATATATGAAAGAAAAACGTATATATCTATATATGTGTGAAAAGATACACCTCTTTTGTTCTTTCTTCTTTCTCTTATTATCTTTTTCTCTCTCTTTCTATATCTATCATTTGTCATGTTAGTTATATACTAGAAATATATATATATATATATATATATTATATAATATATATATATATATATTATATAATATATATATATATATATATATGTATATTATATATATACACACACACATTTTTGTGTGTGAACGCGCGTGTGCTTTTGTGTGTGTGCGGGTGTTTGTATGTATGTATGTATGACTTGTTTTCTATGAAAAGGAAAATATATGTATTTACATACATATATATTTTATATATATATATGTGTGTGTGGTGTGTGTGTGTGTGTGTGTGTGTTCCCTTTTCCTTGAAACTAAGCCTTAAATACATACAAACACCCACTCACACACACAAACACACGCATGTGCACACACAAAAATGTACATAACAGACACACACACAACACACACACGCACACACACATATATATATATATAATTATATATATATATAGAGAGAGAGAGAGAGGAGAGAGAGAGAAAGGGAGAGAGAGAGAGAGTAGTTATAAATATATAGAAAGAAAAGGGAAATATATATCTAATAAAAAGAATTACACTCACACACATATATATATATTGATAAGATAACATATACATATTCACAGACAGACACAGACACACATACCACAAACACACACACACACTATATATATATATATATATTATA
The DNA here is from genome assembly GCA_023376005.1 of Doryteuthis pealeii. NCBI lineage: Eukaryota > Metazoa > Mollusca > Cephalopoda > Myopsida > Loliginidae > Doryteuthis > Doryteuthis pealeii. The sequence continues at coordinate 42,921,417 of CM042163.1, forward strand.
ATATATATATATAATAATATATGTGTGGAAATACATAATACATATTCACACATATATATATATACGTGAAAGGGGGAATAGTATATATATATATATATATATGATATTAGAGAGAGAGAGAGAGAGAGAGAAGAGAGATGAGAAATACATACATAAATGCATATAGATAGAGATGTAGAACAGAATAGCGATAGAGGGAGGAGAAGAGAGAGGAGAGAGAAACAAAGTTTTATATTTCTTTCACATATATAGATATACGTTTCTCCTTCATATATCTGTATTTTCTCCTTTTCGTTTTCCTTCTTCTTATATATATATATATATATATATATTATATATATATATATATATATAATATATAATTATATATATAATAATATATAGCGTGAGGAAAGCAAGGAGGGAGAAAAAGAGGGAAAAAGAACAAAAAAAAAAGATTTTTTTCTATTTTGAAATCGGGCCGGGATTTTAAGAGACATTTATCTAAAAATTTGTATGATTGAGTTATTATCAAGAATAATCGAGAAAGAAAGAAAAAAAACAACACAGAAATGGAGATATTATTTAGATAGGCGATTTTTTTAATCTCAAAATAGTATTAAGAAAAGTTGTAAACAACAGAAAAAGAAAGAGGAAAAGAAAAATCTAGAGGAATTTTTAAACTGAAAGAAAGATAAAGAAACAAATAGAAAAACAATGGGTTTTGATTTTCTTAAGAAAAAGCAAAATAAGAAGTAAAGAAATGTTCTTGAATTAAAGGAAAACAAGGAAAGACTATAGATTTTGTACTATGATGAATGCATAAAGAAAGAAAGGAAGATAGAAAGAAAGAGAGAAATTAAAGAAAGTTAAAAGAGAAAGAAGCAGAGAAAGTGAGAAAAGAAATAAAGAAAGAACGATTTAAACCGAAATAGAAGAAGGAAAAAGAGAAACAACAAGCAAACAAAAGAAAGAAAGAAAGAAAGAAAGATAGGAAGAAAGAAAGAAAAAAAGAAAAAAAAAGAAAAAATATAACGTATGAAAGAAACATTGACAAAGAAAGAAAGAACAGAAGAACGATTTCACCGAAATGAAAGAGAGAATTAAAAAAAGGTAAAACAAGAAGCAAAGTTAGAAAGAAAAAAAAGAACAAATAATTAAAAAGGTTAAATCAGAAGCAAAGAAAGAAAGAAAGAAAGAAAGAAAGAAAGAAAGAAGGAAAGAAAGAAAACGGGAAAGAAAAAAGAATGAATGAATGAATGAATTTAAAAAATAAAAAAAGAAGAGAAGAAAGAAAGAAAGAAAGAAAGAAAGAAAGATGAATGAAAATAATTGAAAATAAAAGTAATAAGTGAAGAAAAAAAGATAAGAAAAAAGAAAAAGAAAAAGGTAAAAAGAAAGGTAAAAAAGAAAGAAAGAAAGAATTAAAATGTAAAAGAGAAATCAAATAAATAGATAAATAAATAAATAAAATAAATAAATAAAGAAAAAGAAAGAAAGAAGAAAGAAAAGAAAAAAAAAAAAAAAGAAAAAAAGAAAGAAAAGAGAGAGAGAGAAAGCTGTTTATTCATTTACGGAAATAAAAATAAAATTAAAAATTGCAAAACTAAAGAGTTAAAAGCGTAAAAGAATCTTAACACTGAAACAAAGAAACATACATATATACATATATATATAATTTTAATCTGTCAATTTTCATGAAGTAGAAAAAATAGTAAACTTAATTTTGATTTTTAGTAGTATACATTTCATTATGCTAAATGGAATTTTAAGTGTTTAATTTTTTTTTTGAATTAACTGGGACAAAATAGTAATTTCCTCGATTTCTACTGAAAAAGAAAAAAAATATATATATGCAGATTTAAAACTTATATCTGAAAGAGACGGAAACAAACAAATTTCAATTTTATATGTTTGAATGAGATTAACATCCATGTATAAAATGGTACAGCTAGATAGATATCTTACAGGGTTTGCGATGTTAGTGGAGTATTTTCTGACTGATCATGGATTTTAAGCTGCTATCATTTGACTAAAGGTAGGTAAATTCTCGATCATATTTTAAATGTTGCAGGGGCATCATCTTCTGTCCATTTATGTAAGTAAAAGTAAAGTCGTCGGGGCGGCCTAAAATCGGGATCAGTCAGTCAGCGAGGGAGTCTATCCTCTTTTCAATAGCGCTAGACTAGAGAGACAGAGAAAAAGAGAGAGAGAGAGAGAGAGAGAGATATATATATATAAGTTAGTGTATCGTTGATATGAAGTCAATAGCGCTTGGCTACTGACAGTTTCTCGGGGAATGCGATTTTCAAATCAAGTTGGTCTGAAAATCGCATAGGCAAATTATCAATTACCCTGACTGATATATAAATGCTCTATCCACAATATGGACCACCATTTAATGATAGATATAGCACACACACAACACAATATATATATATATATATATATATATATATTATATATATATGAAGTTAAGTAAACAACAAATGTGTTATTTTTTATATGGCTTTAAGCCGACAATTTTTGGAGATATGTGCTTAATTTAGGTCATACCTGATTTTGAAAATTAATTAGTTAATAATTAATGAATTTAGGCGGGCATATATGTTCAACTGTAAGGCTAAACGATTCGAGAGAGAGAGAGGAGAGAGAGGAGAGAGATAGAGAGAGAGAGAGAGAGAGAGAGAGAGAGAGAGAGAGAGAGAGATCTGTATGCATTTTTATTTGCTTAACTTCACCTGTATTTGATAAATGAGTAGAATTAATTTTCATTATTCCGAACAATAGAAAGAAATAATGCCACAATATGAGAATATCAAATAAGCAAATAGGGACATATATACATACATACATACATATATATATATATATATATATATATATATGTGTGTGTTGTGTGTGTGTGTATGTGTATGTGTGCGTGTGTGTGTGTGTTGTATGATGTTATTTGTTATTCTTGTTTGTTAGCATATATACATAAATAAACATATATATATTATATATATATAATATATAGATATATATTATACCAGGAAATGATAATGGTATTGTAATTATACCTCCGGGCAAAATAGTGAAACGTAAAATTAATATAAAAAAATGTAAATTAAATTGTGGTATTAATTTAATTACAAGACCTATGTTAATTTAATAAAATAAAACTCCGTTTTCATATATATATATATATATATATACACATATATATATATATATATATATATATATTGTTCGCGTGCATATATATATATATTATATATATATATATATATATATATATATATATATACGCACAAACATGTAGTTATGGACACATACATATGCTCGGTGTGTCATAAAAGTTTCAAGTTTGAAGCTCTATTTACCAACATAGAAATGAACAATGAATAGAATTTTTTTTTTCAGAATACAAGGTGTGTCAAACAGTACAAAAAATCTCAATACTTTTTTAATACACCTTGTATATGAAGACACACATACACACACATATTATATATATGTATCCGAAGATAACTCAAGACGATCCAGAAGGATAAAAGGAGAATTCAACCCAATCCGGTTAGCATGGAAAGGTTAGAAAGAATATCTACCCAAGATAAGAAGATAAGAATAATCAAGAGGCCATAAAAGATTTCCTCTACAATTCTCTAAATAATTTTCGGTTTGGTTTATTCGGTAGAACATCCGACTGGTTTGGTTTGGTTTGGTTTGGTTTACGGCATATCAACCTCAGTGAGTCATTTAATGCCAGCAAAGTTTTGAAATAAATTCATTTTTAATGGATACTCAATTTTTTTATTAAACTCCTGTTTTTCTATTTAACCCATAGATGAGACCCTAACAGGTACTACCACTCCGGTTCAGAGTGGACCGGGGAGCAATTGTGATGAAAGGGTTCTCCACACTCCCAAGACCTCCAGAACTGGAACCTCACCATCAGATAAAGTTTAATGTCATTCCTAGGACATGAAGACCCTCAGCAATCCTCTTCTAGCACATATATAATACAAGTTGGGCTTGCCATAAGGGCAATAGGATTGTAACAATAAGGTGTTAGGGCTTAACGTGACCAGCCTATTGATCGGAAGGGGCCTCTCCGACCGCCCGTCTAGCTTAAGTAAAGGTTAAAGTCGAGTGTTGAATATCATGGACTGCTCAGCCACCTGGGTATCATCCTTAAGCGCACGGGTCACCACCCACGGCCTATAGGTGGCCCTATTGGGGGAGTTTTCTAGAGTATTCTAACGTCTTCTACAAGGTTTCTGGTTCGATACCGACCTTCACCAACTCAGTGTATGTATAGCACATGGATCTGTGCGGTAAAGTGAGGAGCTGATGGTAGATGTGGCGCTCCACCTCAGACGCCAAAAACAATCTCCTTTATCTAGCGCAAGTGAAAAGGGGATAGACTCTCTCGCTATCTGGCTGATACCGACTTTAGGCCAACCCGACGACTTGACTTTACTTACACGTCATGTTGTTTCAAATTTTTAATTCTAATTTGTGAGGATTTCCTGAAATATGTTATGCTGCACGACAACACGTCTTCTTAACAGCTATAGTTTCCGGCACCCTGATTTAGTATTATCTGCGTTATTGTCCTCATCTTAATTGTTATCTGTACAACGTTTTGGCCGATATGCCCTCCGGCCTTCTTCAGGTATTTCTTGTCGGACTCCGGAAACTTCTCGGACTCGGGAACCTTCTTTTCGGACTCGGGAAACAAAAGAAGGTTCCCGATTCCAAAAAGAATATTCCCGAGTCCGAGAAGGTTCCCGAGTCCGACAAGAAATACCTGGAGTAGGCCGGAGGGCATATCGGCCGAAACGTTGTACAAATAACAATGAAGATGAGGACAATAGTCCAAATAACGCAGATAATACTAATTATCAAGCCTCATCTCAAACATTTAGAGAAACCCTGATTTACATTCGAACACCTGGTGCAGCCGTAAGCCTTAATATTAAACTCCATGTGTTTCTCTACAAGACTGCATCTCCTACATATTAATGTCTTGATTAGTTTGTTTTGTTTTTGTTGTTTTTTTTTTATAATTTTTCAGCTTGCTTTTGTTTCTTTGCTTGACGGCATATCAACCTTCAGGGTTATTTAATGCCCAACCCATCCTTGTAGAAGAACAGTAGTGATACTATTTAACCCATAGATGGTGTATGAGTGGGTTCATATCTTCCCCGAAGATATTTGATTGAAAGTGAATGTAATAGTGAGACTGGAGTTCGAACTCCCTTACTATGATGTCGCAGTCCTGCACGTTAGCCACTACGCCCCCAAATAATTTCTTTGAAATAACTTTGACCAGATAAAATCATCTTTTCAGTATCTTTAATATCTTTATTGCATTAACTTTCCACACTGTGTCTGAAATTACACCTCCACACACATGCACACTAACACACTTACATACACACACACATACACATACTTACTCATACACACATACACATACGCACAAACACGCACTTACACACATACACTCTCACACACATACCCACACGGACACACATACATATACACTCACACACGTACGCAAATACAGATACATACACATTCACTCCCGCACACACATACATACTCAAACACACACACACTCAAACACACACACACTCATATGCACATATACGCACACAAACATAAACGCAATATTCACACACTGACACACATACACTTTCCCACACACATGCACACACACGAAGGCATACACATACACACACACTCATACACATACACACATAGAGACACACATGCATTCACCCTCAAACATACACATACACACTCACATACACATGCACACACTCAAACACTACACACTTATGTGCACAAATACACACATACATATACGCACACGCATATACACACTCACACACACATACGCACACTCAAACACATACACACACATTGCACAAATACACACATACATATACGCACACGCATATACACACTCACACACACATACGCACACTCAAACACATACACACTTATGTGCACAAATACACACATACATATACGCACACGCATATACACACTCACACACACATACGCACACTCAAACACATACACACTCATGTGCACAAATACACACATACATATACGCACACGCATATACACACTCACATACACATACACACACTCAAACACATACACACACTTATGTGCACAAATACGCACATACATATACACACACGCATATACACACTCACACACACATACGCACACTCAAACACATACACACACATGTGCACAAATACACACATACATATACGCACACGCATATACACACTCACACACACATACGCACACTCAAACACATACACACTCATGTGCACAAATACACACATACATATACGCACACGCATATACACACTCACACACACATACAGACACATGCATGCAAACACACATTCACACACACACACTCGCATACATACTGACACACATACACACATACACACTCAAACACATACTCAATCATATGCACATGCAAGCGCACGCATATAAACACAAACTCACACACTCACTTACACACATACACACATACATACACATTCACCTTCACACAATACACATACGCATTACACACATACACACGCTCAAGCACATACTCACTCATATACACACAATTACATACGCACACACACATATACACACTCACACACACACATACAGATACACACATGCACACACACACTCTCTCTCTCTCTCTCTCTCCTCTCTCTCTCTCTCTCTCTCTCTCTCTCTCTCTCACACACACACACACACATACACACACTCGCATAAACACTGACACACATACTCACTCTAACACACACATACATACACACACATACATGCAAAGATATACACTCATACACAATCGCACACATAGATACATACACACACGCACCCATATTCATACACATACATATACTCACTTACATGAACAGATACTCACTTACACAGACTTATTCACACACACATACACACACACACACACTGTATTTCCCTTGGTTTTATCTCAATACGTTATAGTCTTTTGTTCATAATACACACTGACACACATACACACTCACACACACATACATACACACACATACATACAAAGATACACACACCTACAAAATCACACACTTACATGTATACACGTACCCATGTTTACACATATACATACACTCACTTACACAGACACTCACTTACACACACTCACTTACACACACACACACACACACACACACACACACACACACACACACACACTGTATTTCCCTTGGTTTTATCTCAATACGTTATAGTCTTTTGTTCATAATACACACTGACTCACAAACACACTCACACGCATATACATACACACACATACATACAAAGATACACACACCTACAAAATCACACACTTACATGCACACACGCACCCATATCCACACACATACATACACTCACTTACACAGATACTCACTTACACACACACACAGACACACACACACACACACACACACTGTATTTCCCTTTGGTTTTATCTCAATACGTAGTCTTTTGTTCATAATACACACTGACACACATACACACTCACACACACATACATACACACACATACATACACACACATACATACAAAGATACACACACCTACAAAATCACACACTTACATGCACACACGTACCCATATTCACACACATACATACACTCACTTACACAGATACTCACTTACACACACACACACACACACACACACACACACGGTATTTCCCTTGGTTTTATCTCAATACGTTATAGTATTTTGTTCATAATACACACTGACACACATTAACACTCACACACACACATACATACAAAGATACACACACCTACAAAATCACACACTTACATGCACACACGTACCCATATTCACACACATACATACACTCACTTACACAGATACTCACTTACACACACGCACACACATACACACACACACACACACACACTGTATTTCCCTTTGGTTTTATCATACATACACTCACTTACACATATAGATACTCACTTACACACACATATTTACACACACACACACACACACACACACACACACTGTATTTCCCTTTGGTTTTATCTCAATACGTTATAGTCTTTTGTTCATAATAAATCAGAATCTTTCACACCTGTGTTTCCAGTCCGATATTTTCTCCATACTCTTATCTTTTGTAAGAAACAAAAAGATGACAAAAAATAAAGATTCGTCAACAATAACACCTTTACTACATCTTAGATAAATCACAAAATATAATTCGAGATTAATATTTTTTTCTTAAGCTTCATTTCACACATGCCCTACGCATGTGCTCTTCTGAGATCAGTATTTTATCTTAAAAAATACTATTTATGGGGAAATGCCATTTTGTCCACACTAAAACTGGTATATATATATATATATATATATATATATGTGTGTGTGTGTGTGTGTGTGTGTGTGTGTGTGTGTATATACAAATATATATATGTGTGTATATGTATATATATGTATATATTCATATGTGTGTATATATATGTGCAAATATATGTGTGTATATATAGGTATATATATATGTACATATACATTATATGTATATAAATGTATATATGTATATGTATACATATACAAGTCATATATACGTATACATATATGTGCATATATATGTATATATATTTATATATGTGTACAAATACATGTGTATACATATATAAGTTTACATATATATATATATATATATATATATATATATATATATATATATATATATATATACATACATATATATATATATATTCGAGATTATTCGTTCTTTAGAATTAATCTGAAAGTATCTTACAATTATATATATACATATGAGAAATATATATATGAAATATATATATCTAAGAAATCTATCTATCTATCTATCTATTCTATATATATATATATATATATATATAGAGAGAGAGAGAGAGAGAGAGATTGATATAGATATAGCTATATTTCTTAGATATATATTTCTTATAAATATATATATATATATATATCTTATTATAATGGAGATTGTGTGTTTTTCTGTCTGTAACCGAAACTAAATCACTACTCAAGTCACAATTCCCTTAGTTATTGACGTCACATTCGCCATGAATTTATCCTTATTTTAGCCTCAATTATTAATAAAATTGTTTCACATTATTAATACTGTTAACCATATCTACATACTAACAACATGCAATTGTATTTATATATACAACAAAATAGTGGTTTATAGTGTGAACTGGAAGGCTGATTTGCATATTGATATTAAAAATGTAATTTTAATAAATATATGTTTAGTATTATTGGTTTCTAACTGTTTGGTTTTATTTTAATGAATATAAGCAAAAATCTCTTCAATGAATCTTAAATGAAATCCATTAATAAGAAAAGATAACTGTCATTTTATTCTTTACTTCCTCTTTTAACTAAATACTTAAATTAGAAAAAATAACAATGAAAGACGAGAGTGATGGAAGAGTAAATTTCAGTTGTTCTATTTTTCGATTATATCCCCTCTGTTTCAAATCTTTTTATCTGCATTCTTATTTAATTTCATTAGCCTTTCTAATTTAATACGATATTTCATTACATTAAAACTTAGATACTTGCACCCGGAGGGTGCATATATTTGCTAGTATATATAAGAAATATATCTATCTATCTATCTATATATCTATCTATCTCTCTCACTCTCTCTCTCTCTCTCTCTCTCTATATATATTATATATATATATATATATATATATATATATATATATATATATATATATAAGGAAAGGAACTCAATTGTAAAAAAGAAATTGACACATTTCGCTATCACGATATTAGAAATGAAAGTTTATTTTGCAAAAATAAGATCTACATGTAAGTTGTGGGACATGATCGTGTTGGTGATCCCAATTGTATTCAAGGCGCTTGAAACGCTCCCCAAAGGCTTTGAAGAATTGGAAAAAATAGGAAGAATGAAGACCGTCTAAACCTCATCATTCTTAAGATCAGTGTGAATATTCTGGAGAGCTGAGAATACATAATGTCACTTAAACACTACTGAACGGCCATAACAGGATAATTCCATGTCAAATCGTCCAGGCCATGTAACCCACCCACCTTCAATTTTTCTCGAATTTTGTGGATATGTGTTTTGGGATTCCTTGGACAAAAATCCTTTTATAAACCAATTTTGAGGAGTAGAGAAGATCTAGAACTCAATTACAGACAAAATTAGATTACAAAAAGTCGCCATTTTTCGCAAGCCCCCTTAAATTTGGAGAGCTAAAAATCGACATAACTCCGCCAATTTTTAGAATTGGAAGCTCAAATAAGCTCTTATAAATAAGCTCAAATAAGCTTTTATAATAATACAGCCAATAACAGGGTAATTCTATGTCAAAACGTACACGCCATGTCACCCACCCCCTTCAATTTTTCTGGAATTTTGTACATATGTGTCTTTGGATTCCTTGGACAAAAATCCTTTCATGGACAATTTTTAGGAGAAGAAAAGATCTAGATTTTACAGACAAAATTAGATTACAAAATGTCGCCATTTTTCGCGACCCTCCTCAAATTTGTAGAGCTAAAAATCGACATAACTCCGTTAATTTTTGAAATTGGAAGCTCAAATTTCGGGGACTGTCTAACTTTAATATAGTCCACACCTGTACAAAATTTCAGAAAAATTGAAGGGGGTGGGTGACAAGTTTAACTTTTTTCTGGATGATTTGACATGTAATAGCCCAACAGTATGTTTGTTTGTTTATTTGTTTGTTTGTTTAGTTTTACGGTATTTCAACCATGGTGGGTCATTTAATGCCGACAAACTTTTGAAAGATTCGTATCGATTTTTTGGATGAAAAAATTTTAAAACAATTTTTTGGTAAATACTTTTTTTTCCATTAAACTCATAGATGGGACCCTAACATCGCGCCCACAGAAGATATTTCTGTGGTTATTTGTTATTCTTGTTTGTTAGCATATATATATATATATATATATATATAATATTATATATATATATATATATATAGAACACACACACACACATATATATATATGATAAACAGTCAAATAATATATATATATATATATTATATATATAAAACAACACACACATATATATATATATGATAAACAGTCAATAATATATTTATATATATATATATATATAATGAGAAACCAGGAAATGATAATGGTATTGTAATTATACCCTCCAGGCAAAACATTTAAAAGTTTTTATGTAAATTGAATTGTGGGTATTAATTTCTTTACAAGACCTATGTTAATTTTATTAAAATAAAACTCCGTTATCAAGGGTTTTTTTTTTTTTTTGTTTTTTGAACTCATTTGACTCTTATCTCCGATCACAAACACCACGGAGTAATCGGGCTCTGAAGAAGATTTTTTGTAAAATCGAAATATTGATCAATATCAGCTATGATTATGTTATAAATTGTTTTCTCTTTAACAGCATATTGTGTGGTGTTTTCATTCCATCTTGTTCATTCTCATACTGTCGGATTCATTTCCTCTCTTTTAACTTATATCCTGTCTTTGGAAACACACACATTTGAACGAAAGCATCTACCATCTTTTCAACTACCTTATGCCATGGATGACTACCGAAGCATAAGGAAATACAAAAACCTTTTACTTTCTGCTCACACTTTTCGGAATAGAAGAATGTTTCTTAGAAACTGCATACCTAGAAGCTTGCCGACTATTTTAAATCCGTCCCACCATATTTCTCCGGAATATATAAAATACTTTTTAGAGTCATCCATTGAAGACTTATTGATGTCAGAAAACTCCACTTTCGACGAAGCTATAATATATATATTATATATATATATATATTATATATATATATATATATATATATATATATATTTATAACACATCACTGACGTTTGCAGGAAACAGATAAATGTAATAAAGAGTTGAAGACTTCACCAAAATCCTTCGCAAAAGACTCAAACTCGAGTAAGGCGTTTTATCTTTTTCCAAGACGGTATAAAATGTTCGAATGTTACGCCCTGTCGTCTCATCAGATGAATAAAGTGCTCGATTACTTTTGTGATAGGTGCATTGTCGTGATTAAGGGTAGTAGCAAGCATGCTGTCTAGAAACCAATGGTAACAATTGCACCTTAAATGTATTGTACACTATATATAGAGAGAGATTTATACACACACGCGCAACCACACACCTAAAAAATGCACAATGCTTTTTTCGATACACACACTTACACACTCTCATACTCACACCGTAAAAGAGAATATTTGACGTCATATTTCAAACTGTCTATTTTTCGACGTTCTTTTTCAAACTTCAAATTTTAAACAAACTGATAAACAAGGACTATCACTCGCTTTTTTTTGTTATTCTGTGATGAAAATTGTCTTATTACCTTTCATATGCCAAAAAATGCCCTGAAGATGATCTAATTAATAAATCGAAACACTGCAGCGTCGGCCAATAAACTCACCACTTAAACCTGTGTTTTTTCAATCTTTCTTAATATACTAGATACCGTCGGATTCACTTCCTTTTCTTCATTATATATATATATATATATATATATATATATAATATATAACCTAGCTTACGGTCAAGTCATGTTGAAAGCACCGGTTCCCGCTCGATCACCGAAGTTAAGCATCGATAAGACTGTTCAATACTTAGATTTGTGACCATTTAAGCAACAACAGGTACTGTAAGTAAATCGAATATCAAATGATGGCTGAACTTGCACAAAGTGTCAAAATTAAGGTAAAAAAACAGAACCCACATGGGGTCTAGGGTTATGGTTTAGGGTTAGGGTTAGGATTGGGTTAGGGTGGGTTGGGGTTTATGCTTAGTTTAATGGGAAAATGAATAGATAATTTGGGTTCTGTTTTTACTGGGTCACCCTGTATACCGCTGACCCAGAAAAAACAGAACCCACCAATTTTGTAATAAAACTGTTAATTTTAACTAGGGCCGTTTAGGGTTAGGATTAAGCTTAGGTTGAGGTTGGGGTTTAAGGTTAGTTTAATGGGGAAATGAATAAATAATGTGGGTCCTGTTTTTCTGGGTCCCCCTAATTTTAATACCGTTGTGCAAGTTCAGCCAAAATGATTTGATACGGCATTAAATGGCCCGAAAAGGGCTGATATGCCGTAAAACACCCAACAAACCAACCCCAGTTGATATTAACTCTCAGCCACTGCATTCTAGTACCTATATGATAAAAAGTGTTGGTTTTTGCTATAAGAGATATTGAAA
>CM042163.1:42937156-42992156 GCA_023376005.1 Doryteuthis pealeii
ATCAAAAAACGCCAAAAATTACTCCTATGTCCACCCAGACCCATTTGATCTACACAAAGTTGGGCAGTGCAAAAAGATTGCGACTGCCTCAAGGACGTAAGATGGTGGTTTGACCTAGCCTTGTGTAGGACGGAAAATTGCTAATCACTGTAATTGATTCTACAGTTATTTAAACTGCAAAGGTGATCATCAATGGCAGAGTCTTGTGCCTGTGAGAGCCCGGATGTTGATTCTGGAATACTTCAAACCACCATCTTTACGTCGTTGAGGCAGTCGCAATCTTTTTGCACTGCCCGGGCTTGTGTAGGCAAAGGTGATTGAAAGATTTACCTGGCATTATTTGCTGAGGATGTTGTTGCGGAGATTGGTGAAGGGATTCATTTTTTTGTCACCCCTTCTTGTTGCTCCATCCTTGATATTGTCTTATCCCTTTACCCAATATGTACACATTGACTTTTAAACAATCTAGCAGTTGTAAACTATTGAGAATGCACCGGCTGAAAGGGTCCTTAAGTTCTCCATTTTCTTTTGCCTCTTTTAAACCTCCCGTTTAAATAGATGATCAACGTTGAATAAAAGTATGATATTGTTCAAGTTTTTGTATAAAGTAAGTTATACCAAAAATGTGTTATATATATATATATATATATATATATATATATATATATATATATATATGGGAGTAAATATGAAAAAATCAATTAGAAGCTTACTCAATGCTGGGTCGCACCATCCTATAAAATCCGAGGCTGGCGTTTACGCAATTCCATGTAAAGTTTGCGACAAAAAATACATTGGGGAAACCGCCAGAAATCTCAAGAAGCGTTTATATGAGCACAAACGTGATATTAAATTTGGCAATTTTCAGAACACCCTCCTCCAACATATGTCTGAAACTGATCATAACTTTAGTTTCAATGATGCCACAATATTAGCTCATATTCACAACAAAAGACTACGACAGATTTTTGAAGCCTGTGCAATTTCGCTTTTGCCCTCCCTTAATAATCGACATGGATTTTTTTAATATATCACCGTTTCTAGCTAAAATAGTTTTAAATAACTACAAAATACTAGGCTTCATTTAATTATTTAGTTATCATTCCCACTTTGTTTCCTTTGTCTCTCATAAAATCAGTCCATTAATACTTTTACTTGTCTTTTGGTTGAATGCATTTCTTCGAGTTGCGCCACGCGTCATGACATCTTCGCGTGCGTGGATCGCGACTTGTCTTTCAAAAATATAACGCTGAACAAATACAGTTACACAACAAAAAAGATTTTATAAAAATTTTCTGGCCAACTGTTTAATATTTGTGTGGAATTCGTGGATAAGTCCACCAAAGTTCAGGTCCTTGATGTTAGCACTTCGAAGTGCCGAAAGTACTCGGGACCTCAACTTGGTGGACTTATCCACGAATTCCACCCAAATATTAAAAAGTTGGTCAGAAAACTCGAGAAGATCAAAAATAAAACCGCTACCCTAACTTATGCATACATGTGTGTGTGTGTGTGTGTGTGTGTGTGTGTGTGTGTGTGTGTGTTATGAGGATCAAATTGCAGCGGTTTTGTTGATGTATGCGCACGCCAGGATGTGTGGCTGCCTTTGAGAGACAGAGATAGATTGACCGATTGAGAGATAGTTTCACACACACGCACACACACACATACACACACACTCACTCACATACACACACACCACAAACACACACACACACACACCATATATATATATATATATATATATATATATATATATAAGAGTCAAATCTTAGCCCTGAAGAGCATTAAGCGAAACTTTTAGTAGGTTCATCTGACTCATTAGATTTATCTTTATTATTTGCTCTACTTTGGTATTGAGCACTTTTTACTTATTAGCTTTAGTCTCCTGGCGGTTTTGTATGAATGTATATATATTTTATACATATATATATACATATAAATTGTTTTTTCTTTTGGCCAAATACTGTACCAATAGATTATTTTTTGTTGATACAACTATCTTGGTCTTTTCTTTTTTCCCAAAAATTTTTTCTCCCGGTTGATGTTTGTTAGTATATTTTTACAATCAAACTAATTATATATAATATATATATATATATATATATATATATATATATATATTCCTTGTCTATATTACTTTATCCTCTCATTCCAAGTCAAATTACTTCCACTAAAAGAAGTATGGCTATATATGCTCAAAAGACTTTCGGAATGATCAGTAACAACCATGTTTCTGCTCAATGTCTAAAGATGCTTCTACACGCTAAGTTTGTTGCAGTTGAAATAAATTATTACATGAAGCAAATTTAAAGTTTTGTTCCTTCATTTATTCATATATTTTTTGTAAGTATTTCGCGTGTGCTTCACATATTTGTGTAATAAAAAATGTAAAAAAATAAAAATACTGTTTTTTAAACAAATATGAATGGTGAATGTTTGTGTTAAAATAGACTAATATTCAAGAAATACTGTAGTCTTTTTAATTGTGTGCGAATTAATAGTGTAGGTGATGCTGCACTGTAAATATATATATAGTCATTTTTGTTAGCCAATTAAGGCAGTAAATTCGCTGATGTAAATATTTTTGAAGTTAATGGATTTTTATTGGAAAATGGCTGGCATGTTGAAAATTATTTACTAAGGAAAACTGCTGTGTGATTTAGAAATATTTAACTTGAAATTATTTTTCTCAGGTCTGACGCAGAAAATTACAGGCGAAATCCCGATGTTAGAAGTACAATTGACTGGTGGAATCATCATATCGTCTTCGGAATAAATGCACGTGTCAATTAAGTTGTTCGTTCTGCTCCCTCTAGAGAAACAGAGTCGGAATGTATGCTTCTCAGCGGCTGAACCATTTCAACCAACAGGGATGACAGTAGTCTGACTACAAGCCACCACTCACGGCCAGGGGTTGCGAGTTCAGTCTCTGTAGTCACTCACTACATAAACAAAGAGAAATAAGATTGTGTGACTGCCTATGAGAGACAGCGACAGATTAATATGCAATAAATTCTCTAGACTTACTAATAGTTTACGAATTAATAGTGAAGGTAATACTGCACTGTGAAGAGATATATATATATATATATATATATATATATATATATATATATATATATAAATTTTTGTTAGTCGATTAAGAAAATTTGCTGATGTAAATTTTTTTGAAGTTAATGGATTTTCGTTAGAAAATATTTTGGGTGTTATTTAGAAAATTTTTTACTCAGGATAATTTCTGTGCGATTTAGTAACGTTTTAACTAAAGAGAAATAAGAGTTTTATAACTGCCTATGAGAGTCAGCGACAGATTGATATTTAAGCAATTCTATAGACTTACCAATTGTATGCGAATTAATAGTGTAGGTGATACTGCACTGTCAAGATATTTATAACCATGTTTGTTAGCCGATTAAGCCAGTAAATTCGATGATGTAATTTTTTTTTCAGTTAATGGATTTTTATAGGAAAATTGCTTGTATGTTATTTATAAAAATTATTTATCAAGAAGTGCTGGGTGATGTAGTAATATTTTAACTAAAAAAAGAATAAGTGTGTGTAACTGCCTATGAGATCAGAGACAGATTGATATTTAAGAAATATTATAGTCTTACCAATTGTGTGCAAATTAATAATATAGGTATACTACACAATGAAGATATATAAATATATAACCATTTTTGATGGCCGTAAATTCGATGATGTAAATGTTTTTGAAGTTGATGGATTTTTATTAGAAAATTGTTTGGGGGTTATCTAGAAAATTATTTACTAAGTAGAACTGCTGTGTGATTTAGTAATATTTTAACTAAAGAGAAATAAGTGTGTGTAACTGCCTATGAGAGTTAGAGACACATTAATATTTAAGAAATTCTATAGACTTACCTATTGTATGGGAATTAATAGCTGATACTGCACTGTGAGGATATATAGAATCATTTTTGTTAGTGAATTCGATGATGTAATTGTTTTTTATGCTAATGGATTTTCATTGGAAAATGGTTTGCATGTTGTTTAGAAAATTATTTATTAAGGAGAAGTGCTGTGTGATTTAGTTATAATTTAACTAAAAGAGAAATAAATTTGTGTAACTGCCTATGAGAATCAGAGAGAGATTAATATTTAAGAAATTCTATAGTCTTACCAATTGTCTTACCAATTGTTTTCGAATTAATAGTGTAGGTGATGGATGGCAACCTTCCGTCTATTTTAGACGATGGCGTAGTTATTTTCTCTCTCTCTCTCTCTCTCTTCTCTCTCTCTCTCTCTCTCTCTCTCTCTCTCTCTCTCTCTCTTACAGCTACGTGAGTGGCTGAACAGACCGATCCTCAAATGGCAGTCTCTGGTGCAGAGGCTGCAAACAAAAGGTGATGCTTTCTGTAGGTGTTGGGGGTGCTGCTGTTTTCCTTTCTTTTAGTTCTCTTTTCTGTGGCAGCTTTTTTCCTCTTTTTCACTTCTTTTTGCTCCTTCTTTGACTAGGAGGCACCAGGTCGCATGGTCTTCTGCACAAGCCTCCCAAGTGTCTATGTCGATGCAGCATGTCTTCAGGTCTCTCTTGCAGACATCTTTGAAGCGTAGGCGTGGTCTCCCTGCCGGTCGGGTGCCCTCCACTAGTTCATCATACAGTAGGTCTTTAGGGATGCGGCCTTTGTTCATCCTCCTGACTACACTGTAAAGATATCTATAGTCATTTTTGTTAGCCGATTAAGACAGTAAATTCGATTATGTGATTTTTTCTTTTTTTTTTTGAAGTTGGTGGATTTTTATTAGAAAATTGTTTGGAGATTATTTAGAAAATTACTAAATAGAACTGCTGTGGGATTTAGTAATATTTTAACTAAAGAGAAATAAGAGTGTATAACTGCTCATGAGAATCAGGGATAGATTAATATTCCCGAAATTCTATAGACTTACCAATTATGTGCGAATTAATTGTGTAGGTGACACTGCACTGTGAACATATATATAACCATTTTTGTTAGCCGGTTAAGGCAGTAAGTTCGATGATGTAAATGTGTTTGAAGTTAATGGATTTTTATTGGAAAATGGTTTGCATTTTAATTAGAAAATTATTTATTAAGAAGAACTGCTGCGTGATTTAGTAATATTTTAACTAAAAAGAAATAAGAGTGCGTGACTTCCTCTGAGAGATAGAGATAGATTAACCGATTAAGGGATAGACATACAGACAGACAGACAGACACAGAGACCAAAATAACCGAAAAGAAAAATATATTCAACCCCCACCCCCAATCCCCATAAACACACACAGACACACAAGAGTAGGTTAAACTGACTCTGGTTCAGTGATCAAAAATGGGTGTTGCGCAGACATTTTTGTGGTTGAATGGCGAAACCAATCGTTCGTGTCGGGAGTTCTTCATCTGATCACAAGGCATTAAAAACGCGGGAAAGTTCTTCCTGTTTACAGTCTGGCGATCCTCGCACGCGGCCCTCTCTACCTCAACACCCCCAACTGTTACCCCCACCCAACTCCACACTCACACCGGGCGATGAGGGTGACAGAAAGGAACTAAAATGCAGCCATCGAAAATCTCTTCATTCGTCATGGCCTGATCAGTTGGCCCAAAAATCCGACGCCCCATTTGTCGTGATTGTTATAGAGTTGGGGTTATTGACACTAAGAGCTTGGGTCGAAGAGGGAGAGAGAAAGTTTGTCGTAAAAAAAGGTTTTGAACTGCGAACCGGTAAATATATTAAATATACTTTAGCTTCGATATTGGTTGATCGCGGGCGTGTGATCGCGGGCGTGTATTCGTCGCTATTTCTTAAGATTGTAAAATAAAAAGTAAGTAAAGTCGTCGGGGTGGCCTAAAGTCGGTATCAAACAATCAACCAGGAAGTCTATCCCCTTTTCACTAGCGATAGACCAAGGAGATTATTTTTGGCATCTGAGGTGGAGCACCACAGCTACTACAAGCACCTTACTTTACCGGACAGATTCCTGTGCTATTCAAATGCTGAGATGGCGAGGGCCGGTATCGAACTAGGAACCTTGTGGTTTACTAGCCGAACGCTCTACCGACCGAGCTAACCCGGCCCCTTGGGGATATTGACTCTAAAAGCTTGGGAGGAGACCGAAAGTTTTTTCGTGAAAAGAGGTTTTGAACTATGAACCGGTAAAGATATTAGATATACTTTAGATTCGATATTGGTTGATCGCGGTCGTGTTGGGAGGGGGTTGTCGAGGATATAGTTCTTCTGGTTTTTGCGCCGTTTCTTAAGATTATGAAATAAAAAAGTAAGTAAAGTCGTCGAGGTGGCCTAAAGTCGGTATCAGCCAAAACAGTGAAAGAGTCTGCCCCCTTTTTCTCTAGCGCTAGACCAAGGAGATTGTTTTCGTGTCTGGGTGGAGCACCACACCTACCATCAGTTCCTTACCTTACCGCACAGATCTCTGTGCTACTCATACGCTGAGATGGCGGGGGCCGGTATCGAACTAGGAACCTTGTGGTTTCTAGCTGAACGCTCTACCGACTGAGCTCAGGGTTATTTCCTAGTTGAGTGACATGAGTGACCAGAAAAAACAGAACCCAAATTATTTATTTATTTTCCCATTAAACTAACCCTAACCCTAACCCTTGTTGGACTTAAACTTTTTTTTTAATCAAAATTAAAATTAACAGTTTTATTACAAAATTAGCCGGTTCTGTTTTTTCTGGGCCACCCTGTAATATTATGTTACTCAACTAGGGGGGTAGTGTTCGGGTTAGTTTAGGGTTAGGGTTAGGGTTAGGGTTGGGGTTTAGGGTTAGTTTAATGGAAAAATAAATAATTTGGGTTCTGTTTTCGTGGGTCACCCTGTAATATCATGTTACTCAACTAGGAAATACCCGAGCTCAGTTAGAATTTATTTGAATTTTTTTTAGAAAAGTGTTGATAATTTGTATTATTTATATACATGATTCACCATACACTTCAGTTAATTGGCAATGTATTTCAATCAGTTTAATGCCTTTTGCTTTCAAAAAACCGAATAACTGCAAGAACTTTCCCCTTGGCGGTAGCGTCAATCTGGAGCCGAATCAGAAACGACTGGCAAAACCAAGACTGAACGTTGCAGCGAGATGTGCACGGGGCCACATATTTTTACTGGTTATTTCCTATTTGAGTTACATAATATTACAGGGTGACCCAGAAAATAACAGAACCCAAATTATTTATTTATTTTCCCATTAAACTAACCCTAAACCCCAACCTAACCCTGACCCTAAACCCAAAACCTAACTCGACCCCCCCCCTAGTTAAAATTAACAGTTTTATCAGAAGATTTGTGGGTTCTGTTTTTTCTGGGTCACCCTGTAATATCATGTTACTCAACTATTAGGGTGTAGGGTTAGAGTTAGGGTTTAGAGTTAGGATTAGGGTTAGGGTTTAGAGTTAGGGTTGGGGTTTAGGGTTAGTTTAATCAAAAATAAATAAATAATTTAGGTTCTGTTATTTTTCTGGGTCAGCCTGTAATATCATGTTACTCAACTAGGAAATAATTTTTTACTTTCTCATTTTTCAATATTCCGTTCTTCCTTTCTTTATTTCCTTATATATATATATATATATATATATATATTATATCCTATTTCCTATTATAATGGAGATTGTGTGCTTTTCTGTCTGTAACCGAAACTATATTACTACTCATATCACTATTCCCTTAATTATTGACATCACATTCCCAATGATTTTATTTTATTTAAACCAATTATTAATAAAATTGTTTTACATTATTAATACTGTTAACAATATCTACATTCTAACAACATGCAATTATATTTATATATACAACAAAATAGCGATTTACTGTGGGAACGGGAAGGTTAATTTGCATATTGATATTTAAAATGTGATTTATTAAATATGTGCTTAGTATTATTGATTTCTAACTGTTTGGTTTTATTTTATGGATATAATAAAACTCTCTTCAATGAATCTTAAATTAACAAGAAACAGAACTGTCATTTATTATTTATTTCTTCTTTTAACTAAATACTTACATTAGAAAAAATAACAATGAAAAACGAGAGTGATGGAAGAGTAAGTTTCAGTTGTTCTATTTTTTATTATACTCCCTCTGTTTCAAATCTTTTTATCTGCATTTCCCATTTAGTTTCATTAGCCTTTCTAATTTAATACAATATTTTATTACATTAAAACTTAAATACTTGCACCCGGAGGGTGCATATATTTGCTAGTATATATAAACAGAAATTCTTAACAAATTACCGACGGCGAATTACAAACTGGACAAATCCCTATTTTATGTCCGACACCAGAGGAACACAGAACAATAATAAAAAAAATTTTTGAAATCAAACAATCTATTTTCAAATGCCTTGAATGTAATAAAGTATTCATCATTTGCATCTGCAGATTGGGGGCTTTAGAAACTTGGTCTAAGCTTCCTGAAATCGGATATAATGGAAAATATATAAATCTTCTGTTATATTTTTTTCCATATATAATTTTGCTCGGTGACTCTGATAATAAAGCACACACTGAGCTCTGCAAAGTAAGACAATTAAAACAAACTTCTATGTCGTAAAGAAGTTTTCTTATCGGGATTTTTGGATTATATATATTTTCAGGTCAGTTAACTTGGAACCACGTATCCTTGAGAATATGTGTTACGCCTCAAAGATAGGTGGTTCCAAGTTAACTGACCTGAAAAAAATGTAAAGGTTTTTAAATTAAATAACTGGTGCATTATATCTTTTATTCATTTATATATCAACACTGAAAATTTCATTAAATTTGGTTAATTCCCTGATTTTTGGTATTTTTTTCTTTCGGCGTGGTTACATACGATGGTGGAATATAGGTTCCTTTAGTTTGATTTAACCCAGTTTTGAGCACAGTGTCTTTGTCAAAAATGTGGTCCATGTTGTCACTCTTTCATCGACCCTATTCACTCTGAGGAACATATTTAATTTCGTGGATTGAAAATGCCTTGTCACTCACATTGATGTTCTCAATACTGAAACGTTTTCCATACTATCTAACTCGATTAACATCCACTGTTTGGTTAACGTCAACCTTCAGCAAGAGTTGATGAATATGAATAGGCACAGTTTTTTTGTCGCACCGAGAAATCCAGTAGCACACGTCTACTTTCCACTTAGAAGCAATTTAGTGAGTTCATGTCTCCCTTGATGGCATATATCTACAGCCTAGTGCCAAATGTAAGCTTAGCTTAGTTGCTGTATTTTATATGCACACACATATATACATATATATATATATATACGTTTTTTTATAGTTTGTTTGTATTTCACTACGCCCGAGCGAGGCTTAATTTATAGTCAAAAAAAAAAAATTAAAAGAATTTCGAAGAAACTGCACGGGCGCACGTGCAAACGGGCCGACATGACATCACGGAAAAACCCGAACATTTCAAATATCTGGCGTTCCTTCAACTTAATAACAACAAAGGATTACGCCAGCGCCGTGGGATAAGTACTAAAAAACATAAGTACTTCTATGACCTCTGATGATGGGATTTATACCGAAAATATTTAGGAATAAAAAGTTAAATAAACATCATTTCCAACACCTATCCCATTGTATTGTAAATTGCCTTCAAATTTCTATTTTACATATATATATATACATACTTTTACAAACCTTTATGCACACATACACGTCCATATAAACACATATACACGTATGCATATATATATATTATATATATTATATATATATATATATACCACGGGGATTCGTCCATGTATATCTGTGTGTATGCTGCTATGCATACGTGTAGGTCTTTATATATTATATATATATATATATATATATATATATATATATATAAAGAGGACAGTTTAGCTCAGTCGGTAGAGCACCCGCCTAGGAATCGGTTCGGTTCTGGGTCCAATACTGATCCCCACCAACTCAGCGCATGAGTAGCACAGATTTGGTAATCTGATATGTGTGGTAAAGTGGGGAGCTGGCGGTAGATGTGGTGCTATACCTCAGCAAAAACAACTTATCTTGCCAAGCGCTAGCGAAAAGGGATAGACTCCCTTGTGGTCTTGCTGATACCGACAATTGGCCACTCCGCTAATTTTACTCATATATATATATATATATATTATATATATATATATATATATATATATATAAGATAAATATATAAGGTTTTACATATCTATTTATTAGGTGACAAAGGAACATTCACGTGAAGATGTTTCAAATTTTTGAAACATATTCACCTGATGATTGCATCGCATGAAACCAATGTGGTCGTGAATGTTCCTTTGTCACCTAATAAATAGATATGTAAAACCTTTATATATTTATCTTATTATATTATATAACAGCTCTATTTTATATTGAGCACTCTACCAATTAATACTGCCTTTGGTACGCCATTCCAGCAAAAGCTGAAACAGTGACCATCTCACACTATAGTATATATATATATATATATAGAGAGAGAGAGAGGGAGAGAGAGAGAGAGAGAGGGAGGGAGAGAGAATAAATAGATAGCAAGACTGAGACAGAGTGAGAGAGTGATAGAGAGAGAGAGAGAGCGCGAGAGAGAGAAAATGAGACAGATAGAGAGAAAATGAGAGAGAGTGAAGAGAGAGAGAGAGAGAGAGAGAGAGAGAGAGAAAATGAGAGAGAGTGGAGAGAGAGAGAGAGAGAGAGAGAGAGAGAGACCAAAATGACCAAACTCCTAGTCAAGTTAGTAAAGCCTGCGGAATTTACTATTGTCGATATCAGCCAAACATCTAGGGAGTCTATCCTATATATACTTGCACTGGACCAGAGAGATTGTTTTTTTGTCTCTAGTGAAGTGAAGCGCCACACCTACCACCAGCACCCTATTTTACCAAACCGTGATACTCATTCGCTGAGTTTGGTGAGCGGCGGTATCGAACCCTGAACTATACGTTTCCTTGGCGGATCCAAGCTGTGCTACTCATGCGTTGAAGGCCGGTATCGAAGGCCGGTATTGAAACAGGAACCTTGAGGTTCCGAGGCAGATGGTCTACTCAGTGAACTAATCCGTCAAATCGCTAAGTCATTTCTAATGAGTAACTGAGAGTAATTTTTACGTCAATCGAAAGGGGTTTTCAGAGTTAAAACAGAAAATAATAATTTTCTAAAACATTTAGGGAAAACATTATTTGGGTGACATGACACACGGGGCTGTATGCCTGTCATAATCATAAAAAAGTGTTTCGTCAGGAGTCCTGTTTTTTCAAATCTATGTAAAAGCGATATTAGATTTTTTGTTTTATGGACTGTAGAAAAATGCAAGTATTTTTTTCTAATCATTAAGAGAGAGATACAAAAAAAAATAAGATGAATAATAAACAATAAAAAAATCAAGTTATTATTTCGATTTGCAAATCGAAAAATCGTACTGACATCTTTCTGCTGACGTTGTTGGCAGACATCTTAGATTCGTTTGCGCATGCGTGAAAGAGAGGGGAAAAAACTGAAAGCTGAACGAAATAAACTATGCGAGCTTGCAAGAAACAATTTTGCTAGCACAAATCCAACTCTGTCTATCGATTTGCGATATAATTGCCTTTCGGAAAAGGAGGAACTGTACGGAACTTGACTGCAAAGTGTCAAAGACATTTTTAAGGATCCCCCGCCCCCTGTTGCTCTTGTTTTATTATCTATATTAAAGTAAGAAGAGTAAATGAAACAAAAATGGAGTCGAGGAACAATTTAAGCTGCTCGGGTCTAACTAGGCATGACAGGCGACCAGGCAAAATCAGATTCGAAAATGAGACAAGCAACCTCCGCCTCTTCCACTTTCGGAGAAAAAAAAACTAAAAGCCGTAAAAAATTTAGATAAAAATGGAAAAAGAAAGGGTGAATCAAATTAAAGAAAGACACCGCAATGGATTTAAAATGGAAACAAAAGAAGGAATGGTGGGGGAGGGATGGAAAAGAAAGAAAGAAAGAAAGAAAGAAAGAAAGAAAACGAAGGAAAGAAAGAAACATTAAGACAAAGAAAGAACGAAAGAAAACGAAGGAAAGAAAGAAAGAAAACGAAAGAAAGAAAGAAAGAAAGAAGAAAGAAAGAAAGAAAGAAAGAAAGAAAGAAAAAGAATGTAAGAAAAAACATTAGAACAAAGAATGAAATAAATAAATAAATAAATAAATAAATAAAGAAAGAAAGAAAGAAAGAAATATTAACAGAAAGAAAGAAAGAAAACGAAGGAAACGAAGAAAGAAACATTAAGACAAAGAAAGAAAGAAAGAAATGTAAGAAAAAACATTTGGACAAAGAATGAAATAAATAAAGAAAGAAAGAAATATTAACAGAAAGAAAGAAAGAAAGAAAGAAAAAGAAGGAAAGAAGGAAACATTAAGATAAAGAAAAAAAAGAATAAGAATGTAAGAAATAACATTAGGACAAAGAATGAAATAAAGAAAGAACAATTAACAAAGGATAGACAGAAACATTAACAAAAAGAAAGAAAGAAAGAAAGAAATATTAACAGGAAGAAAGAAAGAACGAAAGAAAGCAAGAAAAAAAGAAAAAAAATGTAAGAAAAAAACATTAAGACAAAGAATGAATTAAAGAAAGAAAGAAAGAAAGAAAGAAAGAATTATTAACAGAAAAAAGGAAAGAAAGAAAACGATGGCAAGAAAGAAACATTAAAACAAACAAAGAAAGAAAAAAAGAAAAAAAGAAAGAAAGAAAAAGAAGGTAAGAAAAACATTAGGACAAAGAATGAAATAAAGAAAGAACAATTAACAAAGGATAGAAAGAAACATTAACAGAAAGAAAGAAAGAAAGAAACCGAAATAAAAGTAAGATCAATGAACAAAATAAAAGACTGAAAGGAAATGTAAATAAGCAACATTGGGGCAAAGAGAGAAAGAAAATAATTTTCTAGAAGACACACACTTTGGTAAGAATGAAAAGAATAAAGAGATGAATCCGTAACAACAACAACAACAACAACAACAACAATAACAACAAAAAGACACCGACTAATAAAACATCCGGTTGCCAAATCTTTGGGTGTGGTTATCAATTGTCGGATTCTTGAAGCACTGACCCCCATAAAATGGTGCGGTGATCCCTTAATATCAAAATAGAATAAAGAAGGAAATGACATAAATGACAATGGTCACCTGAAATGATGATTGATCATTTATGAATGGACATTGGGTTACGCCAACTCTTTTAAGGATTCCCCGTGGTGTAGTGGCTAACATCCTGGACTGCTACATAGTAATAAGCGAGTTCGAATTCTAGAATTTACAAAAATTGGGGAAAGTCTTTAGCTCTAGAGAAAAGGAAATAGGGGGTGTATAGACACGTGGAAGTGATTTATTTTTTATATAGTTTATAAGTGATTTGTAATTTAGATTTGGTTTAAATTTTGAAATTTAGTGTTGTATATTGAAGTATTCTAATATAATTTTAGCAAGGAAAGCCAGGTCTCTGTGATAAAGTGTTAAGGAGAGAGATGGCGGAAGATTCGCCATTACGTTCTATGGGGAACGATCTGACTTAACTCCGACGAAAAGCATCTGTTTGGCTTGTCAGATTTTTCCAAAACCAAATTGAAAAAAATATAGCCGTCATTGAAAGGCGGCTTTATAAAGGGTGGTCTCGTTCTGTCTGGTTCGTGGCGTGACTGCAAGGGTACCTATGCAAATTATGCCCATGAGAACGATTGGATAAAAGGGGCTCGTTGGGTCAATTTTTGCATTGGCAATTTTGGTACAAAGGAGGACTACTGTGATATTGTTGCAGGAGAAAGACTGTTACATGAAAAGGATTGCTGTAGTGGTAGAAATACTGTTGTGGATAAAGGGATTACCATGGTTTATTACAAAGACTCAAGTCCAAAAAACATTTACAGAACTTATATTCTCGACTGAGTTATTTCTCTTTCTATCTATTTACACGTTCACTTTTGGATTAAGAAATAAACAATGAAAGAAAGAAAGAATGAAAGAATGATTTAATCGAAATGAAAGAAAGAAGAGCGATGAACAAAAGAAAGAAAGAAAATAAAGGTAAGAAAGAAACATTAAGACATAGAACGAAAGAAGGAAAGAACGAGTGAACAAAAGAAGACAAAAGAAAGAATTCAAGAAAGAAATTTAAAAAACGTAAACTGTAAACAACTGCATGGATACTTCAAGCGAAAACAGAAATAATTTAAATAACAGGCAAATTATTCTTATTCCCAAGCAATGTGTTGAATGAAGGATGGCTTTGACATTAACTCTTTGTCTACCAAATTTCCCCTACGGCTGTACCAAATTTTTAAATCAATTAATTCCCTCTTGTAAAAGGATCAAGTAGTATTCTTAGGGTTGGTTCACAGAAGAAAACAAAAGGTGGCAATGCTGTTCACATAGTGATTTTTTAGTGTAAACAAGTGACGCGTATGAGAGATGTAAGAAAAAGAAAGAAAGAAAGGGTAACTTGGCATTACATATTTCGGTTAATAGTGGAAAATAGTGGAAAGGTAATGACCCCTGAAAGAATCGAAACCATCCAAACTATCGCACAGTTAGAATCAGCTAGAATACTTCGAAGAGTCCTGGACACCTGAGAATGCTTGCGCTCACTCAGACCTGAAAATTGTTCACCAGCTTCTCGTTCTCTTTCTCTACCTCTTTCTCTTCCTCTTTCTCTTCCTCTTTCTCTTTCTCTTCCTCTTCTTTTTTCTCTTCCTCTTCTTCTTTCTCTTCTTCCTCTTCCTCTTCCTCTTCTTTCTCTTTCTCTTTCTCTTTCTTTTGTCTGTTACTGAAGAACAAAAAATGCAATTCTGCCGTTCAGGCAAAAATGGGTCGCTTTTATAGCCAAACAAAAGTTGCAATGCACTATGGGTAATCACCCAAGAACGCTTTGAGTCAGGTAAGTTCGACTCGTCACTACAAGACTTTAACAAAAAAAAAGAAAGGAAATAGGAATAAGCAACATTGAGGCAAAGAGAGAAAGAAAATGATTTTCTAGAAGTCAAACACACACCAGTTAAAAACGGTTTGATAGGAAAAAACAATATTTGGGAAAAAATGTCGGGATTGGAAATCAGAGGAAGACTCAACACCATCCAGACAACAATATTGTTCAGATCGCCTAGATTTCTCAGAAAAGTCCTGAAGACCTGTGGAGACTTATTGTCACTCAGACTCTAGTGAAAGACCATCACCTCACGCTGGTGTGAGAAACACGCAAGGAGTGAAATAATAATAATAAAGTGATACCAATTGTGGTTGGTGCACTTGGAACGGTCCCTAAAGGATTGGAAAGGGGTTTGGAAAGTTTGGATATCAAAGGAAGGATTGAAACCATTCAGAACACTGCACTGCTGCAATCTGCCAGGATACTCAGAAGAGTCCTGAAGACCTGAGGAGGCTTGCTGTCACTCAGACTCCAGTGAAAGACTATCAGCTAACACTGATGTGAAAACTCAAAAGGAGTAAATAATAATAATAATAATAATAATAATAATAATAATAATAATAATAAGAAGAAGAAGAAGAAGAAGAAGAAGAAGAAGAAGAAGAAGAGACGAGAGAAATTGAAAACCAGAGGAAGAATCGAAACAATCCAGACAACAGTATTGTCCTGATCGGCTAGAATACTTACAAGAGTCCTGGAAATTTGAGGAAACTTACCGTCACTCAGACTCCAGTAAAAGACAACCGGCTAACGCTGGTGCGAAGAACACGTAATGAGTGAAATAATGAAAATTATAGTGAAAATCCTTCAACCAAAAAACTACAAATCAAGCAAATAACTTTTCCCCTTTTTTATTGTGCTGGAACAATTTAAATGAATGTTTGCACAAATAATTGCGCAATGTTGTTATGTAAATTCTCGCCATTTTTATCGTGTCAAATTACTAACCAGAGGCAGAAAAAAAAACCAGTGAGACACTAATTATATCATGACTCAATCAATAAATGGTACGCAGGCTGAAGAATATTTAAAGTTGCGTTAAAAATCCATAGACAGGAAATACTGAAGCCTATAGATTAACGTTACTTTAAAACATTTATTTAATATTATTTTACAGTTACCAAGTTTTTCATCCCAGTTTTAATTGTTGTTGTTTTTTGGGGTTTTTTTTTACTGAAATGTGGACTCTTCAAAGTATCCCAGTAGATTTTAGTAGTGCTGTGGTCTGGAAGTTTTTTTAATCATTTCCAATCCCTGTTCCCGGTTTATATATATATATATATATATATATATATATATATATATATATATATATATATATGCGTGTGTGTGTGTGTGTGTGTACATATATATATATATATATATATTTAAGACTTAATAGAGTCGAAACAGTCTGTACGATGTTCTACAGACCGAACGATCCTTTGCCGAAATTCACTTAAAATTATCGAATTTTATGCGATATACGCATTGTAATTGCCTGCAAGCAATATATATATATATATATATATATATATATATATATATATATTATATATATATAAAGGAATGCTTTTTTATTATGTATATATGTGTGTGTGTGTGTGTGTATAAGATTTTCAGTCACAGTTATATATTATTATCTAAAGTTAAAATAAAAAAGGATTCCTTAATTAATATATATATATATATATATATATATATATATATAAGGATTGCTTTTTCTTATATATATATATATATATATATATATATATATATATAAGATTCACAGTTATAGTTATATTAGTATTATCTAAAGTTAAAAAAGTCCTTTATATATATATATATATATATATATATATATATATATATATTAAGGATCCTTTTTATTGTATACGTATATATATATATATATATATATATATATATATATATATATTGCTACGATAAAAACGGATTCCTTAATATACATATATATATATATATATATATATATATATTGCTAAAATAAAAAAAATTCCTTCATATATATATATATATGTGTGTGTGTGTGTGTGTGTGTGTATGTGCGTGTGTGTGTGCGTGTGTGTGTGTGAGTGTGAATCACTATTCCAAATCGTCTGACGCACCGTAAGTTTCGTCACTCTCAGTCGACCGTGACAAATACTAGACCTCGCTAATAATGGCTTTATTCACCTAAGCGATCGTAAAAATCAGACCAAAAGGATTTAATAGCTCTCCAACGGGGTTGGGTGACGCAAGACACGGGCGAGGAACGGAAACGAAGGATTTACGACCCTTTTTGCCAAACCCCGTTTACTGCCCACTGAGTAAAGATTGTTTTTGCAGGGGGTTGTTGGGGACGACCGTAGGAACCGTGATTTTCCTCTGTCGACAGTTATGTTCCTTAATGGAGCCAGGTTCCCCTTTGAAGGTGATAGACGGGTTGAATCTACTAGTGTCTATTAAAGTGTTTTGTATGAGTTGAGGTTAAGTAATTTATTATTCACCGGCCTTTGATGTCTCTTTGTCTCATTAGGTCCACACCTCTTTACTTTTCTGGTCGGTTTGGTGATATTTTTTTTCTTACCTTGTGTATGTAGATGTAGTAGATGGAAGAACAAATAGATAGATGTATTGATTGATAGATTGGAAAGTAACTTGATAAGATGAAATGAGGAAGGAAGGAAGATAGATATAAAGAAAGAGGTGATTGATAGATCCATGAATAGATAGATAGATAGATAGATAGAGAGAGAGAGAGAGAGAGAGAGAGAGAGAAAAGAGAGAGAGAGAGAAACAAAATACATAGATAATGGAAATCTGAAGACAAGATAACATCTGAGATTGATAATAGATAAAACATAGTCATAGATAGTTGTACTGATCGATTAGTAGATAGATAGATAGATACGTATGAATAGATAGATAGATAAAGAGACTAGACAGATAGATTGATCAGTGTGAGATAGAGAGAGATAGGTATATTTGATAAGAGGAAGGAAGCAAGGGAAGGAGGAAGGAATGGAGGAAGATAAACATTAAGAAAGAGATGAATGATAAACAAAGACTAGGATAGATAGATAGATAGATAGATATGAACTGGATGATATAGCTATGAACATACTCAGATATATATATATATATATATATATATATATATATATATATATATATATATATATATATATATATATATACTGAGATAGATAGATAGATAGATAGATAGATTGATATGAACTGGTGGATGCTCACTAACCCAGCTTACGCTCAGTACTTTTACCTACCCTAAACTCCATGCATCCTTATTTTATTGCTATGTTTCTGCTTGTGTAATGCACAGTTAGACTGTTTTCAACAATATATGCTTAAATACACTAAAAACTTTTTTTCTTGGATCTGCCCTGCTGAAATGGGGGTGCGTCTTAAATACGGTATCTTTATTTTGTTGTTAGTCCTGATTGTCAAAGTTTAAAATTGTTTTCATTTTTATTTTTCGCTATAAGGGTCAAGACTTTGTCTATTCGAGTATAACAATGATTTAACTTAGAAAATCATTTTTTAATCAAATAACAAATATATTTATTTACCAAACAGTTATCAAAAAAGTCAACGTTTATGTTTTAGCTCATTTGTCTCACATTGCTGCAACAAGCCAGATTAGATGACCCTCGTGGGCTTAGAGGGTCGTGTGACTTGGCGACGCTGGGAAAGAAAAGATGGTTAGCTTGCAGACTAGTTGGTTGGATTTTATGACATGTCAAGCCGTAACCGATAGTGCGGTATTGGATAGAAATACGTTAAACCATATAACTGTGCAAACAAGTGATTATAAAAAGGGTATAATTACTTGAAACCATATACTAAGATGGGTAACGATTTAAGCAACAACAGCTACTGTAAGAAATAATATCAAAATGACTTGATATCGGCATTAAATGACCCGAAAATGGTTGATATGCCGTAAAAGAAAACTACCAACAAACATCCTCTCTCTCTCTCTCTCTCTCTCTCTCTCTCTCTCTCTCTCTCTCTCTCTCTCTCTCTCTAACCATCTACTTCTCTCTGTTTCTCTCAAATTTAAATAATAATTACACCTGTCTCTTTTCTCCTATTTTTTTTTTTAGATGAGGCTTAATGATTAGTATTATCTGCATTATTCGGACTATTGTCCTCATCTTCATTGTTATCTGTACAACATTTCGGCAGATGTGCCCTCCGTCCTTCTTCAGGTATTTCTTGTCGGACTCGGGAAGCTTCTCGGACTCGGGAACCTTCTTGTCGTAATCGGGAGCCATCACGGAACTTTGAACCCAACCCTTTATTCAGTCCACAGAGGTATCCTGTTCTCATTCCGCTAACCCTAACTGGGGTAGAGGTGTTAAGCTTTGTTAATTATTATTCTATGTTACTGCTGCCCCTGGCCAGGATTGAACCGGCAGTCCAGAGATAACTGTCAATTAGAACTGTCTTAACTTAACTCCTTTATCCACTAGGCGATGTGACCAATTTTCCTAAATGTTATCTTGTTTTCATTATGTGTCTCATTCAACTAATTATAGCAACGATTTTTCTATTTATGGTTTGTATCAGACATCTGTTTATTCATCGAATGTGAATAGCCCAGAAGCAATATTTTTGAGAATTTGAAACGAGGCTTTTACAGTTGTTTATCAAAATTGGTTTGGTTTGTTTTGTTTTACGGCTAATCAACCTCGGTGGGTCATTTAATGCCGAAAAAGTTGTGAAATAAATTCATTCTTAATGCATAATACAATTTTGTTTATCAACTCATGTTTTTTTCTATTTAACCCATAGATGGGACCTTAATAGGTACTACCACTCCGAGTCAGAGTGGACCAGGGAGCAATGGTGATGAAGGGGTGTTCCACATTCCCCAAACCTCCAAAACTGGAACCTCACCATTAGATAGAGTTTAACGTCATTCCCAGGATATATAAACCCTCAGCCATCGCCTTCTAGCACCCATATGATAAAAAGGGGCTGGGGCTTGCCATAAGGGCAATAGGGTTGGGAAAATCATATAGGTGCTAGGGCTTGACTTGACCAGCCGATTGATCGGTCGGGGCCTCTCCGACCGCCCGTCTAGCCCAAGTGGAGTATTGCAAGTCTTGAACTGCTCATCCACCTGGGCTCTATCCTTATGCATCACAGGTCGCCACCCACGGCCAACGGGTGGCCCGATTGGGGGAGTCTTACCCCTCTGCAGGGAGCAGTCGGTACATTCTAACGCCCCAGCCGACAGGGCATTCAAAATTGGTCAAAGATATGGTAAAATGATACAGGGTGCAGCAGAAATACCTCCTACATTTTAAACAGCCTCTTAAGTCGTGCACGTGAACTTAGGTAAGTGGCAATGGTAGCTCCATCAAGCTAATTGTTACTATTT
The DNA here is from genome assembly GCA_023376005.1 of Doryteuthis pealeii. NCBI lineage: Eukaryota > Metazoa > Mollusca > Cephalopoda > Myopsida > Loliginidae > Doryteuthis > Doryteuthis pealeii. The sequence goes on from CM042163.1 coordinate 42,957,448, forward strand.
TGTGGCCATCGTTTAGGCTTCAAGCAAGAGCGCTTGTCCAGCGGAGATCCTTTGTGTTAAAGCAGAGCGCGATCCTTAGTGCAGAATCCTTTGCTTGTTCCTTTGCGGGTCGTTCGTCAATGGTTGCAAATGGACGTCTCTCAGTATCAGCGATTAAGTAGTTAACCAGCCACGCATTCGGGCTGTTGGTTGGCTGAGGTTTAAACCACGTGACCTCGCTTTGTCTATAGATTTAAGTGGTGTATTGTAGCACACCTTATATATCAAAATATTCCAACGGTAATTTCTTACCATTTTGTTTGTATCAAAGTTAACAGAGAAATAATCGGATGAAATACTACCAGTATTAAGGATAGGGCAAAGGTTTATACAAGGTGAACAGAGTAATTAGCAATTGTTAAGTTGAATTAACAAATCTCATGAGATCTTGTTGTTTATCCCTTCCTCATAAGCGGCGTAAGCTCTTATAATGTGCGAGCTTCAAACACGCATCGTTATTTAAGCCCATGAGTTTACCAGCTCATGCGAATCAGCGGTTATTGCAAATGCAAAGACCATAAAACAAAGGCCAGGTTTTTCCACCTTATGCAAGTTATCGCGAAATTCATAATTCAAGAAAGCAACATTAAAACAAACAACTTGTGCAAAACTATACAAAAACGCCAAAATCACAGAATCTCTGAAATGCAATAAAACAAAAAGTTCCTAACTTTCATCATATCTTAGCCCAACAGACATGGCTTGCGCTTCCGCCCACCTTAAATCTTATGATCATCCAGTCCGCCCATGGCTGGTGCCTCCTATCTTTCTAAGTCCTTCAATCATTTTGGTTGTACTCTTTTGAACAAGAAAAATGCAGTTTGGCAACGATAGTGTCGCAGGACTTGCTGTATAGCGCTGAAGTTCAGCATCACACCACCTTAGGGACCCCAGCTCCGGACTTGATACCGGAGTTTACTTCCCAAGACTTTCTTTGGAATTAGCTATACCCGCTAGACAGTGAAGGTTTTATAAGAGACTTTTCCTTGTCTAGATGGATTGCCATCCAATGTTAAGGGCCCCACTACCCCATTTGGGGATTCATATGAGTTGTAAGATCCCCAATCCTACTACTATCAGTGTGGATGGCCATTGACTCTCCTGGAGCTCATCCGCCCTTTTACAACTCTTGTTTTTAGTGATACCGAGTGTCTACACAACTACTTCACTAGTTAAGCCGAGGCGTGCTTGATAGGAATGTAAGTTTAATCGCTGACAATCCTACCATTGAACAGGTAGTACTAGTTTACATGGCACTAGTAGCAGGTAAGAAAGAAAACCTGTCTTGTTCTGACCTGACACAAAACTGGCACACACACACACACATTCACACACACACACACACACACACACACACATATTTTATACTTTTTTATACATTTTTTATATATATTTACATCAAACTCTTTTGAGTTTTCTTTGTGGATTATAATGCTTCTGATTTAAAAAAAATAAAATAAATAAAATAAAATTTATTTTATTTTTTATTTTTTAAAAACAGAATATGCATTTTCAAAATTTAAAAAAAAAAAAATTCCGGCTCCGAACTTGAACGTTCGTTTGTACCACTCTTGTTTGTAACGGTTTACTCTCACTGTCTTTCTATCACAAACATTTCGTTCTTGATGAAGACCGCTTTAATAAGAGGTCGAAACAGATTTTTGTCAGCGAATTATAACATCATTTGTTTGTTTTTCCTAAAGATATTTATTTCATACTGTCGGATTCATTTCCATTCACTTTTCATATATATATATATATATATATATATATATATATATATATATATATATATATATATATGTGTATTTTGGATTACAAATAATATAGGTTTAGGTTTAAAAATAATTTTTTTTTTAAATAAAATGTTTTTAAACCTTAATATCTCAACATCAATGAGAAAAACTCAATAAACCATCGAAATATAAGTGTATAAAATATAAATGTTATCTTTTATACTTCAAAACTTTAATGAATAGATATATAGACAGTTAGATAAATAGATTGATAGATAGACAGAGAGAGAAATATATAGATAGATAGATGGAAAAGATGTTTCCATATAGATAGATAGATAGATAGATAGATAGAGTTTGTTTCCATTAATCTATCAATCTAGATAAATAAATCGGAAAGAAACGACGGAAACCAGACACATAGATATTAAAAAGTCATTCCTGTAAATCCTTCACATTTCCAAAGATGCGTAACAAGCAAAAACAAACGTGATTGATTCTGCAAAAATATTTCGCATTGGATTCTGTTAATAAACATGTATATCTCGACAAAACATCTTGATTCTTGTTTACTAATCAAATATTGATTAACCACCAGCATGTGTTTTGCAATCATATAACAAACCAGTTATCTATTTAAAAGTTTTGCGTATGTTACACTAGAAGCGTCTACCCAGCGTTGCCTTGATAAAGGGGGTATAATAATATGCGCTGGGGCACGGTCTCAATGTGTTGCATACCCTTCTTTACCGACACTATATATCTATATGTTATATACCCTCTTACTTCTTATTCTTACTCTGGTCGTCTATTCTTCGGGCCGGCTTGGTTCTTCTATCATCTATCTTGGTCTGGTCTTGTCGTGGTGTTTCTTGGGGACTTCGGGTCTGGTCTCTATTGGGGATCATTTCTTTTCAGAAGCCCTGTGTCATTGTTAGCTTTTAGTAATAACCACAAGACTTCGATTTACGATGATGTTACTTTATTCGTAGAACCCCAGACCAGACAATCACGCAGTGAGACTCACATCTTGCTAGCTTCGCTTCTAAGTTCTAACTCTGACTGACTGAGTTGCTTACTCCTTAAAATCGGAAGGGCCTTCTATCGGCTTCCGATTCTCACGATCATCCCCAGAACGCAAGGTCAGAGTGAAGCCAAACGCTGTCACTCACTCTCAAGGCCATCAGCTGCACTAATATGATTTCTACACTATTGTCATAATCATTAGGTATCTAATGATTGTGTAAAAAATGTATGTATGGGAACGATGCTCCGGCTCAGTATTACAGTCGTTGTGTTAGATGATACCACATATAATACTATAATGAGAGATTTCTTCTAATGCTGGCCGTTCCAGAGATTATAGTATTATAGGTTCCTAAAGAAGAGCTGGTTTTGTTCCTTTTCCAACTCGGCTGAAATATGATAACTAAAAGCTATCAACGAGGTCAAGCAAAACAAACAGGAACACCTTCTGATAATTATACACAAAAATATATACATTTATTGTTTTTTTTATACAATGATTAATATTCTTGTATAATTCAGAAGAGCGAGGTGATTTCTTGTTCAGTTGAATAAATAAAATTACAGTTATTTCTTCTTGTTAATGAATTTCTTTTAGGATTTATTGAAGAGATTTTTACTCATATTCATTAAGATAAAACCAAACAATTAGAAATCAATAATACCAAGCACATTTTTATTAAAATCAGTTTTTTTAATATCAATATGCAAATTAGCTTTATGTTTACACTGAAAACTGGTATTTTGTTGTATATATAAATACAATTGCATGTTTTTAGTATTTAGGTAAGACCAACAGTATTAATAATGTCAAACAGTTTTATTATTAATTTAGGTTTAAATAGAAATAGAATCATGGAGAATGTGACGTAAATAACTAAGGAAATTGTGACTTGAGTAGTAATATAGTTTCGGTTACAGACAGAAAAACACACAATCTCCATTATAATAAGATATATATATATATATATATATATATATATATATATATATATATAGAGAGAGAGAGAGAGAGAGAGAGAGAGAGAGAGAGAGAGAGATTTTATGTGCGTAGTTTAATGGTTAGAGTCGTAGGAAATGGACTCGTCGACCTGATTTCAAATCCTGTACGAGGCTGTTTGCATTTCACTATGATAATAATAATATCTTTTCAGCTAGTATATTAGGTCTGAGACCTGTCGGCTGTTCCATATAAATATTCATCTTAATTCCACAGAATATTTATACTCTTTCCGCAGATGATCTAACATTGCCTTAAAGGAGTTTAGAGATGGTGCATTAATTATTGATGATGGTAGTTTATTCCATGTATTCACCACTCTGTTACTAAAATAATTTTGTCTTGCATTTGCTTTACAATTTTTTTAAAGACTTTTAATTTATGACCCTTGGTATTGATATTTTAAGTAATGTTTAGTAGATCAAAGTTCGTTTAATAAAATCCATGTGTATATTTGTAGACTTCAATGATATCCTCTCTTGTACGTCGATAAACTAAACTTGGTCAGTCAATCTTCCTAAGTCTTTCTTCATACGAAAGGTTTTTTTTAAATCGTTCATTACTTTAATAGCTCTCCTTTGAACTCCCTCAATGAGGTTTATGTCCTTGATTAGTCCTGGACTCCAAACATTAGCAAATTCCAAATGAAGTCTCACCAATTCAATGAATACATTTTTCAGCATTTCTTTATCCATGTATTCATATGACCTTTGTATTAATTATAATATCTTGTTTGTTTTGTTTACTTGTATTTCTATGTGTTTGGAAAATTTTAATTCCGGGTCCACATTCACACCAAGGTCTTTTTCTAGCTTTGTATTTTTTTAATGCAGTTTAGCGTCGTACCAAGGACACAAAGATCATCAACCACCGCCTTCTAGCACAAGGAATTGGGGGTGCTATCAGAGCAATAGGATCGGGACAATCATATAGGTGCTATGGCTTGATGTAATCAGCCGTTTGATCGAATGGGGCCTCACCGACAGCCTATCTAGCCTAAGTAAGGGTCAAAGTGGACTGTTACATGTCATGGACTGCTCAACCACCAGTATTCCGTTCTTAAGCATCTCGGGTCGCCACCCATGGTTAAGAGATGGCGCCATTTGATGGGGAGCTTACTTCTCTGCAGAGGTGAAGTCGGCGTATTCTACAGCACCAGCCAACAGGGCTGGTATTTTACTAAATTTATTTACCTACCGCTCCGCACGAACAGAATGTGACACAAGGTCAATTTCTTAAGCGGAGTTCGACAGGTTTGAATTCAGAGTTTTCCTTCTGTTATTTGACTATAGTGTGTTCACAGGGGTGGGGTATGAATGTACAAGGCAAGAAATTGTATGTAAATATCGTAAATCACGAAATAATTTTGGTTCCCGGATGTTAACCTCCCTGACCTTATCATCACCATCAGCATCATTATCAACGGTCATACCTAATCCGATTTCTAATTAATTTCAATTTCTATCAACCATGTCATTTGATTTACCTATCTGATGTTTATTCTCCCTTCTCCATTTTTTTTAGGTGTTCTAATATTAGCTACAGCAGAGAGAAGCTCTCATTTACAAAAGAAAACCAGTAGAAACTCATATATATATGTATATATATATATATAATATATATATATATATATATATATATATAAGAAAGTCTGACAACAATAGAAAAACGTTGATGGAAGAGGGAAGTAAGGAAGGCAATCCACAATGGCTGATCTCTGTTGTCAAGTTTCGACCCCAGCTGACAGAACAATGAAATAGATACGCGCTGATACAAACCGGTTGCTTCCCGCGCTAATAGCTTCTTGCAACCGTCGTATTGCGCGCATGCGCACTCGTTTCTTCCAAAATGGAATCACTTGTGCACAATGACTCAGCCGGTGTCTATTTTTGTTCTATTCATTTATTTTGTTATATTTGTTGGGGTTTTTTTTTCACTTTTATTTTTTTTTTTTATTTATTCATTATTGTTGTTTTGCACTCGGATGTGTGTGCAGATGTGTACGTGCACGTGTGTCTTTATTTATTTATTTATTTATTTATCTAAGCGTTTATTAATGTTTTTTTCTTTTTCTTTTTCTTTTTCTTTTTTCCTTTTTTTTTTTTTTTTCTTTTTCAACACATTTTTTTTTCTTTTGTATGGGCTGTCGAGACCAGTATTTATGAAACTGAAATTCTTACAAGACGTTGGTGTATGCACGATCTCAAAACCTTTTTCTATAAACAAAGAAAACGAAGAGACAAATTCAATGTCCGAAATCAGAACTTCTTAAACCTTTTACTCATCCCCTTATAACTTCATAAACAAAGAAATTTTGTTTTATAATTTCATAAATTATAATTTGAATATAAATTTATGTTTTATAACATATGTTTTATAAATTTATGTTTATTATAATTGATTTTTTGATGTTATAAAATTTGTATCAAATTATGAACTATTTAGAAAATGATAAAGTATTTATGTTTTGATGTTGTATCAAATTATGAACTATTTAGAAAATGATAAAGTATTTATGTTTTGTGTTATAAAATATTGTATCAAATTATGAACTATTTAGAAAATGATAAAGTATTTATTGATTTATAAAATACTGTATCAAATTATGAACTATTTTAGAAAATGATAAAGTATTTATGTTTTGATGTTATAAAATACTTGTATCAAATTATGAACTATTTAGAAAATGATAAAGTATTTATGTTTTGATGTTATAAAATACTGTATCAAATTATGAACTATTTAGAAAAATGATAAAGTATTTATGTTTTGATGTTATAAAATACTGTATCAAATTATGAACTATTTAGAAAAATGATAAAGTATTTATGTTTTGATGTTATAAAATACTGTATCAAATTATGAACTATTTAGAAAATGATAAAGTATTTATGTTTTGATGTTATAGAATACTGTATCAAATTATGAACTATTTAGAAAATGATAAAGTATTTATGTTTTGATGTTATAAATACTGTATCAAATTATGAACTATTTAGAAAATGATAAAGTATTTTTATGTTTTGATGTTATAAAATACTGTATCAAATTATGAAACTATTTAGAAAAATGATAAAGTATTTATGTTTTGATGTTATAAAATACTGTATCAAATTATGAACTATTTAGAAAATGATAAAGTATTTATGTTTTGATGTTAATAAATACTGTATCAATTATGAACTATTTAGAAAATGATAAAGTATTTATTTTTTTGATGTTATAAAATACTGTATCAAATTATGAACTATTTAGAAAGTGATAAACTGAGGGGTATAATCGAAAAATAGAACAGCTTTAGATTTAACTCTTCCATCATTTTCTTTCACTCCCGTCTTTCATTTTTCCTAGTTTATCTATTTAGTTAGATTATGAAGTATTTAATAAAATTACAGTTCTTTCGTCTTGTTTATGGATTTCTTTTAAGATTAATCCCCGAGATCTTTGCTCAGATTTGTTAAGGGAAAACCAAACAATTAGAAATCAATAATACTAAGCATATATTTATTAAAATCAAATTTTAAATATCAATATGCAAATTAGCCTTCCCGTTCGCACTGTAAACCGCTATTTTGTTGTATATATAAATACAATTACATGCTATTAGTACGTAGATATGGTTAACAGTATTAATAAGGTATAACAATTTTATCAATAATTGAGGTTTAAATAAAAATTAATTCAGGGTAAATGTGACGTCAATAACTCAAGGGAATTGTGACTTGAATAGTGATTTAGTTTCGGTTACAGACAGACAAACACACAATCTCCATTATAATAAGATATATATATATATATATATTATTATTATTTATATTTTTGCTTGAAGGCAATTATAATGCATGTATCGCATAAAATTCGATAATTATAGAAAATAATCTTGACAAGTGAATCCCGGCAAAGGATGGCTCGCTATGCAGAACACCGTACAGACTGTTTCGACTTTATTAAGTCTCTTCAGCGATGTATACTAACGACTCCCCTCCGACAGGAATCGAAACCGGGACTTCACAGGCATAGTCAGAGACCATATCCGTTCGGCCGCCGGTACATAGCGAACAATCCCTGCGAAATTAACCTTGTCAATGATACTACTACACGCCTATGTATGTTTGTTGAAAATGAATTAGAAACTGGATGGCCAATTGCAAGTGACGGGGGATGATTCTGGATTTCTTGTTGTCTCTGGCAGCATTTCCTGCCAATTCAAGAACCTTAGTTATTGACGTCACATTCACCATGAATTTATTTTTATTTAAACCTCAGTTATTGATAAAATTGTTATACCTTATTAATACTTTTGACTTTATCTACATTCTAATAACATGCAATTGTATTTAATATATGCAACAAAATAGCGGTTTACAGTGTGAACAGGAAAGCTAATTTGCATATTGATATTAAAAGTTTAATTTTTATTAAATATGCGCTTGGTATTATTGATTTCTAATTGTTTGTTTTTTTTCTTAATGAATATGAGCAAAAAAACTCGGGGATAAATCTTAAAAGAAATCCTTTAATATAAAGAAATAACAGTAATTTTATTCTTTACTTCCTAATTTAACTAAATAGTTTTAAATTAGGAAAATTCAGCAATAAAACGAGGGAGTGATGGAAAATGATGGAAGACTTAGTTTCAAAAGTTGTTCTTATTCTTCGATTATACCCCCTCTGTTTCAAATCATTTTATTTAGATTTTTATTTAGTTTCAAAAGTATTTCAAATTTAACATATTTTCATTACATTTAAAATTCAAATACTTGCACCCGGAGGGTGCATATATTTGCTAGTTATATAATATATAAGATTTTTTGAGAAGGCAATTTATAATGCAATATGTGTTGAAAATTATATTATTTAACTTTTGTTTTTTTTTTTTCAAAACTAAAATATTTCGGGAAGTAAAATTCCATCCTCAAGAGTTATTGAAAGTGCTAGGTGTTTTTTTTTATAGTTACTTATCCCACGGCGATATTGTAATCATCTGTTGTTTAATAAGTTGAGGGACGCCGTAATATTTGAAAATTTTTTTCCGTGATGTTAAATCGGCTAATTCCGTGATGTTAATACGGCTCGGCTGCTCCTTCTGTGCGCGTGGAAATTGTTCGAAATTCTTTTAATTTTTTTTATACGAGCAAAGCTATATTTATAGTAAAAAAAAATTAAGTCCGGCCATGGACCGGGTACTTTTGCTAGATATATATATATATAATATATATAATATAATATATATATATATGTATGTGTGTGTGTGTGTGTGTGTGTGTGTGTGTGTGTGTGTGTGTGTGTGTGTGTGGTGTGTGTCCCTAGAATTCCACAAATTATCATGCCTCATCTAAAGAATTCACATATATTCATTTTATATATAAAATTTGTATATATATATATATATATATATATATATATATATATATATATATATATATATATATATACAGATATAATATATAAACTGAAAATTAGACTCATCATATATATATATTATATATATATATATATATATATTATGGAGTTTGATTCCCGGGTGATACCGACAATAGGCCACTCCGACTACTTTACTTTTACTTATATATATATATATATATATATATATATATATATATATATTAATATATAAACACATATATCTATCTTATCTTTCTAACTATTTATCTAGTTTCCGTATTTAATCTTTCCTTATTCTTTTGCAATGTTTTTTTTCCGCTCCTATTCTCACGGGACTCTGACATGGCTGCAACAGAATCGGTTGTCATGTTTTCCTGATTGCCCATTGTTTTCGTGATAAACACTACAACACACGAAATAAAGACACCAGCTGTATTTTTCAATGACCCCTTTTTAACAAGAAACTACTCTGGGGTGGTCGGCATAAGAACACCTGCTCCTTGAAGGCTTTCTCCATCTTTTTTTTTCTCTTTCTTTTTCTCCTCTTGGTTTGTGTCTGAATGATATCTCGAACTGACTGTTGGTTTCTGAATAGGGACATATCTGAGTATATGTACGATATAAATGCACAAAAACATACACACACTCAGACATAGACACAAACACCACACACACACACACACACACACATATATATATATATATATATATATATAAGTTTTGGGATGCTTGTTTATTTTTAGAAGCATTGGTGAATAAAGTATATATTAATATTCATATTTTTGCTTGAAGGCAATTACAATGCGCATATCGCATAAAATTCGATAATTATAGAAGTTGAATAATATTGACAAGTGAATCTCGCAAAGGATAACTTGGCGTGTAGAACATCGTATCGCTGATGAGACTTAATAAAGTCGAAACAGCTGCTGTACGATGTTCTACACGCCAAGTAATTCTTTGCGAGATTCACTTGTCAATATTATTTATCTTCTATAATTATCGAATTTTATGCGATATGCGCATTGTAATTGCCTTCAAGCAAAAATATAAATATTAATATATATATATATATATATATATATATATATATATATATATATATTATATTATAAATCAGAGATTAAATATTATGGAGTTAATATTCCGTAACTGCAGTTTCATGCATAATTGCAATCGTCGAAAAAGTTAATTTTTTCTAACATAACGGTGGCTTCTTAAAAATTTTAACATTTTTTGACTGTCTGACGATTTCAATTATGCATGAAACTGTAGTTATGAAATACTAACTCCATAATATTTAATATCTTTTTAAAACTGCTTTGCTATTTTAGCATTGAGCAACTTCATATGCTATTACTTTTCACATTCATTCTCCATTATATTATATATATATAATATATATATATATATATATATATATATATATATATATATATATATATATATATATATATATAAAGGGTTTGTTTTTTATAGTGTATTCGAAGCATTATGCGTAATTGTAATAATTTGTTTTTTGAAGGCAGCAAAATAATGCGATGTATGTTGGAAAAACATTTTCATTTATTTATTTTGTTATTGTTTTTGTTTTTTTAAACATAGTTAATATTTTCGGATAAAATCCATCATCAGAGTAGTAAGAAGTCTTCATCCCATTCATGTTTGGTAAAAATCAACAGTTGTTATTAATACGTTTATTAACGCTGAAATTGAAATTTGAAAGATCGGCTAAGTTTGTGAATATATATATATATATAGTATATTATATATATATATAATATATTGGTCGGTACCAGATTTCTTGGTAAAGTGGGTGATTTCTAGGTGGGTGTCCTAATTCTCTTACCAGTAAGTTTGTTGTAGAGTTCAGTTCGTATGAGAGCTCAATGTTTAATTATTGCAAACAGAGTTTCAAAGTTATTGAGAATAAAAGGCCTTAAATACCATGGGTATCGTGTTATGGACCATTTCCACTCGCGAGTATGCTCACGAGCTTCTTCAGACCACTGATATATTTTATTTAGACAGGCACATGGCCAAACTCATTTTATATTCATACATTTCACCTCCCTCATTCAGGGTGGTATATTCATACACTTCACCTACCTCATTCAGGGGGTGGTCATATTGCATTCTTTCTTACCCATGGTATTTAAGGCCTATTCCCAAAATATATATATATATATATATATATATATATATATATAAGTAAAAGTAAACGAAGTGGCCTATTGTCGGTATCAGCCGGACATCAAGGGAGTATATCCCCTTTTGCAAGAGGCTAGACCAGGGAGATTGTTTCTGCGCCTTAGTTGGAGCGCCACACCTACCATCAGCTCCCGACTTTACCGCACAGATCCAGATTTGAAGAACATTTCGTATAAATCCGTGAGTTCCTCCTCTTACTTACTGCTACCGCTACTTGGTTTATGTTAACAAGAACCACGAAAACAACTCGAATAGTCTACACTAAGTAGTACCAGAGTACTCGTGATAGAATCTTCGATGGACTCATTAACCAACTCCATCCAGACATTAAAAACCTTGCCAAACTACGTGCAAAGATCGGAAAGAAACTCGTCAGACATGAAAAGTCTGTCGCGTTCAACCAAACATGTATAAAATAAAAAGAAACGCTGCCAATATATATATATATATATATATATATGTGTGTGTGTGTGTGTGTGTGTGTGTGTGTGTGTGTGTGTGTGTGTGTGAAAATAAAATGGAAATTAATCTGACAGTATGAATAAGATATAATGAAAAAACAAAAGATGTTTACAACTGAAATAGGATCATCAGGAGAGAAGTGTGCAAGTTGGCCCGAAACGGTTTGCACACTTCTCTCCTGATGAGCCTATTTCATTGTAAACATCTTTGGTTTTTTCATTATATCTTATTCATATATATATATATATATATATATATATATATATATATATAATATATATATATATGTGGGGGGGGGGTCTGAGAAGAAAATATTTTTTTAATATAACAAACACAGGAGGTTATGATCAGGAAACAGTTTTTTTTGTGTCAATACTTAAGCATTTCAGTATATTGTACCATCTTCAGGACACTGTTAAGTAATGTTTACGTGTGGGACAAAATGAAATATGTTAATTGTATAGTGAATGTGTGAATATGATGTTATTAACCGTTCATTTGTATATGCGCGTTTGTTTACGGAAGTCAATGACATGATCAATGCATGTGCAAAAATGGAAGGTGAAGATCATATGATGACGTATGCATGAACGTGAATAAGCGGAGAACGAAAAGTTAACAAAGATATGACGTATTTCATATGGAATATTAATGTTAGAAAAATAAGAAGATTAAAACAATATTTAAGTACATATAATTCATATATACGCATATCCACATTTAACCATACATAGACATATATATTATTATATTTTTTAAATATTTTCTTCTCATATTGTCTGATTAATTTCCTCACTGCATTTTCATATATATATATATATATATATATATATATATATATATATATATATATATATACCAAAGGTCCAGAGAAGAAATCTTCCTTATGACACAAGAGTTTTATTTAAACAAAACCAAGTCACAGTTTGAGAGCTCAGTGTATGCTCTTAATGTTAGAGTCACAGAGCAAATATATGAGTAAAGAAATAACAAAAGACTTCTAGATTTAGCTTTATAGTCTATTTCAGGGAGCTATAAGCTAAATCTCTAAATCTCTTGTTATTTTTTTACACTTTTATATATATATATATATATATATATATATATATATATATATATAGAGAGAGAGAGAGAGAGAGAGAGAGAGAGAGAGAGATCCAGTCAAATGTATTTGAACAGACAGTATGCATTTATTCGAGGAAAGTAAAAAAAGAACCATATTTCTGGAAATTTCTTTAAATAGAATTGAATTTTTAACTATTTACCTACCAAATTTCACCCATGGATATAACAAATTTTCTTGATATTTTTTACCTGTATAATGGATATAGTTCAAAGTTTATTATCTATTCACTTCAGGACTCTTTCTATTCGACCAAAAGTCCTATTATCATTGAGTCCTTCAGCTCAATTATGATGAACTAACCATCAGTATTTTGAACTTTTGTGCGAAGAGCCGCTGTGAGAGTTTAAAGTAGCAAACTTGGAAAACTCGTAAATTGGGACACTCGTAAGTCAAGGTACTACTGTATGTTAATTCTAAGTAACGATTATGTAGTACGACCTATAAAAACACACAGAGAAAATAAATAACAAAACTGCCTTTTTTGTCTGTTTTCCTTGCTAATTTCCAAACTTGTGTGTTTGATGTAAGAGTTCACGGAAACTTTTGTTCGTATTCCATATGGGAATGCTGATTAAAAACAGTAATTATCGCTTGATTAAGAGATGTTGATTAAAGATTTGCCTAATAACGTTGTAATCTGCCTCTCTTGATATACACAGACAAAAAAATATAGAGTCTTTGATCACATCCTCATTTGTTCTCGGCGTTTTATCTTTATTTTCTTCCATATTTTTAATTTCTTTCTTTTTTTTTTCTTTTTTTTTTTTTACTGAACTGTTATTTTATAGACAACAACTACAAAGTTCATCAGATAAATTCATTGATCTTGAAGAAAGTAAAATGAAACACTGTTTTTCTCACAGTCATTTGCACCATATTAGTATAACTAGTTGAAAAGCTGAGCTATTAGGCGGTGATATAACTAGTTCTTGCAAGTGACACTTCATGCATTTAGTACATATTAATGACATTTCATGTATTGAATACATATTAATGACATTTCATGTATTGAATACATATTAAGAACATTTCATGTATTGAATACATATAATGACATTCATGTATTGAATACATCATTTCATGTATTGAATACATATTAAGAACATTTCATGTATGAATACATATTAATGACATTTCATTGTATTGAATACATATTAAGAACATTTCATGTATTGAATACATATTAAGAACATTTCATGTATTGAATACATATTAAGAACATTTCATGTATTGAATACATATTAATGACATTTCATGTATTGAATACATATTAATGATTTCATGTATTGAATACATATTAAATCATTTCATGTATTGAATACATATTAAGACATTCATGTATTGAATACATATCATTTCATGTATTGAATACATATTAATGACATTTCATGTATTGAATACATATTAAGAACATTTCCTGTATTGAATACATCTTAATGACATTTCATGTATTGAATACATATTAAGAACATTTCATGTATTGAATACATATTAAGAACATTTCATGTATTGAATACATATTAAGAACATTTCATGTATTGAATACATCTTAATGACATTTCATGTATTGAATACATATTAATGACATTTCATGTATTCAATACATATTAATGGCATTCCATGTATTGAATACATCTTAATGACACTTCATGTATTGAATACATATTAAGAACATTTCATGTATTGAGTACATTTTTTAATTTCTTTCTTTTTTTTAAATATCTTTTATCATTTTACTGAACTGTTATTTTATAGACAACATATATATATATATATATGTATATATATATATATATATATATATATATATATATATATATATATATACATCGGGTTAGCTCAGTCGGTAGAGCGTTCGGCTAGAAACCACAAGGTTCCTCAGATGCTAAAAAAATCTCCTTCGTCTAGTGCTACTGAAAAGGGGATAGATTCCCTCGCTGACTGGCTGATACCGACTTTAGGCCGCCCCGTCGACTTTACTTACTTACTTATATATATATATATATGATGGACTCTCCCGTCAATCGACATATTAGTGTTCATACAATGAACATCCACACAGTGATTTGTTTATAGTGGTGAAGGCTTGTGTTGGACCATCCACACTTTTTGGCACAGTCGATAGCTAGTAGGATAGCTAGTTGTTAGATAGTAGGACAGACTGAAGGGCCCAGTCTGTCCTACTATCTAACCCATATCTGGAGGGAATTTTGAATTCAGAGTTATCCCTCTCCTAGATTGGTTACCTACCCAAGGCTGAAGGGCCCAGTCTGCCCTACTATTTAACCCATAGCTGGAGGGAGAATATATGTATTCATACATTTCCCAAGGGAATTAGCGCTATGGAAATGCCAACAGCTTCGTCTAGGAATTGAACTCGAATCGACGAGTCTATTTTACACTTACATATATATTATATATATAATATATATATATATATATATATATATAGATAGATAGATAGATATATATCAAATAAGGACACATCAGACACCAAACAGGGTCTAAACTGAGCGATGACTCTCAACTTTTCTCATTAGTTCAACATCGAATAAATTCCAAACTTTTTTTTGTTTAATTCATTTACGCTTTTATTTATATTAGTGTTTATTTCTCTTGCCAAAATTGACTCCTATCGCGCCCTACATCCGGGTCACCTTGAATTCGATATTAATTGGCGGGAAATAAGCAGTAATAAATACAAAAGATAAACCTCAAAAGGTTTCCAAGAAGAAGTGATAAAAATACAAACGAGAAAAAATTACCTTTGAAGTCCGGCTTATCATGACATTGATTAATTTGAGCGTTTTGATTGATTTCACTACCTATGGGTTAGTACGAGTGACCTCCCTTGGTTTCATCTCTCTTAACTCTTTCATTTGATTTGTATTTTCAATACCTTCTTTCTATTTGATTCGTTTACATGCTTCCTGCCCCAATTTATAAGTGACAATATTTTTACTTTCACTTTCATTTTCACCTTCTCTTTATACAAATAGAATACTCCCCCCCTCTCTCTCTCTCTCTCTCTCTCTCTCTCTCTCTCTCTCTCTCTCTCCACACACACACACACACTCTTTCTCACTCTCTCTCTCTCTTTCACTCACTCACTCTCGCTATCTATCTCTCTCTTTCACTCTCTCTCTCTCTCTTTCTCTCTCTCTCGCTATCTATCTCT
Organism: Doryteuthis pealeii; assembly: GCA_023376005.1. Taxonomy (NCBI): domain Eukaryota; kingdom Metazoa; phylum Mollusca; class Cephalopoda; order Myopsida; family Loliginidae; genus Doryteuthis; species Doryteuthis pealeii. Next base: position 42,973,611 of record CM042163.1, read on the forward strand.
CTCTTTCTCTCTCTCCTCTCTCCTTCTCTCTTTCTGCCCCCCTCCATCACTCATTCACTCACTCTGTCTCTGGCTGGTTGGGTGTTTTTCACGCACAGGTAGGTTGTCTCTATCTTTCTCAGAGGTAAGGTTGCTTCTCTCTCTCTCTCTCTCTCTCTCTCTCTCCTCTCTCTCTCTCTCTCCTCTCTCTCTCTCTCTCTGTCGTAGATAGACCGCTTCTATCTCTCTCCTTATTTCGTATGTAGGTTGCTTCTTCCCTCTCTCACTCTCCCTGTCTCTTTCTCTCCTCGTAGGTAGGTTGGTACGCCTCTCTCTCTCTCTCTCTCTCTCTCTCTCTCTCTCTCTCTCTCTCTCTCTCTCTCTCTCTTCCATAAATAGCTTCTATTCTCTCTCCCCTATCTCTCGTAGGTAGGTTATTACCCTCTTTTACGTAGTTAGTTTGCTTCTCTCTTCCTCTCTCGCTCGTTCTTCTCTCTCTCTCTCTCTCTCTCTCTCTCTCTCTATCTCTATCTCTCTCTCTCTCTCCTCTTTCTCTGTGACGCACTACCAAATAAGCTAAACCGGCCCCTTATATATATATATATATATATATATATAAGAAAAATTGTAAGTGAAGGGATGGTAGAGATAGACTGGGTTATGGTGGAGGAGCGACTGAACCTTAACATCAACAAAAAAGTTTCTTTTTTCTTTTCTTTTTCTTTATTTTTTTCCTTTTCTTTTTCTTTTTTTTCTTTTCTCTTTTTCTTTCTTTTCTTTATTTTCTCTTTTTTCTTTCTTTTCTTCTTTATTTTTCTCTCTCTTTTTTTCTTTCTCTTATTTTTCTTTCTTTTTCTTTCTTTTTCTTTTTCTTTATTTTTCTCTCTTTTCTTCTTTTTCTTTCTTTTTCTTTTCTTTTTTCTTCTTTTTTCTTTTCTTTCTTTTTCTTTTCTTTCTCTTTTTCTTTTTTTTTTCTTCTCTTTTCTTTTCTTTTTCTTTTCTTTTTTTCTTCTTTTTCTTCTTTCTTTCTTTATTTTTTCTTCTCTTTTTTCTTTTCTTTTCTTTTCTTATTTTCTTCTCTTTTTTCTTTTCTTTTTCTTTCTTCTTCTTCTTTTTTCTTTCTTCTTCTTTTTTTTCTTTTCTTTTTCTTTTTTTTCTTTTTTTTCTTTTTCTTTTCTTTTTTCTTTTTTTCTTTTTTTCTTTTCTTTTTCTTTCTTTTTTCTTTCTTTTCTTTTTTCTTTTTCTTTCTTTCTTTTTTCTTCTTTTCTTTTTTTTTCTTTGTTTTTCTTTCTTTTTCTTTTCATTTTCTTTTATTTTCTTCTCTTTTTTCTTTTCTTTTCTTTATTTTCTTCTCTTTTTCTTTTCTTTTTCTTTTTTTTTTCTTCTCTTTTTTCTTTTCTTTTCTTTTCTTTATTCTTCACTTTTTTCTTCTCTTTTCTTTTCTTTATTTTTTTCTCTTTTTTTTCTTTCTTCTTTTTTTTCGAAAATCTGAAAAGAAGTACTCTTTAACTTCAACTTCTCAGCGTTGACCAAATTCTAGAAAGTAAAGAAACGATTTCTTCTTTTTTCTCTCCTGACATAAAAGCGTTTTCGCCACTCACGCTACTCGACTCAAGTGTCACTTGAGACGTTCTTTGATGGCGTCGTAAAAACTGTTCAATAATAAAATGTCCAACCATTTGATATGACACTTGGAATCGTACGAGATTTACATCATCGTGTCTGGCATTTCAGTGACTAAACGGAGAGTTGAGGTGGGTAAATCAGTAGGTAAATGAGGTGGAGCGTTACACGTACCGTAAACTCCCAGGCAGTTATCTGCACCGTCAGCTTTACGGTACAGATCAGATTACTTAATTCTTGTTTCCAATTTTCTAAAGCTTTTGTCACGAAATTTATGATTTTGTCCGGTATTTTGTACATTTTTGAAATATTCAGTTATACAAGATAGTTTGCTTTGGTTTTGTTTGGTTTGTTTTATGGCATATCAACCTCAGTAGGTCATTTAGTGCCGACAAAGTTTTGAAAAGAATTCATCCTTAATGGATACACATTTTTTTATATAGATTTATTGTTGTATACACTTTCTTAACTTCTATTATTCTTCTGCTCATCTTTGGTATCTTACGTTCTTCTTCCAGCGTCTGGACCTAGTCTTGGGGACTTCGTGTCTGGTCTTCTATTTCCTGTTCTTGCTGGTGGTCGTCCTGATTCATTTCTTCTCTAGTCAGTCTTGTTGCCAAGAATCATCAACCACAAAATCCTATTATTTATGTAAACTTTATTTACTTAACTAAACATATTTCTCTAAACTAGCATAACAGCGCGTGTGCAGTGAGCTCCAGCTAAGGCAGAAACATCTTATCTGCCTTGACGTCCAAGCTGAAACTGAGAACCAACCAGGTCCTACGTGACTTCACGTACTTCGCGGGCTTTCTGTAATATTCCATGGAAAGTCCCGCCCGTGATATGAAAAGGGGCCATCCCTTCAGAGATACAGGGGTGTTGACAATAATCTATGCATAGATTATGTAACATTATATTTAACCAATAGATAGGATCCTAACAGGTATTACCACGCGGGCCAGAGTGGACCAGGGAACAATGGCGATGAAGGGGTGCTCCACACTCCTCAAACCACCAAAACTAGAACCTCACCATCAGATAGAGTTTAACGTAATTCCCAGGACTTGAAGTACCCAGTCACCGCTTTCTCGCACCCATATGATAAAAAGGGTTGGGTTTTGCCATAAGGACAATAGGGTTAGGGCTATCATACAGATGCTAGGGCTTGATGTTACCAGCGGATTGATCGGAGGGGTCTACTCCTACCACCTGTCTAGCCCAAGTATAGGTGAATGTGGAGTGTTGCAAGTCATGGACTACCCAGCCACCTGGGTTCCATCCTTAAGCATCACTGGTCACCAAATGGACAGCAGTGGCCCGATCCAAAATGAGGACCATGTCATAGACCTTTCTGATAAATACATTGTATTGAAATGTTTATTTTATTTATCTATTATTTATTCATTTCATTTATTATTTATTCATTATCTTATTTTTATTTTAATTGATTGAATCGTGAGCTGAGTTACGATGATCGGAGATCGAACCCAGAATCTTCTGATTCCTAAGCTAATATATATAGTTTATCATATGGGAGTCAAATATGGAAATGTATCCGACAATATGTAGAAAAATAAGAAACACAAAGTATTCAAAAAGATCAAGTTATTCTTGATGGCGCAGTCGATATTATAACGTTTCAGTTTTTAATAAACCTTCATCAGGACTTTAAAAATGGAAAAAATGTTGTGTGAGCAAATGTTAGATGTGCAAGTGTCATTCGTAGATTATTCACATTTGCTACCTCATCGACCTACCTCATATACATGGTTAGTTGGCATCCTTCCGTCTGCTAAAGACAATGGCGTAGTGTCCAAAGAAAATTTACGTTTACTTCCCTAGCCTTTCCTCAGGATCATAGATGGGTTGACGACCAAGTCTAAGGAGACACATCTAACCAATTTGGGGTTTCATGTGTGTAGTAAGTACTTCTGTCGATGTGAATGGTCGTTGGCTTGCCTAGAGCTAATCTGCTCTTTGCCAGCTCCTGTTTTATTTTGTCATGCTGGTGTTTACTCGCCCTCCTCACCAGACAGTCTTAACTTAGTATAAGTTTTAACTTAGTATAAGATTTAACTTAGTATAAGTTCACAAGTCATCTATCCGTATATAAAAGTTAAGAACTAGACTTAAATTTATTGTCGACTCTATTCTTTGGGGGGGGGCGCTAAGACACAGCGATGGATTCTATTAGGAATATGATAATGCAATGTCATTAAAAACGAAAAACACAAAAAAATATATATTTACTTTATTTGCCCCTGCAATGAAATGCATTAAGAATAAAGAATAAATACGATAATTTTGCATTTCTATAGCAAATATCAGTAATTTTACCTTGTAGACAAGTCCGCAAGTCAACTATCAACATCAATGAATTTAAAACTAGACTGCAATTTAAAGTCAAATTTGTTCTTTTTTTTGTGGGGGGGGCGATAAGGGACGGACGGGGTCTAGTAGGACTGGGATAATGCAAAGTCATACAGAGAAATATGCACACACAGGTGTAACATCTATATATATATATATATATATATATGTATATAGTATACACGCATATGCACACGCACATATATTAATACGGATGAATTTGTACGTACACACTCGGACACTCTCGCACAAATACATACATACATACAGGCAGACATATATATATATATATATATATATATATATATATATATAGTAAAGTCGTCGGGGCGGCCTAAAGTCGGTATCAGCCAGTCAGCGAGGGAGTCTATCCCCTTTTCAATAGCGCTAGACCAAGGAGATTGTTTTTAGCATCTGAGGTGGAAGCGCCACACCTACCATCAGCTCCTTACTTTACCGCACAGATCCCTGAGCTACTCATACGCTGAGTTGGCGAAGACCGGTATCGAACTAGGAACCTTGTGGTTTCTAGCCGAACGCTCTACCGACTGAGCTATCCCGGTCCCTAAGTAAATTTCCTATGATGGAATTATTCACGCATTGATCACCACTTTCGCTTAGGATCAAAGTTTCGCTCTCTGTTCTCAGAATACGGTGGGAGTGCGACATTAATACCCGTAAAAATATAACAGGCTAGCCTCGAAGATCCATTACTTTTACGTTTATACTCATAATTCGGCAATGACCGACATACCAACAAATTACTGAAAACAACGGCAAATAAAGGTAAAATATTCAGTCGGTGTAAAAACCAATATTCATTCGGAAGTTCGGGCTGAGTTGGGACAGGGGTTGAGCAAAAGGAATATAAAATTGGAATAAACAAATATTTATTCTAAATTCGGGAATTGATTCAGAGATATGGGCAACGATTTATTCCGGAAATATAAGTCCAATCTACAATGTAAATTGATAATCAGGCTTCCTCAAAATCGAACACAACAAATCAGTGACTAATTATGCATTATACCGATGTTGTAAACTGAACCCCCACTTTATGACCACGGTTAATTTTTTTTTCTTCCTCATACCTGAAAATTTCCCCAAAGAAATGAAAGTCATTTACCAAACACTCATTAGATCAACTTTTCTACGGCGAAAATAACGGTACATCAATTATCCAAATCTTAACCGACAAGTGTTTGTGTTTATATTATAATTAGACGAATTGGGAATTAACACAAAACAGGGAAACACACAGAAAATTAATTTCGTTACAAAACTCGGTCATGGATAGACAATACATTTACAATGTCGTCGACGAAGATCAGAACAAAAAGAGGACGCCTCTGTACAATAGCGAAATAATAGATTAGCGATGTCTATTATTGTGGAGATGGTAGGTTAATTTTTCATTCTTTTATTTTTAATATAAAATTCTCTCAAAGAAAATGCTGTGTATTGCTATGATGAATACTGATACCAAAAACTAGATCTCTTACTTGCACTATTGTTTGAGGAAATAGCATTAAAGATCGTCAGTTAAAAGGCACTAAAAATCCTCGTTTTCGCAACATTTGGCCCAGAAATTGGTTAGAAAATTTAGCAATTTCAATATATAAAACAGAAATTTAATCTACTAAGATGAAACGAATTATATCTAGAATTAATATTGAAAATATCCCTCCATCATCGCCGACACCTCCGATATGCCGCTTTTTACCTCATTAATTAATCTGTAAAAAGGATAACATTTTAAAAGACTGAAATCTATTTCCTTAAATGAAGGCAGAATTTTTGAAGAAAAGTATTTAGTGGGGTAAATCTTTATGTTAATTTGTAACTTCATCACGTGGTAGATGTTTACAGTTTAAGATCGACCTACCCTATTGTGGAAGTAGTGCAGATACTATTGTTTGAGGAATAGCATTCAAAGATTGTCAGTAAAATGCACTAAAAATCCTCGTTTTTGCAAAATTTGGTCCAGAAATTGGTTAGAAAATTTAGCAATTTCAATATATAAAACAGAAATTTAATCTACTAAGATGAAACGAATTATATCTAGAATTAATATTGAAAATATCCCTCCATCATCGCCGACACCTCCGATATGCCGCTTTTTACCTCATTAATTAATCTGTAAAAAGGATAACATTTTAAAAGACTGAAATCTATTTCCTTAAATGAAGGCAGAATTTTGAAGAAAAGTATTTAGTGGGGTAAATCTTTATGTTAATTTGTAACTTTCATCACGTGGTAGATGTTACAGTTTTAAGATCGACCTACCCTATTGTGGAAGTAGTGCAGATTACTATTGTTTGAGGAAATAGCATCAAAGATTGTCAGTTAAAATGCACTAAAAATCCTCGTTTTTGCAAAATTTGGTCCAGAAATTGGTTAGAAAATTTAGCAATTTCAATATATAAAACAGAAATTTAATCTACTAAGATGAAACGAATTTATATCTAGAATTAATATTGAAAATATCCCTCCATCATCGCCGACACCTCCGATATGCCGCTTTTTACCTCATTAATTAATCTGTAAAAAGGATAACATTTTAAAAGACTGAAATCTATTTCCTTAAATGAAGGCAGAATTTTGAAGAAAAGTATTTAGTGGGGTAAATCTTTATGTTAATTTGTAACTTTCATCACGTGGTAGATGTTACAGTTTTAAGATCGACCTACCCTATTGTGGAAGTAGTGCAGATTACTATTGTTTGAGGAAATAGCATCAAAGATTGTCAGTTAAAATGCACTAAAAATCCTCGTTTTTGCAAAATTTGGTCCAGAAATTGGTTAGAAAATTTAGCAATTTCAATATATAAAACAGAAATTTAATCTACTAAGATGAAACGAATTATATCTAGAATTAATATTGAAAATATCCCTCCATCATCGCCGACACCTCCGATATGCCGCTTTACCTCATTAATTAATCTGTAAAAAGGATAACATTTTAAAAGACTGAAATCTATTTCCTTAAATGAAGGCAGGAATTTTGAAGAAAAGTATTATGGGGTAAATCTTTATGTTAATTTGTAACTTTCATCACGTGGTAGATGTTACAGTTTTAAGATCGACCTACCCTATTGTGGAAGTAGTGCAGATTACTATTGTTTGAGGAAATAGCATCAAAGATTGTCAGTTAAAATGCACTAAAAATCCTCGTTTTTGCAAAATTTGGTCCAGAAATTGGTTAGAAAATTTAGCAATTTCAATATATAAAACAGAAATTTAATCTACTAAGATGAAACGAATTTTATCTAGAATTAATATTGAAAATATCCCTCCACCATCGCCGACACCTCTGATATGCTGCTTTTTACCTCATTAATTAATCTGTAAAAGTGATAACATTTTAAAAGACTGAAATCTATTTCCTTAAATAAAGGCAGAATTTTGAAGAAAAATATTTAGTGGGGTAAATCTTTATATTAATTTGCAACTTTCGACTCGTGAGAGACGTTACAGTTCCAAAATCGACCTATCCTATTGTGGAGGCGGTGCAGATAAGATTTAAAACGGGACAAAAAAGATTTAAAACGGTTGTCTCAAATGGAAACCGTTAATGTTAGTTTGTTTGTCGCCGTAGTAGGTATTCACCAACGGAAATACCCCCCACCGAAAAAAAAGAAAAAAAAAATTAACAGGTGGCTGCTGTCACAGAAATATAGCATAAATCCAGCGTTTATGTTCAGACAGCAACAGAAGCTACTTAAGTATTTGCCAAACAAATTTCCCCGCAGGACTGTACCAAATTTTCTTGGTAATCTTTTTTTTTTACCTGTATGAAGGGATATTTCAACGTTCATACTCTATCCTCTTCAGAACTCATTCTATTCAGATAATCTCCTATAGTAGTATTGTAATCTGAATTATAATGCGCATGTGAGAGACGCTGCTAGCGGTTTACAGTAGGATCTCAGTGGCTGGAGAGCCGCTATGAGAGGATTTAATGTAGGCAAAGAGTGAAACTTATTTATTTATTTATTTATTATTATATTTTTCTGTGTAGCATGTCTTTTTCTTCTCTTTCTTACTTTATGTTAGGGTAACCTAACGAGTTGCTCCTCTTTCATCATAAAGGGACTGACGGGAACCTGGGATATGGGAATTCAGCCATGTTACTTAGGACAGTACAGACGTGCGGCAGCACGCTTGAACTAGTGACCACGTGCGTCAGCATGGTTGGGCTAGTTTAGTTACTTTTAGGGTAGAACCATTTTCTACCCTGTGTTAAATAAGGACTCTCAGCAGGGTGACAAGAACTGGGCCCGATACATGACACACGCGTATCCAACATCAATCTGAACTGAGTCCAAAACCATCCCACTGTATTCCTGTCAGTGAGAATAAATAAAACAAATATTGTTATTATTAACATATTCCCTGTTTTTATTATCAATTCTGTATATCCTACATCTCGGAATATAACACTTTATAATAAAAACGGATTGGTCCAGTATTTAACCAGAGAAAGATGATAACGGTCGTACTATTAAGGAACACGAGTATTAATATATAGATTACAATTTCTTCCCGCTAAATTTGTTTATCCCAGATGTCTAAATCGATTTTCAAACGTTAAAGTGCACACTGCGATATCGAAAATAGGAAGTCAGCTTAATTTTGTTTTTTTATTCTTTAGATAAATATTTATCAAATCATTGTTGATATTAATTAATTTTCTTTCATCTTTTAATTTAATTTAATTTTTTTTAATTATCTCAACTGTCTGGGATTGTTAATTCTATAACACTGAAGAAAAACGATAATAGAATATATATATATATATATATATATATATATATATATATAAACCCTCCGCAAGAGCAGGATGCGACACAAGGTCAATTTCTTAAGCGAAGTTAAACAGGTTTGAATTCAGAGTTTCCCTTCTCTAGTCTTGTTAGCTAGCCAAGATTAAATAGCCCAGTCTCCCCTGTTATTCATCCATAGTTGGAAGGAGAATTTGATGCATACCTTTTCCAATGATATTAGTGCTATGTTTCTCGTGAAATAGATCACTAATTAGGATTGAGCTTATTCTAGTAGTGACCACACCAACTGATTTAACAGGTTTGAATTCAGAGTCTTCCTCCTCCTAGATTGGTTGCCTAACCAAGGTTACAACGCCCAGTTACGTGAAATGTAAACAAGCTTGTCCAGGATTTGAACTCGGGTCGATGAGTCCATTTCCAATGACTTTAACCATTACACTACGCGCCCCCAACTTAACACTAATAAAATATAAGATCCTGCTAAGATTCGAATTAAAATTTCCTTTTTGCCTGGTGATTTGTATCAGCTGCTTTATCAACTTCGCTACGGCAGCAATCGGTAACGTAAAAAAAGAAAAAGAAAAGAAAAGAAAAAAAGGTGTTTATTTTCACACATGTTTTACAACAAAAAAAAACACAACAAATAATTAATGTGTGGAGGATGATCACTAATTAGAACTGATCTATTCTAGTAGTGACTACCTCTGCTATTTCATAGTTTTTTAGGTTTTAAATATTTTAACAGATATATTTTTTTAACGAACAAAGGGTATTCATTATAAGTATAAAGTAGAGACTGGGTCTCTTTTTTGTTGGTATTTGATTACTTCTGTATCTTTTAAACCAACCAAAAGTAATTCCTCCATTAAAGTGAAACAAGTCGAAAGCACACCGAAGAGCTCCAAAATAAAAACTTCAACATTGGATGCAGTTTACCGTCATACCCATGACACTAATAGCATCAGTCACAGTCTTCTAGCTCATATATGATAAAAAGAGTTCGGGTTTGTCATAAGGGCAAAGCGGTTGGGACAATCATGTAGGTGCTCAGGCTTGACATGAGCGATTGATCTGGGGTGCTTTCTCTAACCACTCGTCTAGTAAGGGTCATATATAAATATACATTTATAAACTGCTCCGCACGAGCAGGATGTGACACAAGGTCAATTTTAACTGAGTTCTACGCACTTGTTTCCAATCTGTCAACGCTATTTATACACCGGTAATATTAATATTAATAGTGTTGGTATGAGAAATGAATGCAGGTTGTTGTATCTTATCAACGGCACAAAGATAGAAGAACAATTCACAACGAAAGTAATAAAAGATAGAATTTATTGCCTAAATAAAACGTAAATGAAGAAATACAAAACTGAATAGATATAGTTATTTAGTAAGCTTAGCTAAGATGTGGCACAGAGCGACAAGTACGGGGCACCCACTGAGAATCGAACACACTAACAATATTCCGCGAATCTAGCTTGCTAACCACTACACCACGTGATGTGCCCAGAATATTGTGATATAGTTATTTACTAAGCTTAGATTTGACACAGAGCCACAAGTATGGGAAACCCACTGAGAATCGAACACACTAACAATATTCTGCGAATCTAGCTGGCTAACCATTACACCACGTGAGGTGTCCATAATATTGTGGTATAGTTACTTACTAGGTTTAGCTTAGATGTGGCACAGGGCCTCAAGTATCGAATAACCTAACAATGGTCTGCAAATCTAGGTTGCTAACCATTACGCCACGTGAGGTGCCTAAACAGAATAGATATAAGGAATAGTTAAATATAGTTATATAAGAAGGAATGTCCTATCAGCAAATATTCTTTTGTATGTAAACTCTTGATTGTTGGTTGGTTTGTTGGATTTTATGTCATGTCAACTCCTGTTGGGTTATTTTATGCCGAAGAAATTTTGTTTTATTCATTCTTGGTGAGTATTCAACATCTATTTCAAAACTAAATCTTTTTCTTTAAACTCAATTTTTAAACACATTTTTAAACTCAGTTTTCCTAACAAGTACTACCACTCCGGGTCAGAGTGGATCTGGGAGTAATATAGACGAAGGGGTACTTCGCACTCCCAAGAGCTTCAAAATAAGAACTTCAACATTGGATGCAGTTTACCGTCATACCCATGACACTAATATCATCAGTCACGGCCTTCTAGCTCATATATGATAAAAAGAGTCCAGGTTTGGCATAAGGGCAAAGGGGTTGGGACAATCATGTAGGTGCTCAGGCTTGACATGAGCGATTGATCTGGGTGCTTTCTATAACCACCCGTCTAGCCTAAGTAAGGGTCATATATAAATATATATTTATAAACCGCTCCACACGAGCAGGATGTGACACAAGGTCAATTTTAACAGGTTTGAATTCATAGTTTTCCTTCTCCTAACCTGGTTACCTAGCCACGGTTAAAGAACTTAGTCTGCACTATAATTTACCCATATCGGGAGGGAAAGTTGTTGGATTTATACCTTTCCCAAGGGTATTAGCGCTATGTGAAATGCAAACAGCCTCGTCTAGGATTTGAACTCGTGTCGAGGAATCCATTTCCTACGACTCCTACTAACCATTACACCACCCACCGCCTTCTCTGTATATGTGTGTGTCTATTGTGTGTCTCTCTCTATATATGTATGTGTGTTTTTGTGTATGCATCTATATATCTATATATATATGTGTGTGTGTGTGTTGTGTTTGTTTGTGCGTTAGTGTGTGTGTGCGTTAGTGTGTGGTGTGTGTGTGCGTGTGTTAATTTCTCAAATTCCCTATTTTTTTTTCTTTCGTTCTTTCTTTCTTCATCACCATTATCAGCTCGGAATAATCCAACTTCAATGCATTTTTGCACTTTTGAGAAACAACAGGTGGTCTGTCTCCTTGAATTCGAATGAGAAATGCAATATTTAGCGGCGGAGGGGGGGGGGTAAAAACAGAAAAGGAAGAAGAAAGAGAAAGAGAAAGAGAAAGAAATGTGACGATAAGACGAATGCCGAAAAAGAATGACCGGATTTGTTTTTTTTTTGTTTTTTGTTTTTTTTTTCTTTAATAGAAAATCTAAAGTGATAAGAAAAAAAAGGGGGGGGGGAGATGATAAAAAAATATTATGCCTAAGAAGATTGATAGATGGCGCTGTAGGACGAGATAAGCCTTCTTGGATCCGGGAACAAAATGGCAACGCAACTTTGGTCTCGCTATTGTCCGTGATTTTTTTCGTCGCCTTGCCAATCTCGAATTCTTTGTTTGTTTTTTTTTTCTATCTATTTTTTTAATTTTTTTGTGAGCCCCCCCCCCCTCTTTTCATTATCTTTGGTCTATCTTTATTCGATTTGAGCTGCCAAAAATATTCATTCTCTACAATAGTCACTCAATCTTAGATATAAACAAGAAGGAAACCACTAAGAAGAAAAGAAAAAAAAAAAACAACGAAAAAAAACAAAACAATGAATTATATATTTAAAACCCAAAACCAGCAGACACAGTTCAAATAAAGACCATAAATACGATCTAGATATCAACATATAGTATACGCGCACTTTCATATATATTAGTTGGTTGGTTGGTTAACTGGTGTTTAAGGCATGTCAACACATTGGGTTATGTTATGCCGAAGATGTTTTGTTTTATTCATTCTTGATGGCTATTTAATTTTTCTAAACTGAATTTTTTTTTCAACCGCATTTTTGAAATTTATTTTTTTATTACTTGATTACTGTGACCCCACACTAGCCACTAGAGGCCCGATCGGTACCCTACGACGGCGGAAGGCAAAAAGAGGCCGATACCTTTCTTCGTTGTTCCACGTCACCACGTGACTTCCGGTCAACACTCGAAACTTCCGGTTCCGGTCAACACCCGACTTCCGGTTGCGGTCAACACCCGACTTCCGGTTGACACTCAATTCTCCGTTCGGGGTCACGCTACGGTCAAATCATCGTTCATCCTGTTTTGGCTCATCACAATTTTTTAAACCTTTATCATCTCTTATTTCTTCTTCCTCCTTTTCTAATATAGTAGCTCTCGCTCAATGCAGTCTTGCTGCACGTACATCTGTCTTCTTGAGGTTTTCTGGTTCCATGATTTGTTGAAGACTGCATCCAGCATCCTTATGTACTTTAATCAAGCTTTTTCTCTGTGCATTTCATTAGAGTCCAAGAGATGCAGGCATACAGTAGCACTGACACGGCTACGGCTTGGTATATACAATTAGAAACATTAGAAGTCCATTAATTTGGACTGCCCTAATACAACACACACACATATATACATATATATATATATATATATATATATATATATATATGTGTGTGTGTGTGTGTGTGTGTTGTGTGTGTGTGTGTGTGTGTGTGTGTTGTTATGGGTCCAACGGGAGAGAATTAAATATTTTATAAAAAAGAAGGTCCGCAAAAATGTTTTTCATTTTTTTTTAATTTTACATTAGCGACACGTGTTTCAGATCTTCTAATATCTTCTTCTTTGCTTCGATTAACTACATTCTGTGTGCGTATATAAATATGTCTATGTATCTATGCACATATCTCCCCTCCTCCTTCTTGTCTGGAGGGAGTCGAAGAGATGGTTAATTTGCAACATATCTGCGTTTACAGGTGTGTATGTGTGTGTGCGTGTGTGTGTGCGTGTGTGTGTGTGTGTTGTCGCAGATTTTTTTTATTATCTTATTTTTATCGTTTTTGAAATGTGTAGCTTAGACGTATTCATATTCATGTGGGGCCAAGCACTTCGCTGCCTGTATATAGGTTTGGTTTGTTACATTTCATATTTGATAGGTTGTGTGTGTGTGTGTGTGTGTGTGTGTGTGTGTGTGTGTGTGTTTGTAGTTTACTTTCTATTCTGGTGTCTGTGTGTGTGTCTGTTCATGGTTGTGTTGGGTGTATTTTGGAACGATTTTTAAAAATAAAATTGATGTGTATGCACGCATGCACACAAGCACATACATCCATAGTTTATGTATTCCATTATGTAGACCATATATGTTTGTTTAGAAAGGTATTGTTGTGTATGTGTGTTGTTAATTTTGGTTGAGTTCTGGTTTATATTTATCTATGAAGTGTTTTTCTTTAATTAGGAATAGAGTATAGTCATCGGTTTGGCATCACCTTAAAATCACCATGGCTACATTCAAAGAGATGATTTGATACGTAAATGTTTCTGTTGTTAGTTAATCTAATGTTGCACTTGTATAGTGAAATCGTTTTATTTAATTATGATGTTCATCTGATGTATATTTTTTGCAGTTTGTGCATTCTATAATGTATATTGCAGTCTTTGAGGTGCAGTCAATGCCCCATTTATTTTGAATATCGGGGGGGGGGGGTTGAAAGTAATATATATATATATATATATATATATATATATAGTCATCCACACACACCGTGTTTAGATGTTTCAGGTCTCTTCAGTGTGGATAGACTTAGTAACTACTTATAGCGGGGAATGAAACCCGACTGACATTTCAGCAGTCCGATTCTTTAACCACTCGTCTTCAGCTGCCAGTATATAGGTTTGGTTTAAAAGGGGCAGTTTTAACTAATAAATACATTCGTCGGTATATATATATATATATATATATATATATATATATATATATATATATATATATATATATATGTTACGATCACTAGAGATAGATAGATGTGTGTGTATAATTAAAAAAGTAAAGCCGTTGGGGTGGCCTAAAGTCGGTATCAGCCAATCAGCGAGGGAGTTTATCCCCTTTTCACTAGCGCTAGACCATGGAGATTGTTTTTGCGTCTGAGGTGGACCGCACCACCTACCATCACCTCCTTACTTTACCGGACAGATCCCCGTGCTACTCATACGCTGAATTGGCGAGAACCGGTATTGAACTAGGAACCTTGTGATTTCGTAGCCGAACGTTGTACCGACTGAGCTAACCCGGCCTACTGGGCTCTTTTATGGAATTATCTCTCTAATCTTAATTAAACCGTGCTCAATATCATTGATAAAGCATGTATATCTAAATTAGAGTAGCATGGACATGTACGAAAATAGCCTCTTACTCTGGTCTCTTTCTTCGGAGAGCAAACCAAAAGTTGGTTAAATCCTACTTAACGGACATAAATTCCACCATCGTATGTCATCAGTCATTTGGAAATCCAATATCCCTGACAAGCTAAAGAGACGATTCTTCCAGGCTGTGGTTGTGTCGGTACTGCTGTATGGCTGTACCACCTGGACCTAACGAAGCGCCTTGAGAATAAGCTAGATGGGAGCTGCACAAGAATGCTGTGAGCGGTCCAGAAAAAGTCGTGGAAGCAGCACCCCACAAAAAAGCAACTGTATGGCCACCTGCCCCCCATCTCACAAACCATACGAGTAAGACGGACTAGGCATGTGGGACACTGCTGGAGATGCAAGGATGAGCTCGTAGTGACGTACTACTGTGGAAGCCGGCACATGGGCATGCTAATGTGGGCCGCCCAGCCAGAACCTACATTGACCAACTATGTAAGGATGCTAGCTGCTGCGTGGAGGAGCTCCCAGAGTCGATGAATGATAGGGAAGGTTGGCGAGAGATTGTCATGGATATCCGTGCAAACAGCGCGCCAGGATGATGATGATGATGATGATGATGATGTCACCCTGGAGAGAGATAAAAATACTAAAAATCAAGGAATAAACAGAATTTAATGAAATTTTCAGTGTTAATATATTAATGAATAAACAATATAATGCACCAGTTATTTTATTTGAAAACTCTTACATTTCTTTTCAGGTTAGTTATCTTTGAACCACGTATCTTTGAGGCGTAACACAGATTCACAAACATACGTGGTTCAAAGTTAATTAACCTGAAAAAATGTAAAAGTTTTTAAATAGAATAACTGGTGCATTATATTTGTTATTCATTAATGTATCAACAGTAAAAATTTCATTAAATTTGGTTAATTCCCTGATTTTTGGTATTTTTTTTTCTTTCGGCGGGGTCACATACGATGATGGAATTTATGTCCGTTAAGTAGGATTTAACCGAAAAAATTTTAATGTGATACCGTTTTTGCTCTGTATGAATGATTCTTTGAAATTCTCCGTAACCAAAGACATGTGGCACTGCAGGGTGGAATTCTCTTTATTGGCCTTTTTCGAAATGGTAAAATAAAAGAAAGAAATCATAGAGAAAATAGCATACAAAAATGAATAAAATTCTTGTGTTTTATCTTAAGCTCTCTGCTGCCAAAAATGAATTAGATGGCCATTTATATATTCTTTTAAAAAAAAGGGGACTTGCTTATCGTCTAAAATATGCTGTAAATACACACGCATGCTCGTGCGTATACACAAGCACATACTGGCACATACATGTACACGGACAGTCAAAATATGCATATAACATATATCTCTTTCCAACTCATTTCTCTTCTTCTTCTTCTTCTTCTTCTTCTTCTCTCTTCTTCTTCTTCTTCTTCATTTTTTTTCAGTCACCCTCTTTCTGTCTCTCTTCGTCTTCTTTCTCTTTCTTTTCTCTCTCTCTCTCTCTCTCTCTCTCTTCTTCTCTTCTTCTTCTTCTTATTATTATTATTATTATCTCTCTCTCTCTCTCTCTCTCTCTCTCTCTCTCTCTCTCTCTCTCTCTCTTTCCTTCCTAATTTATATGTATCATATATATGTAAATATATATATATATATAAATATATATATATAACTTTTCTTGTAATAAAAATAGTTATATTATTATTATTAATTATTATTATTATTATATATTATTATCATTAGTAGTAGTAGCAGCAGCAGTAGTAGTAGTAGTAGTAGTAGTAGTAAGTAGTTTTTCACACCAAAGTCCGAATCATCCCAGTTGAAATGCAAAAATGTAAATCGTAATTATTTGGTGTTGCTTATCCACCAAATTCTTATTTCTTATACGTGTCGTCACCGCAGGTAAAAAATGGACCATTTCGTTTTTATTATAAAGAAAGAAAGGATAGAAAAGGACATGCTACACAGAAAAAATATAATAAAAAAGAAAGAGAGTAGAGGAAAGAGAGAGAGAGGGAGGAGATGAGCCCACGAAAGCGATAACGCTTATCTGTTTCAATCTAACATAATGAAAAGATGGAAAGAAGGAAAGAAAAAAAAGAGTGAGAGAGAGAGAGAGAGTTAAATCAAGATTTAGCTCATTCGGTAGAGCGTTTGGCTCGGAATCAAAGGGTTCCTGGTTCGATACCGGCCTTCGCAAACTCAGCATATGAATAGCACTGGAATATGTGCGGTAAAGTGATGAGCTGATGGTAGGTGTGGCGCTCGACCTCAGACGCTAAGAAAAAACAATCTCCTTGGTCTAGTGCTAGTGAAAAGGGGATAAACTTCCTCGCTGTCTGGCTGATACCGAGGTTAGATCGCCCCGACGACTTACATATTGAACTATTTTGCAAACGTTGTAATAATTAAATTATCATAGTGTGATATGTCCACAGGTCCTGCTAGTAAATAATTATTGTTGACAAGCTATTTCCATCTTAACAAAGAGTTTATTTCCTTGGCTACTATCCATTTTGTAACAGAGAGTTTTTGGTTTGTTTGTTTTGTTTTACGGCATATCAAACACAGTGGGTCATTTGATGCCAGCAAAGTTTTGAAAGATTCGTAGCGATAGTTTTAAAAATATAAACTCAATTTAAAAAGAAATTTCTATTTAACCCATAGATGATACCCTAACAGGTACTACCACTCCGGGTCAGAGTGGAACTGGGAGCAATGGGGATGAAGGCGTGTTCCACATTCCCCAGACCTCCAGCGTGCAAGAGATAATATTATTAGATTACGTATAAAAAGTATTACAATTCATTACATTTCACGGAAATACCCGAAACCTTAGAGACACTAGGTTTAAGGTAAGGGTGAGGGTTAGAATTAGTTGTAGTGTTATGGTTTGTGTTAGCGTTAGGGTTAGGGTTAGGCTACCGAAGTAGCCTAACCCTAACATTTGATTCTGATAATAATATTAGAATCAAATTTTACGTATAAATAGCATCAGATAACGGAAACTAACACTAGCCTTAACCTTTACCCTAACCCTAAACCTATCGTCTCAAAGGTTTCAGATATTTCCGTGAAAGGTAATGAATTGTAATGCATTTTTATACATAATATAATGATATTATCTCTTGCACGCTATTTTGCGTTAGTACCCATATATAGTTACCAACCCATCCGAACGAGCAGGATGCGACACAAGGTCAATTTTTTAAGCGGAGTTTAACAGGTTTGAATTCATAGTTTTCCTTCTCCTAAACTGGTTACCTAGCCATGGTTAAAAAGCCCAGTCTGCCCTGCTATTTAGCCATAGCTAGAGGGAGAATTGATTCATACCTTTCCCAAGGGTAATTAACGCCATGTGAAATGCAAACAGCTTCGTCCAGGAATTGAACTCGGATCAACGAGTCCATTTCCTACGACTCTAACCATTACATCACGCGCCTCCACGTGCATTGGTACCCATGTACGCCAGCGCGTGGTGTAATCGTTAAAGTCATGGGAAATGGACTCATCGCCCCGAGTTCAAATCCTGGACGTGGTAATTGCATTTCACTTAGCGCTAATACACTTGGGAAGGTATGAATCCTACTCTCCCTACAGCTATGGATAAATAGTAGGGCAGACTGGGCTCTTTAACCTTGGTTAGGCAACCGGTCTAGGAGAAGGAAAACTCTGAATTCAAACCTGTTGAACTCCACTTAAAAAATTGACCTTGTGTCACATCCTGCTCGTGCGGAGGAGTTGGTAAAT
>CM042163.1:42999656-43004656 GCA_023376005.1 Doryteuthis pealeii
TTTAACATCATTCCCAGGACATGTAGACCCTCAGTCACAGCCTTCTAGCACCCATATGATAAAAAGGGTTGGGCTTCCCATAAGGGCAATAGGGTTGGGGCAATCATATAGGTGCTAGGGCTTGACGTGACCAGCCGATTGATCGAAGGGGGCCTCCCCGACCGACCGCCTAGGGTTATAATTTGGTAGATGTAAATATTTCGCTACAAGAGGAATTATTCCCAATTGTATTTTTACAGAAACGTCTTGACTTACGAGTACCCCAACTTACGAATTTTCCTAGTTAAGAGCCGTGACTTCGATTTTGGCTTTGTTTTGTGAACTGAAATTTGAATTACGAGTAAGATTTAGATATGCTTATGTTAATTGTCTTTGTTTAAAAAAATCTACTTACCAGCGAAATCCCAATGAATTATAAAAAAAAGAAAAAAATCTTAGCCACGTAAGCCTGTTTTAACGCCTACTGTGAACGCTGATTGGCTTTAGCATTAACCAATCAGATGTTCAGAAGCCAAGGTGAAGCGTTGACAAAAAAACTCCATTTAAAGCCAGCTTCTTTCTATTAACGTTGACTGAAACACGGGTAGCGCATTAGAGGGTGATCATCTCTAATGGGGTCTAACTGGCGAGGGGGGTATTATGTTGGAAGACCCGAAACCCCCCAATGAAACCAGTTGATAACATAACTTACGATGCTATCCAGCGCTGTTTATCAGGCGTATCTCAAACAGTTCACAAAAAAACATGTAAATATCAAAGAAGGAATAGAAAGAAATGAGATAGTGAGAGAGAACGAAAGAAAGAAAGAAATCATAGGAAAGAAGGAAAGACACTTAATAATCTAATAATGATAGTCATTTACTTGCACACACTGATATGATTTTAAGCATTCCTCTCCAATACTAATTATTGTCAAAACAGATTTGACACATACATGGGATACTATCAAATACCAATACTCCGGTTCAGTGTGGATTTTAGGAATAATGGTAACAAAGGTGTGACTCCACGCTTCCCAGTTCTCTAGAATCCATTTTAGTGTCTCATCTATGGGCCAAACAGAAAGAAATGATATTAGTTAACTGGCGAGGGGGTTATTATGTTGGAAGACACGAAACCCCCCAATGAAACCAGTTGATAACATAACTGACGATGCTATCCAGCTCTGTTTATCAGACGTATCTCAAACAGTTCTCTAGAACCCATTAAATTTTAGGCCAAAGACAGTTTTGCTTTATTTATTCTTGTTGGGTATTCAATTCTTTTTTCAAACTCATTTTTAAACACATTTTCGTAAACTCATTTTTATCTATTTAACGTCAAACCCTGGACACTTACAGCTACTAACAGGCAGGTTAGGTGGACCTGGGAGTAATGTAAATGTAGGTGTAATCTACATTCCCCAAAGCACCAAATTGAAACCTCGCTATCAGATGCAGATTAACGTCAAACCCTGGACACTAAGACCCTCAGCCACCGTCTTCTATGCAGTTGTTCCCAACTTATGGCCACATGGCCAAAATGGGCCCCAGATGATTCATCCTTAAAATTTTCCATTCTCATCTAACACATAATTGTTGCTAAAACTTTTCTGTGCTAATTTACATATCAGGTTGAACTCAAGGCTCCGCCCCACCCCACCCCATTATGTTACACGTGGTTGCCATTCGAGAAATGTTAGAAACATAAGGAGCTATCAGAAGAAAGTGCCAGTTGAAGACTTACACCACTGTTACATTAAGTAGGAACAACGTCTTCGTCATTTTGTACTTCTCTAAGGGTACTAATTTGAAATGAATAGTAAGTTATTAAAAAAATGACAGTGTTTATAACTCAATAGACCAAAATTGACAAGGTGTATCAAAATCCTCCTTGGGGATTTCGAAATGAAATAACATTCTGGTTTGTTAATTATTCATGCGTATTTCAATACGAAAAGAAAAAAATATACAAATATCTGCAGCCTAAATGTTCTCCATTTTCATCTTCATAGCCATTTAATTTCTTAATCTTGAGATGACATTTGGGATATATATATATATATATATATGTATATATATATATATATATATATATATATATATGTATGTATATATATATATATATATATATATATATATAATATATACATATATATATTTTATATGTATATACATATATATTATGAAGAAATTGATATATATATATAATATAAATATCAATTTCTTCATATATATATATATATCAATTTCTTCATTATATATATATATATATATATATATATATATATACGGAGAGAGGGAGAGAGAGAGATGTTGAGACTGACTCGCCTGAAGATTGGCAACATGAGACACAATTTTTTATTGTTCATCCATTTTATATTTGCTATTTATATATACATATATGTATACATATATATACATATTTATATCTAAACATATATATACATATATATATATGATAAGTTGTAAACAAGGTTTGTTTAGAATGGCTTTTTGCCGATAATTTTTGGGAGAATAAGTGCTTAATTGGAGTCGTACCTAATTTAGAAATTAATTAATTAATAATGAATTAGGCGGGAATACCTATTAAATGTATGGCTAAACAAATCGAGAAAAATCAATCTCTGTATGTACATTTCGGCCTATTAGGCCTCATCAGCAGAGCTATAGATCGGAAGACCGCCCTGTGCGTGATTTGAAACCGGACTGCCAAGCTGACAGGCCGATCCCATAACCTCAACACTAATCGAACTTCTTAGATTTTTATGATTTGTTTAGAGTAGGTTAACATTCCACTTCTAGTGACTTTTATGACACGACGGTTTCAAATCACGCACAGGGCGGTCTTCCGATCTATAGCTCTGCTGATGAGGCCTAATAGGCCGAAATGTACATACAGAGATTGATTTTTCTCGATTTGTTTAGCCATACATTTAATAGGTATTCCCGCCTAATTCATTATTAATTAATTAATTTCTAAATTAGGTACGACTCCAATTAAGCACTTATTCTCCAAAAAATTATCGGCAAAAAGCCATTCTAAACAAACCTTGTTTACAACTTATCATATCGTCGTGTCATAAAAGTCACTAGAAGTGGAATGTTAACCTACTCTAAACAAATCATAAAAATCTAAGAAGTTCGTTTAGTGTTGAGGTTATGGGATCGGCCTGTCAGCTTGGCAGTCCGGTTTCAAATCACGCACAGGGCGGTCTTCCGATCTATAGCTCTGCTGATGAGGCCTAATAGGCCGAAATGTACATACAGAGATTGATTTTTCTCGATTTGTTTAGCCATACATTTAATAGGTATTCCCGCCTAATTCATTATTAATTAATTAATTTCTAAATTAGGTACGACTCCAATTAAGCACTTATTCTCCATATATATATATATATATATATATATATATATATATATATCGTGGTACCTTTACTCAGGAGTTTTATTCATTCCGCTTGTAAATCAATTTCTTCGTATATCAAATCAATTTTCCCCACTAAAATGAACTGAAATGCCATTAATCCGTTCTAGCCTCCCTCCCAAAAAGGTGTCCTATTTTTTGCTATGTTTTATCATAAGAAAAGTATCCCTGAATTGTATAAAAACTTAACTAATAGAATATAATGAATGAATGTTTACTGCTTTTATAAATTATATTTTTGGGGCTTAAAAATGTTGGAACCTTAAATGTCTTTACATAGGCATATCTGAAGCTCGTTGAAGCAACAAATTCACCGAGTGACAGTTCGTAACTCAAAAAACACGTTAGGTGGCTAGGATACTCGTCAATAAAGGTACGAATATATATATATATATATGGCTACCTATTCATTTTTATGTATGATTTTTTATCTAGACTCATATTGTTTTTTTCTTCTCCTTAATCTGATCTGGCCTTCTTAATTATGGGTTCCCATATTGTATTCATTTCTATGCTAGGTCTACTTAACAGCCTAGTACAGCCTATCATATGTGCTGATTCTTTGGGGCGTCGGAGGGCATATCGGCCGAAACATTGTACAAATAACAAAATAAGATGGGGACAATAGTCCGAATAACGCTTATTAATACTAATCATCAAGCCTCATCTCAAACATTCAGAGAAATAAATCATAATATTATATAGAATATTTGGATTAGATAGGTTGGTTGGTTGATTAGATTTTACGGCATGTCAACCCTTGTTGGCTTATTTATGCCAAAGACATCTTGTTTTATTCATCCTGGATAGGTATTCAACATTTTTTTTACCTTAATTTTTTATCATTTTTTCTATTTAACCTATAGATGGTACATAACAGGTACTACTAATCCGGGTTAGGGTGGGCCTGTGACTAATGGTGATAAAAGGGGTATTCCACATCCCCTTGAGTTCAAGAATTAAAAAAAAATGTGTTAAAATAATTGAGTTAAAAATACTTTTGAACAACCATCAAGCATGAATAGAACAGAATCTCTTCGGCATAAAATAACCCAACAAGGTTTGACATGCCGTAAAATCCCACAAACCAAACCAGATCAAAACGGACAAAGAACAATAAGATAAAAACTGTTATCGATCAAAGAAGAATTGATAAATGAATAAATAAATAAATAAATAAATCTCAAAAGTATACAAGATAGACGTCAATGAATTGTGGTTTCATGCCTTTTTCCCAAGTGTATTAGCGCTTAGTTAAACGCAAACAGCATCGTCCATGATTTGAACACAGATAATCGATAATCGTTACGCCTCTCGCAGTGTTTGTTTTTTTTAAAGCCTCAGAGATATTGACAATCGGCTAATTAAAAGAATTTTGCAACTAATTAATGACGAATAATAATGAGAGAAAAAGCGAGATAGATATATAGATAGATAGAGAGGATGGGAAAAGATGAATGCTACTAAATAATGAGGCATAACAATGAGAGAGAAAGCGATATAAATGAAGAGAGTGGGAGAAAGAGAAAGCAAGAAGAGAGGGGGGAAGTGATGCTACAATATAATGACGAATAATAATGAGAGAAAAAGCGAGA
>CM042163.1:43009656-43012197 GCA_023376005.1 Doryteuthis pealeii
AGAAACAGAAAAATAGAAACTAGAAAACTTCCTTTGATCATTCGGCATAGATCTCAAAGGGAAAAACAAAAATGGAGTTAAAGTGAGGTTTGGGGTATGAACGCTCTGTGCGTGCCTTTTCCACTATATCAGAGCGGAATGAACGAGCGAAGTGAATGAACGAAGGAGACGACGTGATGAGCCAGCAGAATAAAAGAATGAATAGGACGTCCTTGCTGAGACAGAGATACTAGAATGAAAACATCTTTCTTCTTTTTCCCTATCCTCCCCCTCTCTCTCCCCCCCCCTCTCTTCTCTCCCTCTCTCTCTCTCTCTCTTTCCCCCTCTCTCTCTCTCTCTCTCTCTCACAACACACACACATACTGCTGTTGCCTTGAGACATTTTAACCTGAGGGGCCACAATACATCTATAGTGGTAGAAAGCTTTCAAAGAGTAATTAGCTTTATTCTTTTCTACTTTTATCTTTGTTTTTTTAATATTAATTAAATATTTTATTCTCTATTGCTTGATTATTGTTTGAGTATTATTTCGCCTTTTAACAATATTTATTATTTATTCTTTATTATTGAGAAAACTTCTTTGGGGTTATCCAGATACTTGAACAGAGGATGGGCTCTTAAGTGGCCGGAAATGTAAAATAAAACTTTTTAAAATGAATTTGCCAGTATATCCCTCTAGTGAGATAATTAACCCGCCGAGAAAACATAAAATATTTGCACAGACCAAAAACAAACCCGTAAAGATGTTACATAATCTATGCGGTTGCATAGATTATTGTCAACCCCCTGGTTATTTCTAAAGGATAGTTCATTTTCATATCACGGGCGGGACTTTCCATGGAATATTACAGAAACGTGGGACCTGGTTTGGGTCTCAAGTTTCAGTTTTGGGACGTCAGGCAGAGAAGATTGTACGCCTAAACTGGAACTCACCTGCATACGCGCGCTAGGTTTAGTTACATGAAATGTTTAGTTAATTAAATAAAAGCTCGAAAATAACATGGTCTTGTGGTTGATGAATGTCTTGCGCTAACAAGATCCTGATCTAGAAGAATAACGAATTAAGTTGAACCGACCACCAAGACAAGTCCAGACGCTAGAAGAGACGTTAGTCAGAGACGCTAGCAGAAGAACGTAAGATACCAAAGATGACCAGAAAAATAGAATGTCGAAAGAAAGTATACAACAAAGATATCTAATTTTGGAATTATTAAAATCTCGGCTTTTGTCTTTAACCGCTGCTATATTGCATATTTCTTTCTTTTCTTTAGAAATGTGGGGTTCTGGAATTTCGAGATATTTCAAGAAACAATCCTACTAACAGTATGCAAAGAGAAGCGCTAACTGGATCGATTAAGATAATTGATGAACAGCAGTCACAGCGATCGTCGGACTGAAATGAATTTAAACTTTGTATTATTTATTTATTTATTTATTTTAACTAATTAGACTTAATTACAAACAATACTTTTCGAAAAAACTTTTTAAATTTTAATTTACTCTCTGGAATTTTGTGTGATATCGAACATTCCAAGTGATTTGTACTTACTATTCAAAATCGATTATTTCTAATTATGAATTATATCCCCTTAATCAGTAAAATCAAAACTAAATTTTGTACTTTTCCTTCTTATAAACATTTCAATAAGTATATGCTTCAATGACATCTCTTTTCTGAGTTATAAGTCGACACGTACATACAACTATGTTTTATTATATATATATATATATATATATATATATTAATATATATATATATATAATATTATATAGAATGGATAGCAGAATAAATCAGAAAAGTATTGGCATAAAGCTCAATGTCCTAGGGTTCGAATCACACTCAAAGAGTCTTCCTGTCTAGTAGCTCTGCTGACGAGGCCCAATAGGCTTGAAATGTACATTACAGAGATTGACTTTTTCTCGATTTGTTTAGCCATTACAATTTGAACAGGTATGCCGCCTAATTCTATTTATATTATCAATTAATTTAATGTTTCCAAATTAGGTATACTTCAATTTAAGCACACACATACATACACACACACACACACACACACACACATATTATTATATATATATTATATATATATATATATATATATTATAGATGAAGGTATCCAAAACTTGGGTAGTTAAGGGAGATATTTATGTGATTTCTAAGATATACTGCTATTATTATTGTATGACCCAGTATGTATAAACAGTTGAATTTTTAAATCGGCTAAAAAGAAGCTCATTGTATAATAAACATTAGATTTCTATACAGAGCAATATTTATCTTAGCAAATTATTCAAATATCTTGATCTTGCTGAGACGAAATTCTTGGGAGCTATATTAAATCAACTTAGATTATAAAGGCCCCAATTTTGGTTCGAAATTAAATTTATTATGGAATTTATACCGGTGTTGAGTTTTTCTTTCCTTCTAAGATATATATATATATATATATATATATATATATATATTATATATATATATATATATTACTCTGAATGGAGCACTCTGTGACGGCCTCTACACACAAGCGATTTGTATCCTCG
>CM042163.1:43012297-43052297 GCA_023376005.1 Doryteuthis pealeii
AGAGAGACTCAACTCTTTGGATATATATATATATATATATATATATATATATATTATATATATATATATATATATGGGATCATCCACAGACACGTGTTTCGACTTATCAAGTCTCTTCAGTGGGCTAGTATATTTTTGTAAGCTACCTACACCGGTTTGAACCATTAGGACTGTCTTCACTTATCAGAATAGGAGGGGATTTAACTGTTTTAATACACAAAATCTTTGTGTGTAGCGGCTGTCACAGTAGTGCTATCCATTCAGAGAATTTATTATATATATATATTATATATATATTATATATATATATATATATCATCTTAGAAAAGGAAGGAAAAACTCAACACCGAATTCCATAATAAATTTATTTCGACAAAAATTGGGGCCTTTTATAAATCTAAGTTGATTAATATAGCTCCCCAAGATTTCGTCTGCAGCAGATCAAGATAATTTGATAATTTCCTAAGATAAATATTGCTCTGTATATAATCTAAAAAGTTTATTATACATTGAGCTCTTTTAGCGATTTAAAGAATTCACTGTTTTATCTACTGGTTTCATACAATAATAATACAGTATATCTTAGAAATACATAAAGAATCATCCCTTACTACCAAGTTTTTGGATACCTCTCATCCTATATAATATATATATATATAATATATATATAATATATATATATATATATGTGTGTGTGTGTGTGTGTGTGTGTGTATGATGTGTGTGCTTATTGAAGTCATACCTAATTTTTGAACATTAATTAATTGATAATTAATGATTAGGCGGCATACCTGTTCAATGTAAGGCTAAACAAATCGAGAAAAAGTCATCTCTGTATGTACATTTCAGCCTATTGGGCCTCGTCAGCAAGAGCTATAGACAGGAAGACTGCTTTGAGTGTGATTCGAACCCTGAAACATTGAGCTTTTTATGCCAAACTTTTCTGATTTATTCTCTATCCATTCTATTATATATATATATTATATATATATATATATATATATAATATATATATATATATATATATAAACTAGTTGGATATGTACGTGTCGACTTATAACTCAGAAAGAGATGTCATTGAACATATACTTTTGAAATGTTTATAATAAGAAAAGTACAAAATTTTAGTTTTTGATTTTTACTGATTAAGGGATATAATTCAATAATTAGAAATAATGATTTTTGATAGTAAGTACAAATACTTGGAATGTTTCGATATCACACAATTCCAGAGGTAAATTAAAAAATTTAAGGTTTTTCGAAAAGTATTGTTTTGTAATTAGTACTATAGAAAATAATAATAAATAAATAAATAACAAATTTAAAATTCATTTCAGTCCGAACATCGGCTGTGTACTGCTGTTCATCAATTATCTTACACGATCCAGTAGCGCTCTCTTTTGCATACTGTAGTAGGATTGTTTTCTTGAAAATACTCGATTCCAGACCCACATTTACTAAGAAAAAGAAAGAATATGCAATATAGCACGGTTTAAGAACAAAAGCCGAGATTTTAATTATTCAAATTAGATATTATTTGTTGTATACTCTTCTTTCGACATTTCTATTTTTCTGGTCATTTGGTATCTTACGTTCTTCTGCTAGCGTCTCTTCCACGTCTCTTCTAGCGTCTGGACTTCGTCTTGGTGGTCGGTCACACTTAATTCGTTTCTTCTTCTCGATCAGTCTTGTTACCCAAGACATTCATCAACCACAAGACCATGTTATTTTCGTAAGCTTTTATTTAATTAACTAAACATTTCATGTAACTAAACCTAGCGCGCGTATGCAGGTGAGTTCCAGTTAAGGCAGTACATCTTCTCTGCCTGACGTCCAAACTGAAACTGAAGACCCAACCAGGTCCCACGTTTCTGTAATATTCCATGGAAAGTCCCGCCCGTGATATGAAAATGACTATCCCTTTAGAAATACAGGGGGTTGACAATAATCTATGCAACCGCATAGATTATGTAACATCTTTACGGGTTTGTTTTTTTGTGCTGTGCAAATATTTTATGTTTTCTCGGCGGGTTAATTATCTCACTAGAGGGATATACTGGCAAATTCATTTTAAAAGTTTTATTTTTACATTTCCGGCCACTTAAGAGCCATCCTCTGTTCAAGTATCTGGATAACCCCAAAGAAAGTTTTCTCAATAAATAAATGAATAAAAAAATAAATATTGTTAAAAGGCGAATAATACTCAGCAATAATCAAGCATAGAAGAAATAAAATATTTAATTAATATATAAAAAACAAAAGATAAAGGTAGAAAAGAATAAAAAGCTAGTTACTCCTTTGAAAGCTTTTCTACACACCTATAGATGTATTGTGCTCTCTCATGGTTTAAAATGTCTTCAGGCAACAGCAGTATGTGTGTGTGTGTGTGAGAGAGAGAGAGAGAGAGAGGGGAAAGAGAGAGAGAGAGAGAGGGAGAGAGGAGAGGGGGGGGGGAGAGAGAGGGGGGAGGATAGGGAAAAGAAGAAAGATGTTTCATTTTCTAGTATCTCTGTCTCAGCAAAGGACGTCCTATTCATTCTTTTTATTCTGCTGGCTCATCAGTCGTCTCTTCGTTCATTCACTTCGCTCGTTCATTCCGCTCTGATATAGTGGAAAAGGCACGCACAGAGCGTTCATACCCCAAACCTCACTTTAACTCATTTTTGTTTTTCCCTTTGAGATCTATGCCGAATGATCAAAGGAAGTTTTTTCTAGTTTCTATTTTTTCTGTTCTTTATTTTCTTTTGTAAAATTTCTGTTCTGGGTATTGTTGTTTGAGATGTCATTTTTTGTCACTTAGTAGCTGATACTTGAACCTGCCGCACGGGGGCGCTTTTTGAACTACGAACCAAACGCCGTAAACAGATCAGACGCAAAAGTTATTCAATTTCAACGTTGTTGACAGTGTTGGTTTCACTTCCTCTTACATCACTTCTTTTCTCAGTCTCGCCACTTTATTCCTTACTCACTTCCTTCCCTTCTTCTTCCGCTTTCTTTTCCTCTCTCCTTGGATTTTCTTTTCTTTCATCTATCACTCTTCAGCATCTTTTTTGTTCCTTTATTATCTTTTTCTGGCTTTCTTCATTCTTTAACTCTTTCCCTCCTTACTCGCAACATTACTTCTTTGCTATCTTTACTCTCTTCGCCTTTTTTTATTCCAACCTTTTTTTCCGTTTTCTTTTTTTAAAACTCTTTCCTTCCTTATTCGGAATATTTTTCTTTTGCTATCTATACGCTCTTCATCTTTTTCTTTCATTCCACACCTTTCTTTTTTTTTCTTTGATTTCTTCATTTTAACTTTTTCCTTTCTAACTAGGATATTTCCTTTTCTTTGCTATCTTTACTTCTTCGTCGCCTTTTTTTTTTATTCCACATCTTTTTTCCCTTTTCTTTGCTTTCTTTCTTTTTTTAACTCTTTCCTTCTTACTTGGAAATTTCTTTCGCCTTTTTATTCCACATTTTTTCCCCCTTTTTCTTTTTTTCTTTATTCTTTAACTCTTGCCTTCCTTACTTGGAATATTTCTTTCTTTGCCATCTTTACTCTCCTTCATGTCTTATCGTCTTCCTTATACCTACCTTTTCTTTCCTTTTTCTTTCCTTACTTTCTTCATTCCTTAAGCTTTCATTCCTTACTTCAATTTATTTCTTCTTCTTTGGCTATCTTTCCCTCTTCGCTTTGTACTTTCGTATTTCATATCGCTTAATTCCGCAACTTTTTGTTCCTTTTTGTTCTGCTTTTTCCTTCCGCACTTCCTTTGCCGCCATTCTTCCCACTTTCTTTTTACTCACTGCTTAGCTTTTCTTCCGTCTCGCCTCTTTCCACACACCTTTCTGTTCCTTTCATAACTTTTTCTTTCTTCTTTCCATACCTCTTTCTTTCCTATTCCCTTTGTTGGGATTATCTTTCCTTTTGCATGGAAGAGTTATCTTCCCGCTGGGTTTCCGTGCCGGCCAACCAGGGGACCTCTGGTATTTAAGCGCGAGGTCCAAACTCTTCTTCCTCTTTTGCTACATCTTCTCGTACGAGCACATGGGTTAGAGACATTGACACCCTTCTCGTGGGGGCTTCTGCCCCCAACGCTATGTAACTCTCCTGGGGTATTCGGCCCCTCATCACTAGTAAGTGATTTTGTATGTACGGACTTTCCAGTCCTTTTATCTCTACTCTTGTATGGTTATGTACATGTATTTTATTGTTTCTGTATCTTATTTTATTTCTGTGCTGTTTTGATATATAAAATGTTTGTCCCACAAACTTGTCGGAGTTGTATGTTCATATATTAACAATGAATCCTACCCTTCATTGCTTTCCTTTCCTATCTAACTATTTTAGTTTTCTTTCTTCGGAGTTCACTTCATTCTGCATCATTTTCCTCCTTACTTATCTTTGCTATACTCACTCCTTAAATCTGTGCTTCTTACTCACAAACGCACTCATGAATTATATCCTAAAACAGTTTATTTGGTTCAGTGTCGATCTTCGAACATTTCGGTTATATAATATACCAACCTCCGCACGAGTAGGATGCGACATAAGGTCAATTTATTAAGCGGGTTCAACAGGTTGAATTCAGATTTTCCTTCTCCTAGACTGGTTGCCTAACCAAGGTTAAAGTGCACAGTCTGCCCTGCTATTTACCCATAGCTGGAGGGAGAGCAGAATTCATACCTTTCCAAGGGTATTAGGCTAAGTGAAATGCAATTACCACGTCCGGATTGAACTCGGGGCGAAGATCCATTTCCTATGACTTTAACCATTACACCAGCGCTTTTCGGTTTTATATAGAAGCCGCTTATGAGTTTGGAAATTATGTAGAAAACGGTTCATAACCGTTACTGTTCACAGTTGAACCTATTCTCCTATTTTTCAAACGCAACTCATTCAAAACATCCATCATCTTTTAACAAAAAAAAAAAAAAATCCTTTCACCTTTACTTGTTTTCATATTGTGTTTTTTTTCAAACATTTTGACATCGATAACTACGGGCCTATTAAATTTCATCCATTGTAACACCCTGTGTTTGCTTACATTCATAATATATATATATATATATATATAATATATAATATATATATATATATATATATAATCAACAAAGAAGCTTATATACGATCTGAAGTGAAACACTTACACAGACACGTAATTTCTGACACACACACACACCTCACACACCACAACACACACACACAGATATATATATATATTATATATATATATATATATATATATATATATATATAATCACCCCTGATGAGGTTTACTTGAAAGTACCTAAAGTACTTGGACAAAAAGTTCGCTGGACTACGGATTCCATCCAAATATCAAAAAGTTGGTGAAATTCGAAATATCGTTAATAAAATTGTTAAACAGGAGACGTGCTTTTGTTTAATTCTACATGTATGAATGAGAAATGCTGCCCAAATACACACACACACACACACAGACAACACACCACACATATATATATGTGTGTGTATGTGAAGAGATGGAAGTGAATTCGACGATATATAGTAAATAAGAAAATTGAAAAAACACAGATTTAAATAAGTTGAGTGGGTAAAGTCTATTGGCCGAACCTGCAGTGTTTTCGATCTATTAATTAGATCAATTCTTCAGCGCATTTGTTAGTATAAGGAAGGTGATAAAAAATTTTTTTATCACAGAATAACAAGAAAAGCAAGCTATAATCATTGTTTTATCAATCTGTTCAAAATTTTAAAATCTGAAGAAAGGACGCTGAAAAATGACGGTTTGACCAAATTGACGACAATATCTCTTTTACGGTGTGAGTATGAGAGTGTGTGAGTGTGTGTATCGAAAAAAGGCTTGTGCATGTTTTGGTTGTTTTGTGTGGTGTGTGTGTATATAAGAAACTATGATTGCACCTCACAGCACAATACAATGTAAACTTTGGAGTAAGCCAAAGTGAAGTCCTTGATAAAACAAGTTTTGAACATCGATATTTCTCGAAATAAAAACGAAAATCCAAATCAATAAACGAAATATCTGCTGGACATTTGTCTATAGCTTGATCAAAATAAATTGAGAAACGGATAATGAAAATAAAAAGGAATAATAAAAAGATAATCTAAAAAAATTGGTCATCGATCCTATTCTAACATCACTCTCCCGCTCTCCCCACTCTCTCTCTCTCTCTCTCTCTCACACACACCCACACTCTCTCTCTCACGTTTTCTCTCTCTCTCTCTCTCTCTCTCTCTTCCTTTCTCTCGCTTCCTCTCTTATTATTATTATTCATTAATTAGCAGCATCAATCTCCCCCCTCTCTCTACTTTCTCTCACTTTCTCTCTCCCCCCCCTCTCTCTCTCTCTCTCTCTCTCTCATATATTATATATATATATATATATATATCGTTACTCTCACATTAGTATTCATCATTAATCAGTAGCATCACTCTACCCCTCTCTCTCTCTTTCTCTCTCTTTTTCTTTCTCCCACCTCTCTTTTCTATATATCGCTTTTCTCTCTCAATGTTTTTGCTCCATCATTTAGTAGCATACTCTCCCCCCTTTCTCTCGCTTTCTCTCTCTCTCACCCTCTCTTATATATATATATCATTCTCTCTCATTATTATTCATTATATAGTAGCATAACTCTACCCTCTTCTCTCTCTCTCTTGCTTTCTCTCTCCCTCTCTCTCTGTATATATATCGCTTTTTTCTCTCATTATTTTCGTCATTATATTGTAGCACCCTTTCTCCCCCTCTCTCTCTCTTGTTTTCTCTTTCTCCCTCTCTCTTCATATATACTGCTTCATATATATCGCTTTCTCTCTCATTATTATACTCATTATTTAGTAGCATTCATATTTCTCCCCCTCCCTATCTATCTATCTATCTATCTATCATCTATCTTCTATTTTCTATCTCTCTATCTCGCTTTTTCTCTCATTTTATTATTCGTCATTATATTGTAGCATCACTTTCTGGCCCTCTCTCTCTCTCTTGCTTTCTCTTTCTCTCTCTCTTCATATATATCGCTTTCTCTCTCATTTTTATGCCTCATTATTTGTAGCATTCATCTTTCTCCCCCTCCTCTATCTATCTATCTATCTATCTCGCTTTTTCTCTCCTTATATTCGTCATTATATTGTAGCATCACTTTCTCCCCTCTCTCTCTCTCTCTCTTGCTTTCTCTTTCTCATCTCTTCATATATTATCGCTTTCTCTCTCATTATTATGCCTCATTAATTAGTATCGTTCCTCTTTCTCCCCCAACCTTCTTATCTATCTATCTTCTTTCTATCTATCTCGCTTTTTCTCTCATTATTATTCGTCATTATATTGTAGCATTACTTTCTCCCCCTCTCTCTCTCTTGCTTTCTCTTTCTCCTCTCTCTTCATATATATCGCTTTCTCTCTCATTGTTATGCCTCATTATTTAGTAGCATTCAACTTTCTCCCACCGCTCTCTTATCTATCCATCTATCTATCTATCTATCTATCTATCCATCTCGCTTTTTCTCTCATTATTATTCGTCATTATATTGTAGCATCACTTTTCTCCCCTCTCTCTCTCTCTCTTGCTTTCTCTTTCTCCACTTTCATATATATCGCTTTCTCTCTCATTGTTATACCTCATTATTTAGTAGTTTACTCTTTCCCCCTCCTCTCTCTATCTATCTATCTATCTCGCTTTTTTCTCTCATTATTATTCGTCATTATATTGTTAGCATACCTTCCCCCCTCTCTCTTGCTTTCTCTTTCTCCCACTCTCTTCATTTATATCGCTTTTCTCTCATCATTGTTATGCCTCATTATTTAGTAGCATTCATCTTTCCCCATCCTCTCTATCTATCTATATCTATCTCGCTTTTTCTCTCATTATTATTCGTCATTAATTAGTTGGCAAAATTCTTTTATTAGCCGATTGTCAATATCTCTGAGGCTTTAAAAAAAACAAACACTGCGAGAGGCGTAACGATTATCGATTATCTGAGTTCAATTCATGGACGATGCTGTTTGCGTTTAACTAAGCGCTAATACACTTGGGAAAAAGGCATGAAACACAATTCAATTGCGTCTATCTTGTTACTTTTGAGATTTATTTATTTATTTATATTATTTATCAATTCTTCTTTGATCGATAACAGTTTTTTACTTATGTTCTTTGTCGTTTTGATCTGGTTTGGTTTTGTGGATTTACGGCATGTCAAACCTTGTTGGGTTATTTTATGCCGAAGAGATTCTGTCTATTCATGCTTGATGGTTGTTCAAAAGTATTTTTAAAACTCAATTATTTTAACACATTTTTTTTAATTCTTGAACTCAAGGGGATGTGGAATACCCTTTATCACCATTAGTCACAGGCCCACCCTAACCCGGATTAGTAGTACTGTTAGTGTACCATCTATAGGTTAAATAGAAAAAATGATAAAAATTAAGGTAAAAAATGTTGAATACCTATCCAGGATGATAAAACAAGATGTCTTTGGCATAAAATAAGCCAACAAGGGTTGACATGCCGTAAAATCTAATCAACCAACCAACCTATCTAATCCAAATATTCTATATATATTATGATTTTTTTCTCTGAATGTTGAGATGAGGCTTGATGATTAGTATTATAAGCGTTATTCGGACTATTGTCCCTCTTATTTTGTTTATTTGTACAATGTTTCGGCCGATATGCCCTCCGACGCCCACGAATCAGCACATATGATAGGCTCGTGTACTAGGCTGTTAAGTAGACCTAGCATAGAAATGATACAAATTGGGAACCATAATTAAGAAGGCCAGATCAGATTAAGGAGAAGAAAAAAACAATATGAGTCTAGATAAAAATCATACATAAAAATGAATAGGTAGCCTATATATATATATATATTCGTACCTTTATTGACGAGTATCCTAGCCACCTAACGTGTTTTTTTTGAGTTACGAACTGTCACTCGGTGAATTTGTTGCTTCAACGAGCTTCAGATATGCCTATGTAAAGACATTTAAGGTTCCAACATTTTTAAGCCCCAAAAATATAATTTATAAAAGCAGTAACATTCATTCATTATATTCTATTAGTAAGTTTTTTATACAATTCAGGGATACTTTTCCTTATGATAAAACATAGCAAAAAATAGGACACCTTTTTGGGAGGGAGGCTAGAACGGATTAATGGCATTTCAGTTCATTTTAGTGGGGAAAATTGATTTGATATACGAAGAATTGATTTTACAAGCGGAATGAATAAAACTCCTGAGTAAAGGTACCACGATATATATATAATTATATATATTATATATATATATATATATGGAGAATAAGTGCTTAATTGGAGTCGTACCTAATTTAGAAATTAATTAATTAATAATGAATTAGGCGGAATACTATTAAATGTATGGCTAAACAAATCGGAAAAAATCAATCTCTGTATGTACATTTCGGCCTATTAGGCCTCATCAGCAGAGCTATAGATCGGAAGACCGCCCTGTGCGTGATTTGAAACCGGACTGCCAAGCTGACAGGCCCGACATAACCTCAACACTAAACGAACTTCTTAGATTTTTATGATTGTTTAGAGTAGGTTAACATTCCACTTCTAGTGACTTTTATGACACGACGATATGATAAGTTGAACAAGGTTTGTTTAAGAGGCTTTTTGCGATAATTTTTTGGAGAATAAGTGCTTAATTGGAGTCGTACCTAATTTAGAAATTAATTAATTAATAATGAATTAGGCGGGAATACCTATTAAATGTATGGCTAATACAAATCGAGAATATCTCTGTATGTACATTTCGGCCTATTAGGCCTCATCAGCAGAGCTATAGATCGGAGACCGCCTGTGCGTGATTTGAAACCGTCGGTTCATAAAAGTCACTAGAAGTGGAATGTTAACCTACTCTAAACAAATCATAAAAATCTAAGAAGTTCGATTAGTGTTGAGGTTAATGGGATCGGCCTGTCAGCTTGGCAGTCCGGTTTTCAAATCACGCACAGGGCGGTCTTCCGATAATAGCTCTGCTGATGAGGCCTAATAGGGCCGAAATGTACATACAGAGATTGATTTTTCTCGATTTGTTTAGCCATACATTTAATAGGTATTTCCCGCCTAATTTCATTATTAATTAATTAATTTCTAAATTAGGTACGACTCAATTAAGCACTTATTCTCCAAAATTATCGGCAAAAGCCATTCTAAACAAACCTTGTTTACAACTTATCAATATATAATATATGTATATATATGTTAGATATAAATATGTATATATATGTATACATATATGTTATAATATAATAGCAAATATAAAATGGATGAACAAAAAAAAATTGTGTCTCATGTTGCCAATCTTCAGGCGAGTCAGTCTCAACATCTCTCTCTCTCCCTCTCTCCGTATATATTATATATTATATAAATATATATATTATGAAGAAATTGATATATATATATATATGAAGAAATTGAATATTATATTATATATATATATCAATTTCTTTCATATTATATGTATATAACATATAAATATATATATGTATATATATATATTATATATATATAATCTATATATATATACATACATACATATATATATATAATATATTATAATATATATATACATATTATATATATATATATATCCCAAATGTCATCTCAAGATTAAGAAATTAAATGGCTATGAAGATGAAAATGGAGAACATTTAGGCTGCAGATATTTGTATATTTTTTTCTTTTTCGTATTGAAATACGCATGAATAATTAACAAACCAGAATGTTATTTCATTTCGAAAATCCCCAAGGAGGATTTTGATACACTTGTCAATTTTGGTCTATTGAGTTATAAACACTGTCATTTTTTTAATAACTTACTATTCATTTCAAAAAATTTAGTACCCTTAAAGAGAAGTAAAAATGACGAAGACGTTGTTCCTACTTAATGTACAGTGGTGTAAGTCTTCAACTGGCACTTTCCTTCTGATAGCTCCTTATGTTTCTAACATTTCTCGAATGGCAACCACGTGTAACATAATCGGGGGTGGGGGTGGGGCGGAGCCTTGAGTTCAACTGATTTGGTAAATTAGCACAGAAAAGTTTTAGCAACAATTAATTGTGTTAGATGAGAATGGAAAATTTTAAGGATGAATCATCTGGGGCCCATTTTGGCCATCCGTGGCCATAAGTTGGGAACAACTGCCATAGAAGACGGTGGGCTGAGGTCTTAGTGTCCAGGGTTTGACGTTAATCTGGGCATCTGATAGCGAGGTTTCAATTTGGTGCTTTGGGGAATGTAGATTACACCTACAATTTACATTACTCCAGGTCCACCTAAACCTGCCTGTTAGTAGCTGTAAGTGTCCAGGGTTTGACGTTAAATAAGATAAAAATGAGTTTCGAAAATGTGTTTAAAAATGAGTTTGAAAAAAGAATTGAATACCCAACAAGAATAAATAAAGCAAAACTGTCTTTGGCCTAAATTTAATGGGGTTCTAGAGAACTGTTGAGATACGTCTGATAAACAGAGCTGGATAGCATCGTCAGTTATGTTATCAACTGTTTCATTGGGGGTTTTCGTGTCTTCCAACATAATAACCCCTCGCCAGTTAACTAATTATCATTTCTTTCTGTTTGGCCCATAGATGAGAACACTAAATGGATTCTAAGAAACTGGGAAGCGGGGAGTCACACCTTTGTTACCATTATTCCTAAATCCACACTGAACCGGAGTATTGGTAATTTGATAGTATCCCATGTATGTGTCAAATCTGTTTTGACAATAATTAGTATTGGAGAGGAATGCTTAAAAATCATATCAGTGTGTGCAAGTAAATGACTATCATTATTAGATTTATTAAGTGTCTTTCCTTCTTCTCCCTATGATTTCTTTTTTCTTTCGTTCTCTCTCACTTCTTTTCTTTCTATGTCCTTATTTGATATTTAGCATGTTTTTTTGTCGAACTGTTTTTTGAGATACGCTCTGATAAACAGCGCTGGTAGCATGGTCGTAAGTTATGTGTCACTGGTTTCATTGGGGGGTTTTCGGGTCCTTCCAACATAATACCACCCCTCTGCCAGTTTTTAGACCCGTATTAGAAGGATGCATCACGCCTCTTGCGCTAACCGTGTTTCAGTAAACGTTAACTAGAAAAGAAGCTGGCTTTAATGGAGTTTTTTTGTCAACGCTTCACCTTGGCTTCTGAACATCTGATGTTATGCTAAAGCCAATCAGCGTTCACAGTTCGGCGTTAACACAGGCTTACGTGGCTAAGATTTTTTTCTTTTTTTTATAATTCATTGGGGATTTTCGCTGGTAAGCTAGATTTTTTTAAAACAAGACATTAACATAAGCATATCTAAATCTACTCGTAATTCAATTTCGTTGCCAAAACAAAGCCAAAAATCGAAGTCAGCGGCTTCTTAAATAGGAAAATTCGTAAGTTGGGGTCTCGTAAAGCAAGACGTTTCTGGGTAAAATACAATTGGGAATAATTCCTCTTGTAGGGCGAAATATTTTATCATCTACCAAATTCATAACCTGGCGGTCGGTCGGGAGGCCCCCTTCGCATCAATCAGGCTGGTCACGTCCAGCCCTAGCACCTATCTGGAAATTGCCCGCAACCTATTGCCTTATGGGAAGCCCAAACCTTTCTATATCATATGGTGGCTAGAAGGGCTTGTGACTGAGGGTCTATCATTCTGGGAATGATGTTAAACTGATGGCGAGTTTCCAGTTTTGGAGGTTTTGGGGGGAATATGGAGGCACCCCATTGCTCCCCGGTCCACTCTGACCCGGAGTGATAGTACTGTTAGGGTCCATCTATGGGTTGGAATAGAAAAATGTATTTATAAAAAATTATTGTGTATCATTTAAAAAATGAATTTATTTCAAAACTTTTAATCGGCATTAAATGACCCACTGAGTGATATGCTGTAAAACAAACCACACAAACAAATCATAGTATGAATTCAAGAATTCTTTACAAATATACTTGTTTTTATGAGATTCAACGATTAAACCATATTATATTTACCAACCCTGCGCACGAGCAGAAATTTCTTAAGCGGAGTTCAGCAGGTTTGAATTCAGAGTTTTTCCCTTCTCTAGACCGGTTGCTCTAACCAAGGTTAAAGGGCCCAGTCTGCCGCTACTATTTACAGCATAGCTGGAGGGAGAGTAGATTTCATATACCTTTTCAGGGATATTAGCGCTACATGGAAATGCATTTACCACATCCCAGGATTTGAACTCGGGACGACGAGTCCATTCCAGACTCTAACCATTACACCAAGTTTCCTACGATTAAACCAGGTCTTTTTCTCGATTCGGTAAATTAAGATACAGATTGGACTTTTTGATCATGTTTTTTAAAAGCTTGTATCTAAATGTACAGTTCATGCTGCTTTTCCCACAGTGTTGCTGTCATGTCATTTTATTAACTTCCCCACACGAGCATAAATATCAAAATTTTAATATCTAATAATATTTTGCGAATTAAGGAGATGGGAGTCTCCAAAAAATTCCTATAGCTTTTTTCGCATATCAGACTCCGATAGAAAATGCATCCTACATTTTAAACTGTTACTGGTTGGTTGGTTGGTTGTTCTAACGACATGTCAAAAACCTTGTTGGGTTTTATTTTATGTCGGAGCCTTGTTTTCATTCATTCTTGTTGGGTGTTCAATTTTTAAGGCATATTTTTAATTGCTCCAAACCATTTTAAACACGTTTTTAATCTATTTTAAACCACATAGATGGGACCTTAACAGGTACTGGCCATTCCAGGTCAGAGTGGATCTGGGAGTAATGACTCGATATACACCAGAGATCCAAGATTGGAAACTTTTATTCACTTTATGTAGTTTTAACGTCATTGTTACCGTGTATGATGCAATTGAATTTAGGAAAGCGGCAATGCTTAGCTCATGCTAGCTAATGTCTTTTTGTTTTTCATATACAATAAGTACACGATTATGGCTTGGACTGGTGATGTTTTTTAAAGGTTGAAAAGGTTTTTAACACATTTTAAAACAACATTTTTAATCTTTTAACCAATAGATCGTACCTTAACGGTTACAACCGCACTCCGGGTCAGAATAGACCAGGGAAATAATTGACTCGATATTCCCCAAGCTCCAGAATAGGAACTTGTTAGTTATTGTATATGAAAAACAAAAAGCATTAGCTAAAGGAAGCTACCATTACCGCTTTTACTAATTCCCAACTTGCACCGTAAGGTGACAGTGACGTTAACTACATAAGTAAGCGAAGTCCTAATTCTGGGCTTTGGGACATATCGAGTCCTTATTCCTGGTCTATTCTGACCGCGGAGTGGTTGTAACCGTTAAGGTCACGATCTATGGTTTAAATAGATTAAAAATGTGTATAAAATGTGTCAAAAAACTTTTTCAACCTTTAAAAAACACACCAGTCAAGCCATAATCGTTACTTATTGTATATAAAACAAAAAGACATTAGCTAGATGGAGCTACCATTGCCGCTTTCCTAAATTCACTTGCATCATACAGGTGACAATGACGTTAAACTACATAAAGTGATAAAGTTCCAATTCTGGATCTCTGGTGTATATCGAGTCATTACTCCCAGATCCACTCTGACCTGGAATGGCAGTACTTGTTAAGGTCCATCTATGGTTTAAATAGATTAAAACGTGTTTAAATGTGTTTGAGTTAAAAATATGCTTAAAAATTGAACACCCAACAAGAATGAATGAAAAAGGCCTTCGACATAAAATAACCCAACAAGGTTGACATGTCGTAGAACCAACCAACCACCAACCAGTAACAGTTTAAAATGTAGGATGCATTTCTATCGGAGTCTGCATATGCGAAAAAGTATAGGCAATTTTTGGAGACTCCCATCTCCTTAATCGGCAAAATTATTAGATATTAAAATTTGATATTTATGCTCGTGTGGAAGTTAATAAAATACATGACAGGCAACACTTGTGGGAAAAGCAGCATGAACTGTTACATGTAGATACAAGCTTTTAAAAAATGATCAAAATCCAATCTGTATCTAATTTACCGAATCGAGAAAAAGACCTGGTTTAATCGGTAGGAAACGTGTGGTGTAATGGTTAGAGTCATGGGAAATGGACTCGTCGTCCCGAGTTCAAATCCTGGATGTGGTAATTGCATTTCATTTAGCGCTAATATCCTTGGAAAAGGTATGAATCGTACTCTCCCTCCAGCTATGTGTAAATAGTAGGGCAGACTGGGCCCTTTAACCTTGGTTAGGCAACCGGTCTAGGAGAAGGAAAACTCTGAATTCAAACCTGCTGAACTCCGCTTAAGAAATCCTGCTCGTGCGCAGGGTTGGTAAATATATATATGGTTTAATCGGTGATCTCATAAAAACAAGTATATTTGTAAAAATTCTTAATTCATACTATGATTTGGTTTGGTGTGGTTTGTTTTACAGCATATCAACTTCAGTGGGTCATTTAATGCCGATAAAGTTTTGAAATAAATTCATTTTTAATGGATACACAATATTTTTTATAAATACATTTTTCTATTCAACCCATAGATGGGACCCTAACAGGTACTATCACTCCGGGTCAGAGTGGGACCGGGGAGCAATGGGGTGCTCCATATTCCCCAAAACCTCCAAAACTGGAACTTCGCCATCAGTTTAACATCATTCCCAGGACATGTAGACCCTCAGTCACAGCCTTCTAGCACCCATATGATAAAAAGGGTTGGGCTTCCCATAAGGGCAATAGGGTTGGGGCAATCATATAGGTGCTAGGGCTTGACGTGACCAGCCGATTGATCGAAGGGGGCCTCCCCGACCGACCGCCTAGGGTTATAATTTGGTAGATGTAAATATTTCGCTACAAGAGGAATTATTCCCAATTGTATTTTTACAGAAACGTCTTGACTTACGAGTACCCCAACTTACGAATTTTCCTAGTTAAGAGCCGTGACTTCGATTTTGGCTTTGTTTTTGTGAGCTGAAATTGAATTACGAGTAAGATTTAGATATGCTTATGTTAATTGTCTTTGTTTAAAAAAATCTACTTACCAGCGAAATCCCAATGAATTATAAAAAAAGAAAAAAATCTTAGCCACGTAAGCCTGTTTTAAACGCCTACTGTGAACGCTGATTGGCTTTAGCATTAACCAATCAGATGTTCAGAAGCCAAGGTGAAGCGTTGACAAAAAAAACTCCATTTAAAGCCAGCTTCTTTCTATTAACGTTGACTGAAACACGGGTAGCGCATTAGAGGGTGATCATCTCTAATGGGGTCTAACTGCGAGGGGGGTATTATGTTGGAAGACCCGAAACCCCCAATGAAACCAGTTGATAACATAACTTACGATGCTATCCAGCGCTGTTTATCAGGCGTATCTCAAACAGTTCACAAAAAAACATGTAAATATCAAAGAAGGAATAGAAAGAAATGGATAGTGAGAGAGAACGAAAGAAAGAAAGAAATCATAGGAAAGAAGGAAAGACACTTAATAATCTAATAATGATAGTCATTTACTTGCACACACTGATATGATTTTAAGCATTCCTCTCCAATACTAATTATTGTCAAAACAGATTTGACACATACATGGGATACTATCAAATACCAATACTCCGGTTCAGTGTGGATTTTAGGAATAATGGTAACAAGGTGTGACTCCACGCTTCCCAGTTCTCTAGAATCCATTTTAGTGTCTCATCTATGGGCCAAACAGAAAGAAATGATATTAGTTAACTGGCGAGGGGGTTATTATGTTGGAGACACGAAACCCCCAATGAAACCAGTTGATAACATAACTGACGATGCTATCCAGCTCTGTTTATCAGACGTATCTCAAACAGTTCTCTAGAACCCATTAATTTTAGGCCAAAGACAGTTTTGCTTTATTTATTCTTGTTGGGTATTCAATTCTTTTTTCAAACTCATTTTTAAACACATTTTCGTAAACTCATTTTTATCTATTTAACGTCAAACCCTGGACACTTACAGCTACTAACAGGCAGGGTTAGGGTGGACCTGGGAGTAATGTAAATGTAGGTGTAATCTACATTCCCCAAAGCAC
The DNA here is from genome assembly GCA_023376005.1 of Doryteuthis pealeii. Classification (NCBI taxonomy): domain Eukaryota; kingdom Metazoa; phylum Mollusca; class Cephalopoda; order Myopsida; family Loliginidae; genus Doryteuthis; species Doryteuthis pealeii. The sequence goes on from CM042163.1 coordinate 43,029,314, forward strand.
CAAATTGAAACCTCGCTATCAGATGCAGATTAACGTCAAACCCTGGACACTAAGACCCTCAGCCACCGTCTTCTATGCAGTTGTTCCCAACTTATGGCCACATGGCCAAAATGGGCCCCAGATGATTCATCCTTAAAATTTTCCATTCTCATCTAACACATTAATTGTTGCTAAAACTTTTCTGTGCTAATTTACATATCAGGTTGAACTCAAGGCTCCGCCCCACCCCACCCCATTATGTTACACGTGGTTGCCATTCGAGAAATGTTAGAAACATAAGGAGCTATCAGAAGAAAGTGCCAGTTGAAGACTTACACCACTGTTACATTAAGTAGGAACAACGTCTTCGTCATTTTGTACTTCTCTAAGGGTACTAATTTGAAATGAATAGTAAGTTATTAAAAAAATGACAGTGTTTATAACTCAATAGACCAAAATTGACAAGGTGTATCAAAATCCTCCTTGGGGATTTCGAAATGAAATAACATTCTGGTTTGTTAATTATTCATGCGTATTTCAATACGAAAAGAAAAAAATATACAAATATCTGCAGCCTAAATGTTCTCCATTTTCATCTTCATAGCCATTTAATTTCTTAATCTTGAGATGACATTTGGGATATATATATATATATATATAGTATATATATATATATATATATATATATATATATATGTATGTATGTATATATATTTATATATATATATATATATATATATATATACATATATATATTTATATGTATATAATATATATATGAAGAAATTGATATATATATAATATAATATCAAATATATATATATATATTTCTTCATATATATATATATTATATATATATAATATATATATATAGAGAGGGAGAGAGAGAGATGTTGAGACTTCGCCTGAAGATTGGCAACATGAGACACAATTTTTATTGTTCATCCATTTTATATTTGCTATTTATATATACATATATGTATACATATATTACATATTTATATCTAAACATATATACATATATATATATGATAAGTTGTAAACAAGGTTTGTTTTAGAATGGCTTTTTGCCGATAATTTTTGGGAGAATAAGTGCTTAATTGGAGTCGTACCTAATTTAGAAATTAATTAATTAATAATGAATTAGGCGGGAATACCTATTAAATGTATGGCTAAACAAATCGAGAAAAATCAATCTCTGTATGTACATTTCGGCCTATTAGGCCTCATCAGCAGAGCTATAGATCGGAAGACCGCCCTGTGCGTGATTTGAAACCGGACTGCCAAGCTGACAGGCCGATCCCATAACCTCAACACTAATCGAACTTCTTAGATTTTTATGATTTGTTTAGAGTAGGTTAACATTCCACTTCTAGTGACTTTTATGACACGACGGTTTCAAATCACGCACAGGGCGGTCTTCCGATCTATAGCTCTGCTGATGAGGCCTAATAGGCCGAAATGTACATACAGAGATTGATTTTTCTCGATTTGTTTAGCCATACATTTAATAGGTATTCCCGCCTAATTCATTATTAATTAATTAATTTCTAAATTAGGTACGACTCCAATTAAGCACTTATTCTCCAAAAAATTATCGGCAAAAAGCCATTCTAAACAAACCTTGTTTACAACTTATCATATCGTCGTGTCATAAAAAGTCACTAGAAAGTGGAATGTTAACCTACTCTAAACAAATCATAAAAATCTAAGAAGTTCGTTTAGTGTTGAGGTTATGGGATCGGCCTGTCAGCTTGGCAGTCCGGTTTCAAATCACGCACAGGGCGGTCTTCCGATCTATAGCTCTGCTGATGAGGCCTAATAGGCCGAAATGTACATACAGAGATTGATTTTTCTCGATTTGTTTAGCCAAACATTTAATAGGTATTCCGCCTAATTCATTATTAATTAATTAATTTCTAAATTAGGTACGACTCCAATTAAGCACTTATTCTCCATATATATATATATATATATATATATATATATATATATATATCGTGGTACCTTTACTCAGGAGTTTTATTCATTCCGCTTTGTAAATCAATTTTCTTCGTATATCAAATCAATTTTCCCCACTAAAATGAACTGAAATGCCATTAATCCGTTCTAGCCTCCTCCCAAAAAGGTGTCCTATTTTTTGCTATGTTTTATCATAAGAAAAGTATCCCTGAATTGTATAAAAACTTAACTAATAGATATAATGAATGAATGTTTACTGCTTTTATAAATTATATTTTGGGGGCTTAAAAATGTTGGAACCTTAAATGTCTTTACATAGGCATATCTGAAGCTCGTTGAAGCAACAAATTCACCGAGTGACAGTTCGTAACTCAAAAAACACGTTAGGTGGCTAGGATACTCGTCAATAAAGGTACGAATATATATATATATATATGGCTACCTATTCATTTTTATGTATGATTTTTTATCTAGACTCATATTGTTTTTTTCTTCTCCTTAATCTGATCTGGCCTTCTTAATTATGGGTTCCCATATTGTATTCATTTCTATGCTAGGTCTACTTAACAGCCTAGTACAGCCTATCATATGTGCTGATTCTTTGGGGCGTCGGAGGGCATATCGGCCGAAACATTGTACAAATAACAAAATAAGATGGGGACAATAGTCCGAATAACGCTTATAATACTAATCATCAAGCCTCATCTCAAACATTCAGAGAAATAAATCATAATATTATATAGAATATTTGGATTAGATAGGTTGGTTGGTTGATTAGATTTTACGGCATGTCAACCCTTGTTGGCTTATTTTATGCCAAAGACATCTTGTTTTATTCATCCTGGATAGGTATTCAACATTTTTTTACCTTAATTTTTTATCATTTTTTTCTATTTAACCTATAGATGGTACACTAACAGGTACTACTAATCCGGGTTAGGGTGGGCCTGTGACTAATGGTGATAAAGGGGTATTCCACATCCCTTGAGTTCAAGAATTAAAAAAAATATGTTAAAATAATTGAGTTAAAAATACTTTTGAACAACCATCAAGCATGAATAGAACAGAATCTCTTCGGCATAAAATAACCCAACAAGGTTTGACATGCCGTAAAATCCCACAAACCAAACCAGATCAAAACGGACAAAGAACAATAAAATAAAAACTGTTATCGATCAAAGAAGAATTGATAAATAAATAAATAAATAAATCTCAAAAGTATACAAGATAGACGCCACTGAATTGTGGATTCATGCCTTTTTCCCAAGTGTATTAGCGCTTAGTTAAACGCAAACAGCATCGTCCATGAATTGAACTCAGATAATCGATAATCGTTACGCCTCTCGCAGTGTTTGTTTTTTTTAAAGCCTCAGAGATATTGACAATCGGCTAATTAAAAGAATTTTGCAACTAATTAATGACGAATAATAATGAGAGAAAAAGCGAGATAGATATATAGATAGATAGAGAGGATGGGGAAAAGATGAATGCTACTAAATAATGAGGCATAACAATGAGAGAGAAAGCGATATAAATGAAGAGAGTGGGAGAAAGAGAAAGCAAGAGAGAGAGGGGGGGAAGTGATGCTACAATATAATGACGAATAATAATGAGAGAAAAAGCGAGATAGATAGATAGATAGAGAGAGAGGGGGGGAAGAGTAATACTACTAAATAATGAGGTATAACAATGAGAGAGAAAGCGATATATATGAAGAGAGTGGGAGAAAGAGAAAGCAAGAGAGAGAGAGAGGGGGAGAAAGTGATGCTACAATATAATGACGAATAATAATGAGAGAAAAAGCGAGATGGATAGATAGATAGATAGATAGATAGATGGATAGATAGATAGAGAGGGTGGGAGAAAGTTGAATGCTACTAAATAATGAGGCATAACAATGAGAGAGAAAGCGATATATATGAAGAGAGAGGGAGAAAGAGAAAGCAAGAGAGAGAGAGGGGGGGAGAAAGTAATGCTACAATATAATGACGAATAATAATGAGAGAAAAAGCGAGATAGATAGAAAGATAGATAGATAGATAGAGAGGTTGGGGGAGAAAGAGGAACGATACTAATTAATGAGGCATAATAATGAGAGAGAAAGCGATATATATGAAGAGAGTGAGAGAAAGAGAAAGCAGAGAGAGAGAGAGAGAGGGGAGAAAGTGATGCTACAATATAATGACGAATAATAAGGAGAGAAAAAGCGAGATAGATAGATAGATAGATAGAGAGGGTGGGAGAAAGATGAATGCTACTAAATAATGAGGCATAAAAATGAGAGAGAAAGCGATATATATGAAGAGAGAGGGAGAAAGAGAAAGCAAGAGAGAGAGAGAGGGGCGAGAAAGTGATGCTACAATATAATGACGAATAATAATGAGAGAAAAAGCGAGATAGAGAGATAGATAAATAGATAGATAGATAGATAGATAGATAGATAGGGAGGGGGAGAAATATGAATGCTACTAAATAATGAGGTATAATAATGAGAGAGAAAGCGATATATATGAAGAGTATATATGAAGAGAGAGGGAGAAAGAGAAAACAAGAGAGAGAGAGGGGGGAGAAAGGGATGCTACAATATAATGACGAATAATAATGAGAGAAAAAGCGATATATATACAGAGAGAGAGGGAGAGAGAAAGCAAGAGAGAGAGAGAGAGGGTAGAGTTATGCTACTATATAATGAATAATAATGAGAGAGAATGATATATATATATAAGAGAGGGTGAGAGAGAGAGAAAGCGAGAGAAAGGGGGGGAGAGTGATGCTACTAAATGATGGAGCAAAACATTGAGAGAGAAAGCGATATATAGAAAGAGAGAGGGTGGGAGAAAGAAAAAGAGAGAGAAAGAGAGAGAGAGGGGTAGAGTGATGCTACTGATTAATGATGAATACTAATGTGAGAGTAAGCGATATATATATATATATATATATATATTATATATATATAGAGAGAGAGAGAGAGAGAGAGAGAGAGAGAGGGGGGAGAGAGAAAGTGAGAGAAAGTGAGAGAGAGGGGGGAGATTGATGCTGCTAATTAATGAATAATAATAATAAGAGAGGAAGCGAGAGAAAGAGAGAGAGAGGAGAGAGAGAGAGAGAAAAACGTGAGAGAGAGAGTGTGGGTGTGTGTGAGAGAGAGAGAGAGAGAGAGAGTGGGGGAGAGCGGGGAGAGTGATGTTATGAATAGGATCGATGACCAATTTTTTTTAGATTTATCTTTTTATTATTCTTTTTATTTTCATTATCCGTTTTCTCAATTTATTTTGATCAAGCTATAGACAAATGTCCAGCAGATATTTCGTTTATTGATTTGGGATTTTCGTTTTTATTTCGAGAAATATCGATGTTCAAAACTTGTTTTATCAAGGGACTTCACTTTGGCTTACTCCAATAGTTTACATTGTATTGTTGCTGTGAGGTGCATCATAGTTTCTTATATACACACACACACACAAAACAACCAAAACATGCACAATGCCTTTTTTCGATACACGCACTCACACACTCTCATACTCACACCGTAAAAGAGAATATTTGACGTCACATTTCAAACCGTCCATTTTTTAGCGTCCTTTCTTCAGATTTAAAATTTTGAACAGATTGATAAACAAGGACTATAGCTTACTTTTCTCGTTATTCTGTATTAAAAACATTTTTATCACCTTCCTTATACTAACAAATGCCCTGAAGATGATCTAATTAATAGATCGAAACACTGCAGCGTCAGCCAATAAACTTACAACTCAACTTATTTAAACCTGTGTTTTTTTTTTTTTTCAATTTTCTTAATATACTATATATCGTCGGATTCACTTCCATCTCTTCACATACACACACACACACACACACATATATATATATATATATGTGTGTGTGTGTGTGTGTGTGTGTGTGTATTTGGGCAGCATTTTCTTATTCATACATGTAGAATTAAACAAAAGGCACGTCTCCTGTTTAACAATTTTATTAACGATATTTTCGAGTTTTCTGGCCAACTTTTTGACATTTGGATGGAATCCGTGGGTTAGTCCAGCGAATTTTTTGTCCCAAGTACTTTCGGCACTTTGAAGTGCCATCATCAGGGGTGATATATATATATATATATATATATTATATATATATATATATATGTGTGTGTGTGTGTGTGTGTGTGTGCGTGTGTGTGTTAGGAAAGCGAAAATAAAACTTTTAACGCACTCACTCACTCCTCCTGCGCATATATTCGTACGTATGTAAGGACAACACATATATCAACCAACAGATACATATACTACCCGCGCACACATGTATATAATTAAACAGATAGGGTTATATACTTTCTTGATGTTACACACAAACACACACGCACGCGCACACATACACACACACTAACAAACACACACACACATATATATCATTAAACTGAATTATATATACTTTCTTGAAGTAAAACACATTCATAGATACATACATACGCACAAACACAGACACAGACACTATATATATGCATATATATATATATATGTGTGTGTGTGTGTGTATGTGTGTGTGTGTGTGTCAGTACGTGTCTGTGTATGTGTTTCACTTTCAGATAGTATATAAGCTTCTCTGTTTGATTATATATATATGTAGAAATGTACACAAACACGGGATGTTACAATGGATGGAAATTTATTATAGGCCGTAGTGTCGATGTTCAAAAATGTTGGTTTATAAAGAAACCTTCTTCATGACAATATGAAAACAAGTAAAGGTAAAAGGATTTTTTGTTTTTAAAAAGATGATGGATGTTTTGAATGAGTTGCGTTTGGAAAATATGGAGAATAGGTTCAACTGTGAACAGTAACGGTTATGAACCTTTTTCTACATAATTTCCAAACTCATAAGCGGCTTCTATATAAACCGAAAAGCGCGTGGTGTAATGTTTAAAGTCATAGGAAATGGATTCGTCGCCCCGAGTTCAAATCCTGGACGTGGTAATTGCATTTCACTTAGTGCTAATACCCTTGGGAAAGGCATGGATTCTGCTCTCCCTCCAGCTATGGGTAAATAGCAGGGCAGACTGGACACGTTAACCTTGGTTAGGCAACCAGTCTAGGAGAAAGAAAACTCTGAATTCAAACCTGTTAAACCCCGCTTAAGAAATTGACCTTATGTCGCATCCTACTCGAGTAGGGTTGGTAAATATATATATATATAAACCGAAATGTTCGAAGATCGACCAATAATAAATCTGTTTTAGGATATATATTCATGTGTGCGTTTGTGAGTAAGGAAGCACAGATTTAAGGAGTGAGTATAGCAAAGATAAGGAAGGAGGAAAATGATGCAGAATGAAAAGTGAACTCAGAAGGAAACTATATATATATATATATATATATATATATATATATATATATATATATATAATAATGGAGAAAGAATGTGAAAAGTTTAAGAACATAAAGGAGATCAATGCTAAAATAGCAGAGCAGGTTTGTAATCATAGATGAACTATTATGGTGTTAATTTTCCATAACTATAGTTTCATTCATATATATATACGTGTGTGTGTGCGCGCGCACCCGTGTGTGTGTGTGTGTGTGTGTGGCATGCTTGCATCTAGTGTGATGCTTGCTTCCTAAGAGGCATATATGCCTACTGGCTGGAAATGCCTCAGGTGTTGCACCATTAAAACATACTGTGCTATGCATATTTGTGTGGAAGGAGATGATCCCAATAATCCGGGTGGGCAGCGTATCTTCTGCTACAATTTAAAGAGTCATCTTTGGCTAAACAGATCAAATAGTTAGGAAAGATAGGAAGGAGAAAAGCAATGAAGTTGTAGGATTCATAGTTAATATATGAACATACAACTCCGACACGCTTGTGGGACAAAACATTTTTTATATCAAAACAGCACAGAAATAAAACAAGATACAGAAACAATAAAATACATGTACATAAACATACAAGAGTAGAGATAAAAGGACTGGAAAGTCCGTACATACAAAATCACAAGCAATGGGGGGGCCGAAGACCCCAGGAGAGTAACATAGCGTTGGGGGCAGAAGCCCCTACGAGAAGGGTGTCAATGTCTCTAACCCATGTGCTCGTACGAGAAGATGTAGCAAAAGAGGAAGAAGAGTTTGGACTTCTCGCTTAAATACCAGAGGTCCCCTGAAGGGCCGGCACGGAAACCCAGCGGGAAGATAACTCTTCCAGGCAAAGGGAAGATAATCCCAACAAAGGGAATAAGGAAAGAAAGAGGTAAGGAAAGAAGAAAGAAAAAGTTAAGGAAGGAGCGAAAAGGTGCGGGAGAGGGATAGACGGAAGAAAAGCCAAGCAGTGAGGAAAAGAAAGTGGGAAGAATGGCGGCAAGGAGGTGCTGAAGGAAAAAGCAAACCAAAAGGAACAGAAAAGTGCGGAATTAATGTTGTATTGTCCTCGGCCGGAAAACGAAGCTTCCGGCAAAAAGACAAAGAAAAATATACAAATATATATCTAAAAAAAGGGGAAAACCAAAGCGAGGCTTTCCGGTCAAGGAAGCAGGGAGACGATAAAACAAACGTCCGTTATCAGATCAAAAGATAAAAATGCGTAGGCGTGTCGTCAATACAACAAGCCAGAGGGTCGAGCCGACAGCAGTCAGACGCCAGCCGGCAGCCGAAAGGACACTTCACGTCTCGCGTCAGCAACCACCCCTCGGGCACGCATTGTAAGCTCTGCGCCATCACCACCTACACACCTAAGAAAATAAAGAAGGGTCCTCTCTTTGTATATACGTATCTGTTGTTTATTGAAGTCCAGTAGTCGGTAGTAGCTGACTACTACACATACTTCGCCACGTGACCATACATACCCACAACGACTACTTACTTACACAATTTAGAGTAGCAAAGAAGGCGCTATATAACATATAGAATTTGATGCCAGTATATAACATTAAGACAATATGAAATTACGAAAGTACAAAGCGAAGAAGAAGAAATAAATGTTGAGAGTAAGGACTGAAAGGGTTAAGGAATGAAGAAAGTAAAGAAAGAAAAGGAAAGAAAAGGTAGGTATAAGGAAGAAGATAAGACATGAAAAAAGTAAAAGGCGAAAGAGAGTAAAGATGGCAAAGAAAGAAATATTCCAAGTAAGGAAAGAAAGAGTTAAAGAATAAAGAAAAGAAAGAAAAAGGGGAAAAAAGATGTGGAATAAAAAAAGGCGAAAGAAATATTCCAAGTAAGGAAGGAAAGAGTAACTCTTTCCTTCCTTACTTGGAATAAAGAAAGAAAGAAAGAAAGAAAAGAAAAGGGATAAAAAGATGTGGAATAAAAAAAAAGCCGAAGAAAGTAAAGATATCAAAGAAGAAGGAAATATTCCGAGTTAGAAAGGAAAAAGTTAAAGAATGAAGAAAGCAAAGAAAAAAAGAGAAAGAAAGGTGTGGAATGAAAGAAAAAGATGAAGAGCGTATCGATAGCAAAGAAAAGAATATTCCCGATAAGGAAGGAAAGACAAAAGAATGAAGAAAGCAAAGAAAAAGGAAAAAAAGATTTGGAATAAAAGAAAAGGCGAAGAGAATAAAGATAGCAAAGAAGTAATTGTTGCGAGGAAGGAGGGAAAGAGTTAAAGAATGAAGAAAGCCAAGAAAAAGATAACAAAAGGAACAAAAAGATGCTGAAGAGTGATAGACGAAAGAAAAGAAAATCCAAGCAGAGAGTAAAAGAAAGCTGGAAGGAAGAAGGGAAGGAAGTGAGTAAGGAAATAAAGTGGCGAGGACTGAAGAAAAGAAGTGATGTAAGAGGAAGTGAAACCAACACTGTCAACAACGTTGAAATTGAATAACTTTTGCGTCTGATCTGTTTACGGCGTTTGGTTCGTAGTTCAAAAGCGCCCCCGTGCGGCAGGTTCAAGTATCAGCTACTAAGTGACAAAAAATGACATCTCAAACAACAATACCAGAACAGAAATTTTTAAAAAGAAAAATAAAGAACAGAAAAATAGAAACTAGAAAACTTCCCTTTGATCATTCGGCATAGATCTCAAAGGGAAAAACAAAAATGGAGTTAAAGTGAGGTTTGGGGTATTAACGCTCTGTGCGTGCCTTTTCCACTATATCAGAGCGGAATGAACGAGCGAAGTGAATGAACGAAGCAGACGACTGATGAGCCAGCAGAATAAAAAGAATGAATAGGACGTCCTTTGCTGAGACAGAGATACTAGAAATGAAACATCTTTCTTCTTTTTCCCTATCCTCCCCCCCTCTCTCTCTCTCTCTCTCTCTCTCTCTCTCTCTCTCTCTCTCTCTCTCTCTCTCTCTCTCTTTCCCCCCTCTCTCTCTCTCTCTCTCACACACACACACACATACTGCTGTTGCCTGAAGACATTTTAACCATGAGAGAGCACAATACATCTATAGGTGTGTAGAAAAGCTTTCAAAGGAGTAACTAGCTTTTCATTCTTTTCTACATTTATCTTTGTTTTTTTATATATTTAATTAAATATTTTATTTCTTCTATGCTTGATTATTGCTTGAGTATTATTCGCCTTTTAACAATATTTATTTATTTATTCATTTATTTATTGAGAAAACTTTCTTTGGGGGTTATCCAGATACTTGAACAGAGGATGGTTCTTAAGTGGCCGGAAATGTAAAAATAAAACTTTTAAAATGAATTTGCTAGCATATCCCTCTAGTGAGATAATTAACCCACCGAGAAAACATAAAATATTTGCACAGCACAAAAAACAAACCCGTAAATATGTTACATAATCTATGCGGTTGCATAGATTATTGTCAACCGCCTGTATTTCTGAGGGGATGGTCCTTTTCATATCACGGGCGGGACTTTCCATGGAATATTACAGAAACGTGGGACCTGGTTAGGTCTTTAGATTCAGTTTGGACGTCAGGCAGAGAAGATGTACTGCCTTAACTGGAACTCACCTGCATACGCGCGCTACGTTTAGTTACATGAAATGTTTAGTTAAGTAAATAAAAGCTTACGAAAATAACATGGTTTTGTGGTTGATGAATGTCTTGGTAACAAGACTGATCGAGAAGAAGAAACGAATTAAGGTCCGACCACCAAGATGAAGTCCAGACGCTAGAAGAGACGTTAGAAGAGGCGCTAGCAGAAGAACGTAAGATACCAAAGATGACCAGAAAAATAGAAATGTCGAAAGAAGAGTATACAACAAAGATATCTAATTTGAATTTATTAAAATCTCAGCTTTTGTCTTAACCGTGCTATATTGCATATTTATTTCTTTTTCTAAGTTTAATGTGGGGTCTGGAATCGAGATATTTCAAGAAAACAATCCTACTACAGTAAGCAAAGAGAAGCGCTACTGGATCGTGTAAGATAATTGATGAACAGCAGTACACAGCTGATGTTCGGACTGAAATGAATTTTAAATTTTTATTTATTTATTTATTTATTTATTTTACTATTAGTACTAAATTACAAAACAATACTTTTCGAAAAACCTTTAAATTCAAATTTACCTCTGGAATTTGTGTGATATCGAAACATACCAGGTATTTTGTACTTACTATCACAAATCAATTATTTCTCATTATTGAATTATATCCCCTTAATCAGTAAAAATCAAAAACTAAATTTTGTAGTTTTCCTTATTATAAACATTTCAAAAGTATATGCGCGATTTTAATGCTCAATGACATCTCTTTTCTGAGTTATAAGTCGACACGTACATACCAACTATGTTATATATATATATATATATATATATATATATATATATAGAATGGATACAAAATAAATCAGAAAAGTATTGGCATAAAAAGCTCAATGTCAGGGTTCGAATCACACTCAAAGCAGTCTTCATGTCTATAGCTCTGCTGACGAGGCCCAATAGGCTGAAATGTACATACAGAGATTGACTTTTTCTCGATTTGTTTAGCCTTACATTTGAACAGGTATGCCGCCTAATTCATTAATTATCAATTAATTAATGTTCAAAATTAGGTATGACTTCAATTAAGCACACACATACATACACACACACACACACACACATATATATATATATATATATATATATATATATATATAGATGAGAGGTATCCAAAACTTGGTAGAAAGGGATGATTCTTTATGTGATTTCTAAGATATACTGTATTATTATTGTATGACCCAGTATGTATACATGCAGTGAATCTTTAAATCACTAAAAAGAGCTCAATATATAATAAACTTTTTAGATTATATACAGAGCAATATTTATCTTAGAAATTATCAAATTATCTTGATCTGCTAAGACGAAATCTTGGGGAGCTATATTAAATCAACTTAGATTTATAAAGGCCCCAATTTTGGTCGAAATAAATTTATTATGGAATTACGGTGTTGAGTTTTTCCTTCCTTTCTAAGATATATATATATATATATATATATATATTATATATATATATATATTCTCTGAATGGAGCACTCTGTGACGGCCTCTACACACAAAGCGATTTGTGTATTAAAACAGTTAAAATCCCCTTCCTATTCTGTAAGTGAAGACAGCCTAATGGTTCAAATCCGGCTGTAGGTAGCTTACAAAATGTCTAGCCACACTGAAGAGACTTGATAAGTCGGAACACGTGTCTGTGGATGACCATATATATATATATATATATCAAAAGAGTTTGTTATTGTAATCTTCTGCTTCTTGATTCTCGCAAACACAGGAAGTCGAACAAAGGAAGCTAAATCTCAGTTGCATAACCTGAAGCAGGTAGAAAAAGGAATTGGCTTCCACGTGAAGACATCTCTTCATTAAATAGCAATGCTTTGAAATTAGTAGACCAATTCACATACCTTGGTAGCAATATCTTGTCTATAGATGAGGCATGGACTGCTATTGATAGATCATATGACAATATGAACCTTCTGATAGGAAAACTCTAAAATTATTCCAAGCTTTATCCATGCAGTACTAGTGTATGTGTTGTATACCTTCCTAACATATCTTTAGATTCATATAGATTAGATTCTATCTTTTAATTTAATATATATATATATATATGTGTGTTGTGTGTGTGTGTGTGTGTGTGTGTTTATTTGCACATGTGTAAATATGTATATGTATATGTGTGTGAATATGTGTGTGTTCGTGTGTGTTAATATATGTGCGTAGTAAATATATATATATATATATATATATATATATGTGCCTGTGTGAATATATGTGCTTATATGTGTGAATATATATATATATATATATATTATGTGTGTGTGTGTGTGTGTGAATGTGTGTGTGCATGTTTTGTATGTGTGAATATATATATATATATATATATGTGTGTGTGTGTGTATATTATATATATATATATATGTATGTATGTATATATATATATTCATGTGTTTTGTATGTGTGATTATATATAAGTGTGTATTTTGTAAATATAAATATATACATATATATGTATATATATCTATGTATGTGTGTTTGTGTCTGTGTGTATGTTTGTATATGCGAATATACATGTGTGTATGTGTTTGTTTGTATGTGTGAACATATGTATATGTGTGTGTTTTGTATGTATGTAAATATATATATGTGTGTGTATTTATGTGTGAATATATATATATATATATATATATATGGGGAGAGAGAGACAGAGTATGAGAGATGATGATAAGATAATGAAGGTTCTTACTTATTAACTTCTGCTCGCTACTTCTACCAACTCGGCCGCCATCTTTTCTTCTTGAGCTGTTTTCTGAGACTGATCCTTCTTCTTGTTTGGGCTGGTCATCTCTTGTTTTAACAAATTAACAAGACTTTGTTGTTTTTCTTGAAGTTTTTTATCGAACAAACCCTGTCCAGTATTCAACTGCGCGGTGTGTGAGAGCCGACGACAGCGTCTACTCTGAACTCGTAACTGCTGACAACTAAACTAAATTGTCTCACGCCTCTAATGGCGCGCTTCTGGAAGGTCAAGCGAAATGTCACTATCCGTCAATAACTTTCAATGTAATTTTCCTCTGAGGCTCCGTTATTTTGAATCTAACGAACTCGGATTCAAAAATATTTTAACTATAGTACGTACATAATTCATTAGCTACCTATGAATTATGTAACATATGGCTGCATCACTTGGACAAAGCGCTTGAACTTTGATGGAAACTACACAATGATGCTTTGTGCTGTCTTGAACAAATCCTAGAAATAGAAAGCAGATGTACGGCCACTTAATGCCTATCACATAAACCAACCAAATAAAACGAAGAAGACATGCTGGACGCAGCTGGAGAAATAAAGACGAAACCATTACTGACATCGACTTATGACCTCACCAGTGTTGGCCGACCAGCAAAAACTTACATACAACTGCTATATGTGGATACATATTGGAAGCGTGTGGTGTAATGGTTAAAGTCATGGGAATGGACTCGTCGCCACGAGTTCAAATCCTGGACGCGGTAACTGCATTTTCACTTAGCGCGAATACCCTTTGCAAAGGTATGAATCCTACTCTCCCTCCAGCTATGGGTAAATAGTAGGACAGACCGGACTCTTTAACCTTGGTTAGGCAACCGGTCTAGGAGAAGGAAAACTGAATTCAAACCTGTTGAACTCCGCTTAAGAAATTGACCTTGTGTCACATCCTACTCGTGCGGAGGGGTTGGTAAATATATGTGTGGATACTGGATGCCGCGCTAAGGACTTGCTAGGAGAAATGACTAATAGAGAAGGAAGGTTATGTATGAGAAATACATTTTTAATGAGAGAGAGGGAAATTTATACATATATAAAGGACAGTTGTTTGTATGTATGTATATATATATATATGTATGTCCAGAATAATGTATGAAAATAAAACAATTAATGACAGGGTAAATATATGTACATATTCACTAGCAACAGATCTTGCTTTTTGAACAAAAATAATGAAGATTTGACTTATATTCGTGAAGATAATGAAAACAAATTAAATTTACATGATAACAATATGGAATTTTTATTTTTATTTTTTTGCATTTAAAATTAAAATAGGAAACATTTTTTTTTTCTTTTCAGAGTGGCTGGATCAACGCAAGATCTTTTTTTTTTTCGTCGGGATTTTAATGGGGCATCCTGTGAGGATCCAACTCTCGATCCAATAATAATAGATATGAGAGACTAAATTTTTAAGCGACGCCGGGTAGCCACTTCTGGTCTTTTATAAAAGGATTGATATTACTTATACACTATGGAAATTCTACGAGTCCAGCGAGTATATCTAAATATCGTAAACAACTAACAATAGAAAGAGCGATAGTGATATTCGCTCACTGATGTCTACACATAAGAATCATTTTACTTACACATATCTAACGTCTAGAGTTTACTGGGTGCATGTTTGTTTTTTAGCGCCTTCCGGAAATATTTGCTCAATCGAATGAAATTTCTTCCTTCTTTTTTCTTTTTCCTAAACGACTACGTAACAAGTTATGTTCATTTAGACACGAGTTTGTTCTTTATTGTTGCGTAAAACAGGCTTGAGGTCTGGCTTCCTGCAACTGTTATTGACTCGTTGAAAGGGAAAAAGAAACAAGGGAGTTTCTGGCAAACATCAATAAGAAGTGTGTAAGTACAAAACGTGAAAGTGAAAGTTGAAATTACAAAGCGATAGTGAAAGTGAAAGTAGAAATAAATCAAAATCAAGTCAGGGTTCAGATCAATGATCAAGGTTGAACAAAGATGTGTATTGAACAAATCTTAGATAAAACTATATAAAAGTACACCGTCATTAATTCAGGATTTTTTCGTCACTTCATTGATTTGCACTTGTCTGTATATTGCTGACCCGTGCATAGAAAAAGACGTTTCACACACACACACACACACACACACACACACACACACATACACACACACACACACATACACACACACACACAATACACACACATATATATAATATATATATATATATAGAGAGAGAGAGAGAGAAAGACAGACAGACAGACAGAGACAGAGAGAAATAGAGAAACAGCGACAGAAGGACAGAGAGGAATGTAGGAAATGAGCGAGACGAGTTCAAATCCTGGACGATGCTGTTCACATTTCACATAGCGTTAATACAATTGAAAAAGTTATGGATTCAAATATTCCTCCCACCAGCTATGGATAAATATTAGGGCAGACTGGTTTCTTTAGCCTTGGTTAGGCAACCAGTCTAGAAGAAGGGAAAATGTAGGGAATGAACACGGTGAGAGGAGTTCAAATCCTGGACGATGGAGTTTACATTTCACATAGCGCTAATACCATTGAAAAAGGTATGGATCCAAATATTCCTCCCACCAGCTATGGGTAAATATTAGGGCAGACTGGTTTCTTTAGCCTTGGTTAGGCAACCAGTTTAAGAGAAGGGAAAATGTAGGAAATGATATTAGGGCAGACTGGTTTCTTTAGCCTTGGTTAGGCAACCAGTTTAGAAGAAGGGAAAATGTACGAAATGAACACGGTGTGAGGAGTTCAAATCCTGGACGACGCAGTTTACATTTTACATAGCGCTAATACCATTGAAAAAGGTATGGATCCAAATATTTCTCCCACCAGCTATGGATAAATATTAGTGCAGACTGGTTTATTTAGCCTTGGTTAGGCAACCAGTCTAGAAGGGAAAATGTAGGAAATGAACGCGGTGAGACGAGTTCAAATCCTGGACGAGGCTATTATCATTTCACATTGAGCTAATAGCATTGTGAAAGGTATGCATCCAACTATTCCACCCCAGCTATTGGTAAATAGTAGAACAGGTAGGTCTCTTTAACCTTGGTTAGCAACCAGTCTGAGAGAATGAAAAACTTCTGAATATATATTTATATATATATATATATATATATATATATATATATATAAGGGTTTTTTTCTCGGAACAGATGGAATTGCTGCTACTAATACACTTCTCCGCCCGGATTAGGATAGCATGTCAAACCCTCAAAAAATATTTCAATTTCTATAATTCTTTTATAATGCTCCCTTTAAAAAAAATCTCTAAAAACAATTTCTTCAAACAAGAAATCTTCTCCTGACGATGACCTAAGGTCGAAACTAGTTGAGAATAAATAACATATAAGAAATATTCCTGTTTGTCTTATCGCTTTTTGTTTATACTATATATTATATATATATATATATATATATATATATATATATAGAGAGAGAGAGAGAGAGAGAGAGAGAGAGAGAGAGTTAAATATTTCTGCTATATTTTGGTAACCTGAGTAACCCAGGATGTCTTGTTTGTCTTATCTGGATGCGATTATGAGATAGATGATGACGATAACGACGATGACAACGATGATTATGATGATGATGATGATGACAAATGATGATGATGATGATGATGATGATGATGATGATGATTGCACCTGTTTAAATAGCAGCACAGTCGGCTTTGGCTGTAGAATATGCCGACTGCACCTCTGCAGAGGGGTAGGACCCTCGCGCCAGTGGAGCCGCCCGTTGACTTTGGGTGGTGACCTGTGATGCTTAAGGACGCATTTCTAGTGGCTGAGCAGTCCATGGCATGCAACACTCTTATTTAGGGCTGCATGCGTGGTCGGAAAGACCCCTCCGATCAATATGCTGGTCACGTCAGACCCTACCGCCTATATGATTGTCACGAACGTATCATTCTTATATGGTAAACTCCCAACCCTATGTGCGAGAGGGTGGTGGCTGAGGGTCTTAGTGTCCTGTGTAAGGCATCTAGTGGTGATTTTCCAATTCTGGAGCTTTGGAGAGTGTAGAGTAGGTAGGTCGATTTTCAACTTTTTTTAAATATCAAAATGCTTCAACCAGAGAAAGTTGGTATTGATATGATAAGTAAAAAAAGGGAAGTCGTCGGGGCGGCCTAGTGTCGGCATCAGTCAGACATCGAGGGAGTCTATCCCCTTTTCACTTGCGCTAGTCCAAGGAGATTATTTTAGCATCTGACGTGGAGCGCCACATCTACCATCAGCTCCTCACTTTACCGCCGAACGCTCTACCGACTGGGCTGCTTTTAGTTTTAAAAATCGTCAAATATGAATCCCCTCCAAAATCAGGTTTAGCTCAGTCGGTAGAGCGTTCGGATAGAAACCACTCCGTGTATGAGTAGCACAATTATCTGTGCGGTAAAGTAAGGAGCTGATGGTCCACTTCAGACGCAAAAACATTCTGCTTGGTCTAGCGTTAGTGAAAATGGGATAGACTTCCTGGCTGATACCGACTTTACTTACTTGCATATGAAATAGCTTAAAAATTTTATAATTTCAATCCAGAAAGTTTTGTCAATTTATTTTATTAAAATAAAATGAATAAAATATATTGAAAGTAACATTTAAAGTAAATTATAACCCTCACCCCACCTTAACAGCTCAGACAAGCTGCATTTTACCTGATTAATTGAGATACGTTAGTAATGACATTGCAAGAGTACCTTTTTATTGGCCTTACTCCCAGGTCTACTATGGCCCGGAGTATTAGTACCTGTTAGGGCCCCATATATCAATTAAATAGATAAAAATTAGTTTTAAAATATGTGTCTGAAAATGAGTTAAAGAAAATTGAATACCCAACAAGAACTAATAAAACAAAAAGATTTTCGTCATAAAATAATCCATGGGTTAACATGGTATTTACCTCGTACCCCACTTGTACGGGTTGGGCACAAGGCCCTATTAACGTGGGGCCACCCACAAACCGAAGCTCATGGGTGGCGGGTGAAAAATTGCGTTGATCCGTCGGCATTCCCCTCAAGGGGGGCGCCTCAGGCACTGGCAATAAACCCAGCCCTGCCCCTTTAAATCGAGGGGGCAGGTATTTCCTGGGGGGATGGTCCCCTGGGATCGACGCTATTATTATAACATAACCGGTCCAGCGGCCGAAGCTCACTGGACCCCCGGTCGAAACCGGGTGGGTTTGCATGCCGTGAAAACTAACCACCCAACCAATCAACTAATCTGTTTAAATAGTGAAGTTACATTTTTGTACAGTATGTAACTGGACACCATAATTTGTTAAACTGACATTGACATAAAATAACCCAGCTGGGTTTGACATGTCATAAAAATAGCCCAACCAACCAACCAACCACCAAACTGTCAATTGTTGCTTTATCGATGCCATTCTAATTATTTCCGTTGATAATGTCGATATAATTGAAAGAAAGAAGGAAATAATTGATGCATTTAAATGAATCGCGAGGGGAGGAAGTGAGAGGGAGTTTCTTTTTTTTAATAACGAATCTACTTAAAAACGTGAATAAAAAAAGGTGTCTTTTCTAAAAATGGCAAATTTGATGTATAAATTTTCTCCTTTAATTTCGCGCCAAAGGATTGAAAATTACAGGCTGAAAAAAGTGTTAGAGGGGTGGGGGTGGGGAAGAATAGATGATTTTTCCCTCAGAACTAAAAGGGATATTTCTGTTCGTGGTTTCAAAATAAGCTATTCTGCGATATATTGAAGACCTCATCATTGTTATTTTTATCGATAATTTTCAATCAAGTTATTATTCAGATTCTCTGAATCATTTGAACTAGTATCCTAGTCTTTGTTGTTTTTATCCCAAAGATCCGTGGTTCTTATTACTTCATGAATTATTTGAAAAGATATCCTTTACCTTTGTCTTTTTTATCATAGAATTTTGGCCAATGAGTTCTTCGGTTCGACTGTTAGATATATATGAAAGGACTGAGCTAGATATGTAGATAGATATGACATATAGAGTTTAGAACAAATGATGACATAGACAGTTTAGAACATATAAACTATCTCTCTCTCTCTCTCTCTCTCTCTCTCTCTCTCTCTCTCTCTCTCTCTCTCCCCATACATACATACATACATATATATATTTCTCTCTCACACACACACTATTAATACCATATGCTTTTCACTTTTTCTGGAGTTATTCCAGCTCTTATAGCATTAGCTCAATCGGTAGCGCGTTCGGCTAGAAACCACAAGGTTCCTAGTTCGATACCGATCCTCGCCAACTCAGCGATTTGCGGTAAAGTAAGAAGCTGATGGTAGGTGTGGCGCTCCACCTCAGACGCCAAAACAATCTCCTAGGTCTAGTGCTATTGAAAAGGGGATAGACTCCCTCGCTGACTGGCTGATATCGACTTTAGGCCGCCCCGACGACTTTACTTACTTATAGCATTGATATTTGAACAAAGTACGAAGCATTTAGCTGTTTAAAATTATTGAGTTCTTTCTAATTCAGTGGGAGAACAGTACCATCTGAGCATAAAACGGGTTGATATGCCATTAATATGGTTCGCTAAAACATGTTCAGAGGGCGTTTCCTGAAATATACAAAAACAAAAACTTTTATGAAATTAATATATATATATATATATATATATATATATATATATGGAAATAACAGACTGAGTAAAATCCAACAAAATGTTATAAAACGTTGAGGAATGAAAGCGGATAAAATAGAAACAACTTCAATAATTGAATTGAATTGAATGAAGTTGTTTGTGTTTTATCCGCTTTTATTCCTCAACTTTTAATCGTATATATATATATATTATATATATATATATATATATATATATATATATATTATGGTGTCTCTGTCTCTCCAGGAATGCAACTTTTCTAGGATAGAATTTTATGAGGAATCGTGTGGTGTTATTTATATTAAGCCCTGAATTCATTTGGATTTATACACAGGTAAAAATAAGAATAAATCAATGGAAAAACACGAAATTAGAAATCGACTAAGATTTGTCTGGTAAACATTTGCCAGTCAGAACCAGAAATGTGGTTCCCTACTTTCATTTGTTCAATAACAGGACTCCAATCGGAGAAATTTTACTTGAAATAATAAAAGGAAAGTTAACATTGAATGCAGCCAAAACTATGGACCGGCTATTTAAAAAGAATGGTGCAAGTTTAAAAGAAATGGGAAGATCACGAATGCAAAGCAAACTGGTAGACTATGGAAAACATTTGTAACGTAGCGATATACGGTCACAGTACCAAAACGGATATATGTGTATAGCGGGTCTTATCAACGTGCCTCCAAATTCACAGCACTAAAAAGGTATTCGTTACGCGACGGTCGTCTTGTCGATAAAAAGGTACAACGCGAGAAATATATCTTCACAAGCTGCTTAGCTTTTATTTCCAGGCTCGTCTCGTGGGTTGTTTCGGAGAGGAGGAAAAGCAGAGAGAAAGAGAGAGAGGACACTGTTAAATTACTGTAATCCCACACTAGGGATCAGAGGCCCGTCCGTACCCTATGCTTCGGAAAGCAAAAAGAGCCCGGTATTTTTCTTCGTCGTTCTACGTCACCACGTGACTTCCGGTTCCGGTCAACACCCGAAACTTCCGGTTGGCTTTCAGTTTCCCATTCGGGGGTTATGCCCCGGTCAAATCATCGTTCATCACTACACGCTTTTTCAAAGCCTCCACCTTGTCTCATTTCTTCTTCCTCCTTTTTCTATAGTAGTCCTCGCAAATCTCACATTAAATCCATAGGAGAAAATATTCACAGCAATTTGCCGCGCAAATAGAAAATGGGAAGAACCTGAATGGAAACCTTATGGCTAAAGTGCGGATAATTTTTAACTCTCCCTCGTATATACAAGATTTGTTATCAAATGACCCACAAGTATTGATGCGTCGTTAAACATCACATTTGGACGGTTTCCCTTTTAACCAGAAATTCTACGGAAGACATCAAAAACCCAGAAGAAAACCTTTAAAGCAATCATCATCATCATCATCATCATCATCATCATGTCGCGCAAAATATGCAAAATTGTGATCAGTTTTGCCAATGTACTTAGACGTCAAATTGGGTAGTAGCGGGCTTTAAACATTAGCGTCATCGCTTCCACGAACTCATCCCTTCTCTCTATCTTTCCCCTATTCTCTCTCTCTCTCTCTCTCTCTCTCTCTCTCCTCTCTCTCTCTCTCTCTCTCTCTCTCTCTTTATTTCTTATAATAATTTTTCTGTGTAGCATGTTATTTTACTTCCATTTTTTCCTTTATGATAAATATGGAATGGTCGATTATTTAGCTAAAGGTGATGACAGTCATACGATTTGGTTTTGGTTTGCTTTGCTTTGCTCTGGTTTGGTTTGTTATACGGCATATCAACCTCAGTGGGTCATTTAATGCCGATAAATGTTTTGAAATGTATTCATTCTTAAATGGATACTCATTTTTTTTATAAATACATTTTTCTATTTAACCCATAGATGGGACCCTAACAGGTACTACCACTCCGGGTCAGAGTAGAGCAGGGAGCAATGGTGATGAAGAGATGGTCCACATTCCCCAGACCTCCAAAACTGGAACCTCACCATCAGATAGAAGTTAACAACATTTCCAGGACATGTATACCCCAGCCACCGCCTTCTAGCACCCATATGATAAAAAGGGCTGGGCATGCCATAAGGGCAATAGGGTTGGGACAAACATATGCTAGGTGCTAGGGTTTGACGTGACCAGCCGATTGATCAACCGCCCGTTTTACCCAAGAAAGGGCCAAAGTGGAAGTATTGCAAGTAATCGACTGCTCAACCACCTGGGTTCTATCCTTAAGCATCATGGGTCGCAAACCCAAAAGGTGGCCACATTGGGGGAGTCTTACCCCTATGCAGAGGTGCAGTCGGTGCATTCTAACACCCAGGCGACAGGGCGGCAGATTGTAGTGCAAAATGGTCGTACAATTAAGGAACACGTGTATTAATATATAAACAGGTTTGTCCCAGATTTGTGCTTAGTTTATTTTTCATGGATTAAAATTAACTGAAAAGAAAACGTTTTTTTTTAACTAGTGAGTCCATATTTTTTGCTAGGGGTTGTATTAAGGACACCCCATGAATTGCTTATTCCAGGAGCTGACTGCGGATACCTGAAACCCCTAAAAACAAAACCGCTAATAAGTTTTGCCAATGTCAAATGGGAAGTAGCGGGCTTTATTCTACAGCAAACGTGGTGCGTTAGAACGACTTTAAACGTTATGAAGCTGAGAGAAGGTGATTGTAGCTTTTCGTGCCTGGGTAGAAATGATTTCTTTTTTTTAGGGTTTTGTTTTTGTGATTTTACAAGGATTTATTATGATGTGCAATTT
>CM042163.1:43057297-43067297 GCA_023376005.1 Doryteuthis pealeii
ATAGTCTGAGATAGATAGATAAATAGATAGACGAGAGAGAGAGAGAGATTGATAGATAAATATGAATGGACTGACATAGATAGATATGAGAGCATTGGGAAATAATATTATTAAATAATATATTAAATATATTTAAATGGACTGAGATAGATAGATAGATAGATAGATAGATAGATTAACAGGTATATTGATAGATATGAATGGGCTGATATACATATATTATATATATATTATATATATATATATATATATATATAGAGAGAGAGAGAGAGAGAGAGGAGAGAAAGAAAGAAGAGAGAGATGAGAGAGAGAGAGAAAGAGATAGATAGATAGATATGAATAGACTGAGATAGATGGAAATGAGAGAATTGGGAGAGTACTTAAACATATATAAATGCACATATATATATATATATATATATATATATATATAGAGAGAGAGAGAGAGAGAGAGAGAGAGAGAGAGAGAGATGAAAGACTGAGATAGATGGATATGAAAAAATTAGATAGATGCATATATATATATATGGACTGAGATAGATATAAATGGATTCCGATATATATGAAGGGACTGAGATATGAGGAATAACAGGTTGGGTAAAATCTTGGAATAGCGGATACAAACAACTTGACTCAAAACATATTTCGCCTCGGTATGTAACGAAGAACAGACTGAAATAGATAGATAGATAGATAGATAGATAAATAGATAGATAGATATGTAAAAACAGACTGAAATGGATAGATAGATAGATAGATATCTAAGAACAGACTGAAATAGATAGATAGATAGATAGATAGATAGATAGATAGATAGATATGAGAAAGTAGATAGATAGATATGAGAAAGTAGATAGATAGATGGATAGATAGATAGGAACAGACTGACATGAAGAGACAAAAGGAAATAGAAAGAGAGAGAAAGAGAGAGAGAGAAAGAAAGAGTAATTGATTCAAAATTAATAACATGACGAACAACAAATTCCAAATCCTGGCTGTTATCAAGTAAACCCATTAATGAACTATGGGTGTGGCGCACCCAATAAGAATCAACGTGTAATGGTCTCCTAGTTTACTCGTTAACCATTACACTACTCATGGTGACTAATCCAGACACATTTGGGGACAGTTAAACTACCTGTGTTGATTAAAACCTCTAGTAAAACATTTCTTTAAAAACATTAAGAAGAAAAGGGGGAATTATAAAGTCGAAAACAAAAATAGTTTGTTTTAAACTGCTGCTGCTGCTGCTATTATTATTATTATTATTATTATTATTATTATTATTATTATTATTATTTGCTCCTTTTGAGTTTTCACATCAGCATTAGCTGATGGTCTTTCAATGGAGTCTGAGTGACAGCAAGTCTCCTCAGGTCTCCAGGACTCTTCTGAGTATTCTGGCAGATTGCAGCAGTGCAGTGTTCTAAATGGTTTCAACCCTCCCTCTGATTTCCAAACATTCCAGACCTTTTTCCAATCCTTTTGGGACTGTTCCAAGTGCACAACTACAATTGGTATCCCCTTCACTTTCATATTCCATAATTTTTAGTTCTCTGGCAAGGTCCAGATATTTGTCTATTTTTTTCATTTTCCTTTAGCTTCACCCTGTGATCTGCTGGCACTGCAAAATCCACCAGTTGACAAGTTCTTTCTTTTTTGTTTATCAACACTAGGTCTGGTCTTCTTGCTGGGATAAGGTGATCCGTTTTTATTTCAAAGTCCCAGAGAATTTTATGCGTTTCGTTCTCAAGAACAGATTCTGGTTTATGCATATACCATTTTTTTGCATGGTGAAAATTAAATTTTTTGCATAATTCCCAGTGGATCACCTTCCCAACCCAGTCGTGTCTAGTTTTGTATTCTCGTTGTGCTAGTTTGCTACATTCGCAGGGTATATGGTTTACAGTCTTATCTCTATTTCCGCAAAGTCTACATTTACTATTTTGTTGGGTATTATCATTATTATTATTCGGTTTTTCACAGCCGCCTAAGTTGGTAGTTCACTAGAGGCTGAGTGACAGCAAGTCTTCTCAGGTCTCCAGGATTCCTTTGAGTATTCTAGCTGATCTTAACAGTGCTATTATTATTATTATTATTATTATTATTATTATTATTATTATAGCCTCATTGTGAGTGTCCCACCATTGTAGTATCATTTTTCTATCCAGCATAGCATCATTCCGATATAACATGAAATGAGCACGAAAATCTATAGCAATTAAAGCTTCACATCTTTAAAAAAACGTTTCAATAATAAACTTACAGAGTGTACCGGTCTTTAAGTGGATTCTGAGTGGCAGCAAGTCGCTTAATGTATCGAGGACTCTTCTGAGTATTTTAACCTATCTTAACAATGCTGTGATCTGGATGGTCTCGGTTCTTTTACTGATCTCCAATTCCCCTAGATGTTTTTTTCCAAGATACTGGGGACCCTTCCAAGCGCACTAGTTCGGTGTGATGCTGTTTAGGATAGAATTTTCATCCCATAGCAGAATCGATTTTCTATCCGGAAGAGCATCATTCCGACATAACATGAAATGTGCATTAAATATTCTCGATATAGTAATTACAGATTCATTAAAAAGTTTCAACAACTAACTCACGGTGTTGACCTATGCAATCCATCTAAGTACTGAATACACTTATAGCTTCAAATTGTTTACTGAATTTTACTTTGGCTCACAGGCCTCAGCTTGTTTAGAAGATCTACTGTTCCTAAGTGATCACCCATTTATGCACTGAACAGGCTCATCGCTGCTTAACTTATTATTTACTAAACTCCACTTAGTCTGACACACAGGACACGGGGTGTTTAGAATAAATGCTGTTCCGAAATGGTTCCCCATCTAATTACTGAACACGCTCATCGTTGTTTAACTTATGATTTACTAAACTCTGCTTACTCTGGAAGACAGGCTACGGTTTGTTTAGAATACCTACTGTTCCCAAGTGGTCACTCATCTAAGTACTGAATTGGCTTATTGCTGCTTAACTTATTATTTACCAAACTCTGCTCAGTCTGACACACAGTCTTCGGTTTGTTTAGAATTCATGCTCTTCCTAATTGGCCACCCATCTAACTACTTAACAGGCTCATCGCTGCTTAACTTGTTATTTAGTAAACTTTGTTTAGTTTGACACACAGGCCATGGAGTGTTAAGAAAACCTGATATTCCCAAGTGGTCACTCATCTAATATTGAACAGGTTCAATGCTGCTTAACTTGTTACTAAGTTTTGGATTATTTTTCTATATAAGGCGGGCTGTAATCCACCACTTAAACTTATAGACTCAGCGAGGTTACGTGGATTAAACCCCAGCCAATCAACAGCACGAATACGTGGTTAGTTAACTATTTAATCGCTGATATTGACAGCCGTTCATTTGCACGTTATTCGACATTGACGAACTTCTTGTAAATAATTTTGTAAATACAACCAAAGGATCATACCCAACGCTAAGGGACACCAAGGAACAACTAAATGATCCTTCCCAACACTGAGGGACACCAAGGAGCAACCAAAGGTTCCTTCACTAAGGATCACGCTCTGCTTAACACAAGGGATCTCCGCTGAAGAGTGCTCTTTCTTGAAGCCTAAGAATGGCCACAAAAATCGTAATTCTGGTGCACAGTCCTTAATATGCTGACAATGCTTGCTGTTCCTAAGTGGTCCACTATTTAAGCACTGCACAGGGTCATTATTTCTTAACTTCAGTGAACTGGCAGGAATTGTGTGTTGACTATGAGCAATACGGTAGGTCGATTTTTCACTTTTTTAAAATATCAAATTGTCCATCTATTCGACAGTTGTGTGTTAGTATACTGAATGCTGATACCAAAAATTAGATCTTTTACTTGCACCATTGTTTGAGAAAATAGCATCAAAGATCGTCTACTAAAATACACTAAAAATCCTCATTTTCTAAGATCGCAATATATATATATATATATATATATATATATTATATATAATATATATATATATATATACTTTGGTGTGGTACCAAGTTTCTTGGTACAAGGTGATTCTAGGTGGGTCCTAATTCTCTACCCGTAGTTTGTTGTAGAGTTCAGGTTCCGTATGAGAGCTCAATGTTTAATTATTGTAAACAGAGCAAAGTTATTTGGGAATAAAAAGGCCTTAAATACCATGTGTATCGTGATTATGGACCATTTCCACTCGAGAGCATGCTCAAGAGCTTCTTCAGATCACTGATATATTTTATTTAGACAGGCACATGGCCAAACTCTTTTCATATTCATACATTTTTCCCCCTCATTTAGGGTGGTCATATTGCATTCTTTCTATTCAAGTGTTTTTTATTGGTGGAAATTTTTTTTTTTTTTTTTTTTTTTTTTTTTTGGTTGGTTGTGTTTTATTTCCTTTGTGCTAGTCTCTTTGGTGAATTCCTAATTTTATTTTGACTGACCAACAGGATTTTAATTTATGGTCGAGATGTCGTTTCGCTCTAATTGTGGAAAGCAGGGAAGGTATGTCTTTTTCCTCAGGGGGGGGGTATCTGAGTTTATTTTATTAAGGTTTTTATTAAGCCTTTAATCTTTCTAGAGTGTATCATTTCTTAAAGCATGTTTTTTTGTATTTTGCTATTTATATTCTTACACTTATATTTATGCGTTCTTTACTTATATTTTGTATTTTATGTTCATATATGAACCTCTTTCATTCTGTTATTTCGATTTTCCTCTTTACATCTATTTATTTATTTTAATTTATTTTAATTTATTGTTTAATTTTCTCCTTTAGTACTATCCTTATCTACGATGCTTTTGTAAAGGGTCTGTTTTGGTTTATTTATTTATTCATATATTTCTTTATTTATTTAGAGGGGCTTTATTTAAGTAAAATTATAGTTATAGATTTTTTATTTTATTTATTAATTTATTTATTTATTTTTTATTTTTTATTTATTTTTTATTTTTATTTATTTATTTTTTTCCTTAGGTTGAGAAGGGTTCTAGCATCTTTATCTTATTAATCCTATATTTTAAAATATTTTAATTTGTTATCGTGTTTGTATTTTTTTTTCTTTACTCATTCTTTTTATTAATTTTAATTAATTTTAAAAGAGAAAAAGAGAAAAAAAGAAAAGACAAAAAGTAAGTGAATTTTATAAATATACTGTTACATAAATGAAGCCCCTAAAGAGATAAAAAAAAAATATGAATAAACTAATAACTATATAAAAATAAAAAAGACCCCTTATAGAAACTGTATAAAGAAGAATATGACTTATGTAGACTATTAATAATAAATTAAAACAAATTAAACAAACAAAAAGATAAGGATATTACTTAAAGATACAAATAAATATTTAAAATTAATTAAAATTAATAAAAAGAAGGAGTAAAGAAAAAAAAAATACAAACACGATAACAAATTAAAATATTTTAAAATATAGGATTAATAAGATAAAGATGCTAGAACCCTTCTCAACCTAAGGAAAAAATAAATAAATAAAAATAAAAAATAAATAAAAAATAAAATAAATAAATAAATAAATAAATTAATAAATAAAATAAAAAATCTATAACTATAATTTTACTTAAATAAAGCCCCTCTAAATAAATAAAGAAATATATGAATAAATAAATAAACCAAAAAGACCCTTTACAAAAGCATCGTAGATAAGGATAGTACTAAAGGAGAAAATTAAACAATAAATAAAATAAATTAAAATAAATAAATAGATGTAAAGAGGAAAATCGAAAATAACAGAATGAAAGAGGTTCATATATGAACATAAAATACAAAATATAAGTAAAGAACGCATAAATATAAGTGTAAGAATATAAATAGCAAAATACAAAAAAACATGCTTTAAGAAATGATACCCTCTAGAAAGATTAAAGGCTTAATAAAAACCTTAATAAAATAAACTCAGATACCCCCACCCGCTGAGGAAAAAGACATACCTTCCCTGCTTTCCACAATTAGAGCGAAACGACATCTCGACCATAAATTAAAATCCTGTTGGTCAGTCAAAATAAAATTAGGAATTTACCAAAGAGACTAGCAGACAAAGGAAATAAAACACAACCAACCAAAAAAAAAAAAAAAAAAAAAAAAAAAAAAAATTTCCACCAATAAAAAAGACACTTGAATAGAAAGAATGCAATATGACCACCCCTAAATGAGGGGGGAAATGTATGAATATAAAAAAGAGTTTGGCCATGTGCCTGTCTAAATAAAATATATCAGTGATCTGAAGAAGCTCTTGAGCATGCTCTCGAGTGGAAATGGTCCATAATCACGATACACATGGTATTTAAGGCCTTTTTATTCCCAAATATATATATATATATATATAATATGTATATATACAGGGTGACCAAAAACAGTCTGTTTTTTGGGGTCACACACACACACACACAAACACACACACACACACACACCACACATATATATATATATTATTATTATTATTATTATTATTATTATTATTATTTACTCCTTTTGAGTTTTCACATCAGTGTTAACTGATGGTCTTTCACTGGAGTCTGAGTGACAGCAAGTCTCCTCAGGTTCATTATTATTATTATTATTATTATTATTATTATTATTATTTATTATTATTATTATTATATTATTATTTTGATTGAAGCAATTACAATGCGTGTATCGTATACAATTCGATAATTATTGAAAATAATCATGACAAGCGATAATTATTGAAAATAATCATGACAAGCGAACTCGGCAAATAACGCACACAACGCAGAACATTGTACAGCTGTTTCAACTTTATTAAATCTCAATTCTTTGTATTAAACTATTATTTAAATATAAAATCTGGGTTTCCTTTTTTATATGTTTCTGAGAGGATCGGAGTAAAATCTGTAGTTACTTGAATTGCCAGCTTTAGACATTTACTTTTTTAATTCCTTCTGGAATTAATTTATCTTTTAATTTCTTTCAAGGAATTTTGGTCGTGTTGCAAGATTATAATATACTTTACTCAACAATCCTTCTAAAGCAAATTATAAAATCTCGTCATTTCTTACGCCGAGTGTTTCTAAATCTGGTCATCTTAAAGTAGTAAAAACATTGAAGATCATTAGAGCTAAGTAATAAAAATCGAAAAAAGATAGTCACCGAAGTGAATCTAAAAGTTAAGATTACGGGCATGTCTAAAAATAAGACGTTTAAAAATGTTAAAAGATGCGCGGAATAACGTCTGGTTGAATCGTGTGAGGACATTTGTGACCATTAACCGGAAGTGGTATAGGTGACGGAGTTTTCATTCGTATCGGAGTTTTGGCGACACAGAAATTCACAGTCAGTACACGGAGGATGACTGGAGCAGCGACATTTCCGAAAGAAAGCCATGACGATGGCAAAGAGAGCTAAAGTCAGGAAGATGCAGCCTTGTACAATAAGTATGTAAAAAGTATCACCAACCCTAGCATGCAAATGATAAGGGTGTTCTGGTGGTATCTCAGTTGAATTCATGTTCCTTGCTTATAACGTCCTCAAAACACATACGAATAGGATAGTGTCTATTTATAATAAACGAGGTATAAAAAATGTGATTGGATCAGACTAATCTCAGTAACTAAAAGATTGTGGGGATGTTTTGTTTTCTGCTGGGTTGTTTTTTTTTGGTGGGGGTCGTTGGTTGGTCGGATTTTACGGCATTTTCAAAGGGTCAAATTTTGCGAAAGTCCATTATAGGAAATGATCTTTCATGCTATTTCCTTAAACAATAGTGCCGGGAAAACATCTAATTTTTTATATCAGTATTCAGTATTACTAACACAACTTTCGCATAGATGGACAATTTGATATTTTTAAAAAGTGAAAAATCGACCTACTTTGATGAGCAATGAGGGATATAGTGTGTAAGACAAACAGATTATGATTTAAAGAACCCATTATACTACCTACCTAAGCCTCATAAAAAGGAACATGGTAGTGAGGCATGTTTTTATTTGTTTATTTTAAATGTGTGATTTGACTTTCTTCGAAGTTCTTAAGTCAAAACAAACACTAACATTTTACACCGTGTTTGAGGTCTCCAAACGCCATATCCTTTATATGAGATCAATAGTGAAAGAACGGCAGAATTACCAAATTCAATTCTCTTTCCTTAATTCTCAAATGGGGTCATATTCCGTACACAGTAAACGGATTTCAGAGGTAGTGCATGAACTGGACGTAGGTGTATATTGCGTTTCAATTAGTTTAACTATTTAGCTGAAAGTATCATTGCTCACAAAGAGTAAAACATCTGTAAAAGAATCTGTCCGTAAGTGCAGTTAAAAATCCCTGGAATTTGGATATCATTACGTACAGACAGAGATAAAGATAGAAAGGAAAACAGAAACATATATATATATATATATATATATATATATATATATATATATATATATATATATATATATATATATATATGAACATATATGGAAATTAATCCGACAGTATGAAATTTAATATTTTTGAAAAAACAAATGTTGTTATGTAATTGCTGACAGAAATCTGTTTCGACCAAATCTGTTTCGACCAAATCTTTCGTGAAGATGACCAATTTATCGATTTGGTCGAAACAGATTTCTGTCAGCAATTACATAACAACATTGTTTTTTCAAAAATGTTAAATTTCATATATATATATATATATATATATATATATATATATATATATATAATCCAGATATCTGGAGAAGAAATGTTCCTTACGTTTTTTTTAAACAGTGTCGCAGTTTGCAGAGCTCAATGTGTGCTCCTAAAGTCACAGAGCAAATATATAAGTAAAAAATATACCAGAAGACTTAGATTCTTTGCATTATAGCCTATTTCTGGAAGCCTATACCAAGTATCTCTATCTCTCTCCCCTTCTGATTTCCTTCTCTTCCTCTCCAATGATTCTTGCTTGACCATTCAAAACCTCTCCTCACTAACGCTTGCCCATCCACTTCACCTCCTCTCCTATCCACCTCCACCCAGTACACTACCCCTTCTATAAAACATTTGTATGATAACCTGATAATTCATTAAAATTACTGATTATGCTGAGCTCAAAGCTCTAGCGAAATATATCCTACACACTTTTTTCTGAGTTTTGTTCTTTTATTCCTCGGATCTCCACCACATTCTGTCGGATTCATTCCAATGCTCTTACCTCATATATATATATATAATATATATATATATATATATATATATATATATATATATATCTTTGAAAGGAAGGAAAAACTCAACACCATAATTCCATAATAAATTTATTTCGACCAAAATTGGGGGCTTTTATAAATCTAAGTTGATTTAATATAGCTCCCCAAAATTTCGTCTCATCAGATGGTCGATCAAGATAATTTGAATTGCATAACGGAAAAATTTACTCGTCAAAAAATTTGTTTTCCTTTTACAAATGTATACATTGGGAGTACAATGTCCGTTCTTATCTCACATTTTGCTCATATATATATATATATATATATATATATATATATATATATATATATATATATCAATCCAAGTATGTTAATATCTATCTATCAGTCAGTTTGTCTATATTCGTGTCTATCTGTATATGCGTTGACCCGCGAGAGTGACAAAGAGAAATCATTGCACGGCGAAAGAGAGAGAGACAGATACAGATTCAGAGAGAGAGAGGGAGGTAGAGAGAGGAGACGGAGAGAAAGAAATGAATCGAAATCAATCATTAAAATCGATATGCAGCTTCTTAAACATG
This sequence comes from Doryteuthis pealeii, assembly GCA_023376005.1. Classification (NCBI taxonomy): domain Eukaryota; kingdom Metazoa; phylum Mollusca; class Cephalopoda; order Myopsida; family Loliginidae; genus Doryteuthis; species Doryteuthis pealeii. The sequence goes on from CM042163.1 coordinate 43,067,020, forward strand.
TCTTTTCGACAAGAGATCAGAAGATGACACAGCTTCCCGTACGATCCCCCCACCCGCGATCCCCGCCACCACCAGATGATCCCCAGACATGACCTCAGATAAAACCATCTCCCTCTAATCCTCTCCCCTGTCGATAGGCATTAAGGCTTTTTATTCCCGCCGCTAACACGGTTAATCTAACACTGACGATCAATGTTCACCATTAATCCGGATAATCTACGCACGTGCTTTGTATTGACTGTGAGTTTTGCCTCCCCAACAGGGGGGGCTTTCAGAAG
>CM042163.1:43072297-43099797 GCA_023376005.1 Doryteuthis pealeii
ATAAATAGATATGAAATATATATATATATATAAACCGCCAGGATTATCTAAAGCTAAGAAGTAAAGAGTAGTCAATACCTAAGTAGAGCAAATAATTAAGTTAAACCTAATGAGTCAGATATACTTACTAACTGTTTCGCATAGTAGCTCTTCAGGGTAAAGATCTGACTCATTAGGTTTAACTTAATTATTTGCTCTACTTAAGTATTGAAAAAGGCAGGAATCTTATCATATGTCAGATCTTTGCCCTGAAGAGTTACTCTTTTTTTTTTCGTGTTTAGCCCCATTTTCATACTTTTAATATCTTTCCTGAAATTCTTCCTGTAGCCGTATCAGTACTACTCTATGGCTACAACACTTGGACTTTAACAAAATGTTTAGAGAAGAAGTTAGATGGAAACCACACAAGGCCGCTTTGTGCTGTTTTGAAAAAATCCTGGAAACAAAATCCTGTAGCGTAATTATTGTGGTCTACGTGCATTGAAAGAGAAAGAGCGGAAAAAGAAATAGGAGCAAACAAAGGTTGAGGTTTGGAGGAGTGGGCACACAACGAGGTGCCAAGTAAGTTGACCGAGGAATGACCCCGGAAGGGGAATTGAAAGTAAAAACGGAAGTTCCGGGTGTTGACCGGAAGCGGAAATGACATAGTGACGAGTAACGAGCAAGAAGAAAATCGTCCTCTTTTTCTTTCGGCCGTAGCAGGGGTCAGACGGGCTCCTGGTCCCTCGTGTGGGATAGCAATATAGAAGTTTATACCATGTTAGAAGGTAGAATAATTTAACCATACTCTCTCTCTCTCTCTCTCTCTCTCTCTCTCTCTCTCTCTCTCTCTCTCTCTCTCTCTCTGAGGAAAAGTCCACGAGCCTGGGAATAAATACTCGTGACTATACAACTGCGTGGATTGTTTCGCTACTAACGATGACTCCTACTAAAACTTGAGTTGTCGTTCCCTGGTAGGGTCAAAGACAACGCCTGTTTTGTTCAAAGAACAAAGGCAAAAGAGGTTGAGAATGAGCTTCTGGAACGTTCATGTGATACCCATCGAGTCCTCCAACGGATATCCCCATTCTGTAACGGAAATAATTAACTGTCTCTCTACACCGTAAAGTTTTCTATCAGCTATCTTAATTAGTTTTGATTAATCATTTCATCAATTATACTCATTTTGTTTAGTTTTGATAAAATGTATAATCTAATTTCATTTGAAACAATTGGTGAGAAAATATAGTAACTGGTCTGTTGATGAAGCTATTGGATTTATATTTGAAGTCTTCTCTTGTATCAGTGTAGGTTGGAACCGTTCATATCCCTGCTACTTTGACACAGGAAAATACTTCAAATATAAATCCAATGGCTTGACTGACATACCACTTACTAGATTTCCATGTCAGCTGTTTCAAAGGAAATTTAATAGACTTATGGGATTATACAGTCTCTAATTAAGATGCTCTATTAACAGAAACAACTCAGAGAATCATTAATACCTCAATTATTCGGGTTTGTATGACTCCAGCATATATTGGATTTCTTTGGAGTTATCTAGATTTTTCCAACCTTATCATCACTACAGTTCAAAAAACAAATGCAAAAAGAGATTGAGGATGAGTTTCTGGAACTTTTTATGATCTTAGATAAGCTGCATTTTTGATAAACAAAGAATCCAGGTTACTTACAGTAACAGCTGTTGCTTAAGTTGTCACCAAATTAAGTATTAAAAAAATCATATATCTATAGATGTAAGAATATATCTATAGATAGATACTAGCAAATATATGCACCCGCTGGGTGCAAGTGTTTATGTTTTAATATAATATAATATCATATTATATTAGAAAGACTAATGAAACTAAATAAGAATGAAGATAAAAATATTTGAAAAAGAGGGGAGTATAATGGAAAAATAGAACAACTGAAACTTACTCTTCCATCACTCCCATCTTTCATTGCTAAATTTTCCAAATTCAACTATTTAGTTAAAATAGGAAGTAAGAATATAATTACAGTTATTTGTTCTTATTAATCGATTTCTTTTATTATCTATCTCCGAAACTTTTGCTCATATTCATTAAAATAAAACCAAACAATTACCAATCAATAATACCAAGCACATATTTATTAAAATCAAATTTTTGATATCAATATGTAAATTAGTCTTCCCGTTCACACAATAAACCACCATGTTGTTGTATATATAAATACAATTGTATATTATTATGATGTAGATAAGGCTAACAGTATTAATCATATAAAACAATTTTATTAATAATTGAAGTTTAAATAAAAACAATATCATAGAGAATGTGACGTAAATACCTAAGGAAATTATAACTTGAGTAGTAATATAGTTTCGGTTACAGACAGAAAAGCACACAATCTCCATTATAATAAGATATCTATATATGCATAGATATATGAATATATTTATTGATAGATATACCTATGTATGTATAGATATGGGAACGTATGTATAGATAGATATATCTATATATGAGTATACATATATGAATATATGTATAGATAGATACCTCTATGCATACAATGACTGCTGTTTGCACAGCAGCATTTCTTCCAACAAAACGTTCATTAGATGATGAGGACTCTGGGTTCAGGCATGGTCTGGGGACCGAAGCATCATTATCACTATCCCAGAGCACCCCAGCAATATCTCACGATACAGCCAGACTTTGTTGGAATGTCGTTACTCTGTGTGATTGCTATATCCACGCTGATGTAGTTAGTCTTATATTTTATCAATTCCTGGACGAAGCTGTTGGAATTTCACATGGCGCTAATACCCTTGGGAAAGGTATGAGTCCAATTCTCCCTCCAGCTATAGATAAATAGCAGGCCAGACCGGGCTCTTTAACCTTGGTTCGGCAACCGGTCTAGGAGAAGGAAAACTCTCAATTCAAACCTGTTAAACTCCGCTTAAGAAATTGACCTTGTGTCGCATCCTTATATATATAAGATAAATGTATAAAGGTTTTACATATCTATTTATTAGGTGACAAAGGAACATTCACAACCATATTGGTTTCATGCGATGCAATCATCGGGTGAAGATGTTCCAAATGACATTTGAAACATCTTCACCCGATGATCGTATCGCATGAAACCAATATGGTTGTGAATGTTCCTTTGTCACCTAATAAATAGATATGTAAAACCTTTATATATTTATCTTCTTATATTATATAACAGCTCTATTTTATATTGAGCACTCTACCAATAATACTGCCTTTGGTACACCATTCCAGCAAAAGCTGAAACAGTGACCATCTCACACTATAGTGTGTATATATATATATATATATATATATATATATATATATATATATATAGTATATATATATATATATATATATATATATATATATATATATACCAAGCGTGTTGGTAGATCCTTGCGGAGAGAAAAAACCCGGCAGAGAGTTTGATTGTAAAAATATACTACCAAACATCAACCAGGAAGAAAAAAATTTTAGAAAAAAAAGAAAAGACCAAGATATTCGTACCAAAAAAAATAATCTATTGGTATAGTATTTGGCCAAAAGAAAAAACAATTTATATGTATATATATATGTATATAAGATATATATATATATATTCATATAACCGCTAGGGAAGCTAATTTGTAAAAAGTGCTCCATACCTAAGTAGAGCCAGTATATATATATATATATATATATATATATATATATATATATATATATATATATATATATATATATATATATATATATATATATATATATATATATATATATATATATATATATATATATATATATATATATATATATATATATATATATATATATGATCTTTTATGTATTTCCACTTGTTTGATGGAGAAAGTCCAAGATTAGTCAAGAATGTGGAAGTTATGTTGGTAATGAAACCTCTGCATCTGAACTCTATAAGAAATATATTTGTTATCCAGCCATTTCTGACACGTTGTTCTTGCAGATCTGAATATTTTTCCAACTTACGCTGATGTACAAAGTCGAAGTTTTCCTCAAAAGAGACCGTTAACACAATGACAAAGTCTTTTTTTCAACTTAACGGACCAAATGACAACATCAGGACCGTTAACGTTATTTCAGTTGGAAAGTTCAGTTGATGTTCTAAATCGATTACAACGTGCCAGTCCACGCAGCCATCAAACAATAATGATCGGTGCCTATTTTTACGCAAAAGATTTTAAGTATTTCCTTCTTTAACGAAATGTACTGCTTTATTTTATTTATATATACTAGCAAATATATGCACCCTCCGGGTGCAAGTATTTAAATTTTGATATAATAAAATATAATATTAAATTAGAAAGGCTAATGAAACTGACTAAGAATGCAGATAAAAAGATCTGCAACAGAGGGGGTATAATCGAAAAATAGAACAACTTTGAAACTAACTATTCCATCATTTTCCATTACTCCCCTCTTTCATTGGTAAATTTTCCTAATTTAACTATTTAGTTAAAATAGGAAGTAAAGGATAATATTACAGTTATTTCTTCTTGTAAATAAATTTCTTTTAAGATTTATCCACGAGATTTTTGTTTATATTTCTTAAGATAAAACCAAACAATTAGAAATCAATAATACCAAGCACATATTTATTAAAATAAAATTTTAAATATCAATATGCAAATTAGCCTTCTCGTTCAAACTGTAAACCGCTATTTTGTTGTATATATAAATACAATTGCATGTTATTTGTACGTAGATATGGTCAACAGTCTTAATGATGTAAAACAATTTTTATTAATAACTGAAGGTTTAAAAAATGAAATCATGGTGAATTTGACGTAAATAATTAAGGGAATCGTGACTTGAGTAGTAATATAGTTTCGGTTACAGACAGAAAAACACACAATCTCCATTATAATAAGATATATATATATATATAATTTTTTTTTAGGTGAATGTTAGTATTTGTATCCGTTGTAGGAGATACTTATACCGGAGTTTGGGCTTAGGTGTGAAGCATTAACGTACTTATTATGCTAATATTGTTAGCGTAATATGTTAGTTGAGGAATAAATATCTGAAGACTCTGTGGTTTGTTTTGAGTTTCATTTATTTAGCCGGGTAAATTTTCGGGACTGCTACGTACCTTCGACTGACCGTTAATAGTAGTGGTGATCTTGTGGCGAATGCCGCGTGTTTTTGGCTGGACTGTGGGGCCTGGTTTCTGGTTGGTTCGTAGGTGATTGATGAGTTTGTACTCTGTGTGTGGTCGTGTGGTGGGGGTCATGTAGTTGGAGGTGCGGGTGTGTTATTTGCTTTTGACGTCATATTTCATACTCTTTTTTTACGTCATATTTCAAACCGTCTACTTTTCTCAGCGTCCTTTCTTCAGATTTCAAATTTTGGACAGACTGATAAACAAGGACTATCACTTGCTTTTCTCGTTATTCTGTGATAAAAAATTTTATCACCTTCCATATACCAACAAATGCCCTGAAGATGATCTAATTAATAGATCGAAACACAGCAGCGTCGGCCAATAAACTTACCACTCAACTTATTTTAAACCTGTGTTTTTTCATTTTCTTAATATACTACATACCGTCGGATTCACTTCCATCTCTTCACACACACACACACACACACTAACACACACACACACACACACACACACATATATATATATATATATATATATATATATATATTATATATATGATTTGATAATTTGCTTTAGAAGCATTGTTGAGTAAATTATATTATTATTTATACTTTTTGCTTGAAGGCAGTTACAATGCGTATATCGTATAAAATTCGATAATTATTGAAAATAATCATGACAAGCGAACTCAGTAAATATCGCGCCCTACGTAGAACTTCGTACAGCTGTTTCAAATTACAGCTGGTTCAACTTTATTAGTTCTCATCAGCAAAACGGAAATATGTTCGAGGTCACTAATTTTATATACGATATACGCATTGTAACTGCCTTCAAGCCAAAAATATAAATAATAATAATAATAATAATATATATGGGTTGGTATGTGTGTGTGTGTGTGTGTGTGTGTGTGTATAGAATGATACATATATATATAGACGTATATATGTATATATATGTGCAAAATAGAGGTAGAAATTATCCCCACTTTCACCATAACACATCTTGATTATTGTAACTATGAGTGTGTTGTGGTCATGTGATCGAAGTTTGAGCCTAATCGTGCCATTTTGCTTGTTGTCGCTACACTAGTAGTGTGCACCAAGGAAGGGATCCGATTTCTCTGGTCGGAACGTGTGTCAGGGGCTGAAATTCATCGGAAGTTTTCTCAATACGAGAACAATGCCCTACCGCGTAGAAGTGTGAATGAGTGGAAAGACAAGTTTAAAAATGACCAGACAAGCGATACACAAAAAGAGGGAGCAGGATCCCCGTCAATCTCCACTGCTGATGAAAAGATTTATCAAGCTCCAAGGATGGAAATGGTGAATCGGCGAGTTATCATCGACGAGCTAGCTTGTTCTCTGTAGATTAGTGATGGTCCTGCTTAATCAAATCATCTACGATGAGCTCGGCTTCCATAAAAGAAAAATGCGGATAATTTTTAATCTCTCACTTACGTATGTCTGTATGGTTTAGCTTTTTTAATGACACACACACACACACACACACGCATACACACACACACACACACACACACACACACATATATATATATATATATATATATATATATATATATATATATATATATATATATATAAATACACTAACTAAGCTACTCACCAAACAATATGAAACACTACAAACCGACCCCACAACAAAGTCCATCTTCAAAACCCCGCCCATCAACGAAAAAAAAAACAACCACCCAACCTACGTAACATCCTCACTGCATCCAGAAAACATTTACATAACTCCGTACAGAAAGGTAACAAAAGATGCAACAAGCCTAGATGCCAAATTTGCAGCCATATATACACGGAAACCGAAATAAAAATACCCTACACGAGCATAACAATCCATCCGCCACACCTAACATGCGACAGCGCTAATATCATATATTACATATACTGCACACAATGCACAAATAGCGGATATGTGGGAGAAACATCAACATCTTTTAGACTAAGATTAAATAACCACAAGTCCACAAAAAAACTCACATCCCCGTATAGTACGATAGCACTTCACTTTAACACCCTAACACACAACCTTACACACATCAAATGCATTTTAATAGAACATGCATTTCCAACAACACAATCTCGAAAACAAGCAGAAACTAAATGGATTCTAAAATTACAAACTCACATGAGGGGACTGAACGCTGACATCGGAATACTCCGTTATTATGAATATTTTACAGACGCTGCCGCTGTCAATAACAACAAAGACAAAAGATCCGTTGAACAGGAGCAACATTCATTTGAAAAAGGGTATCTAACGAACCCGAAAATTTATGATAACAAATAATAAAAAAATAAGTGAATCCAATACTCAATAACATCGAGTTCATTCATTTATTTTTAGATGCTTCGTAATATCGCCCAACTTTAAAAAACATAAAGAAATATAAATACACACACACACACACACACACACACACACACATATATATGCATATATATATATATATATATATATATATATATATATATATATATATATATGCAAAGAGCGGGACGGAATCTGTTGATGAGAAGGGCCTCGAGTATAGCCAGTTTCAACTCGTTGGATGAGGATGCCAAAATCGAGAACATTTCGGGCTTATAAGCTGCAGCACAATAAGGATTGTCCAACAGGTGTCGCCCAATGGTGGAAGGTGAATATGAATTACTTGGTGGAGAAGAGTGGTCAAAGTTGTTGTTACGGATATAAGATGGAATTTGTTGGTTTATTCTGACCTCCAATCTTTGAGTAGTGCGCCCAATATAGCAAACATCGCATTTGCGTTTGAATTTGTAGATCAGGTAACTTTATATATATATATATATATATATATATATATATATATATATATATATATATATTAAATTTTGTGTATTTTGGCAGCAAATTATTCGCAAGGGATGTGTTATTGAACAACACGGAGTATTCTTTTTTTCGTTTTTTGTATAGATATTTTTCCAGTCTTCTGGCTATTCTTTTTTGAATCTGGGTCGAGTTGATTCATGATATTTTTCATACTAATTTCCCGAGCGCTTTCGACTGTTTCGCTAGTCGTCTTCATGGGGTTACGTAATTTGGTTTTTAGTTCATTTTTAGTTCTGTTATCTATGCTTTTATCAAATTCAGAGAGTCTATTATTTTTAAGTAACCCCATGAAGACGACTGGCGAAACAGTCGAAAGCGCTCGGGAAATTAGTATGCAAAATATCAAGAATCAATTCGATCCAGATTCAAAAGAAGACTGGAAAAAATATCTATACAAAAAAATGAAAAAAGAATACTCCGTGTTGTTCAATAACACATGCCTTGCGAATATATATATATATATATATATATATATATATATATATATATATATGAAAGAAAAAATTTAACAAACTGTCATTTGGCCATTCTAACTTCATTTCGACCAGAACTCCATAACTGAGCCTAGTCTTATTTTCTTTCTTATTGAAAGTGTATTGTTCTGTATATAATTAATTAATTAGTTATTATACATTGAGCTCTCTTAGGGATTTGTAAAAATCCTCGTATAAATCTATAAGTTTCCATCAACATGAGCATACATTGTGGATGTACAGGATATATCGAGTATCCCAAATAGAATTATCCGCTACATACAAGTCAGTTGGATACCTTTACTTTCGTATATATATATATATATATATATATATATATATATATATATATATATATATATAATATATAAACTAAAGAGAGAAGAGAGAGACAGAGATAGAGAGAGAGAGAGAGATGGGGGGATCATCCTAGAGATTTCAATGATCGACCATTTCTTCTTTATTGTCTTTAGCACTTTTCTTCCCGTTTTTACCCGCCAAAATATACATTGTTATTTACTTTTAATAATTGCTGCTGCTGCTGTTTTTTATTTATTTATTTCTTCTCCCAATCGTTTTCTGTTTCTTCCTCAGAAAAAAAAAACATAACACTCGGCCGCCTTTAAATATTTCTCGTTCTCCCCTGCTCCCCTCCCCCCTCCACAAATAAATCGAAAACCAATAAACAAACAAACAAAATACAGTTTTCTTTCTGTTGAGACAACTTCATCCATTTCTCTTGTTTATTTTCATTTTATCATTTTGTTTTTTTTCTTATCTAAACTTACATTTCCTGTATTGGCAAGAAACTCCATGCCGCCATATTGCTATTGAGTAGCAAAACAAAACAAATCAAAAAAAGGCACATGCAACCGCTGAGAAGATTGTTTTTTACGTGTCGTCCAACTTTAGCGAGATGAACGTCTAAATTGCGCATGCGCCACTTTACCGACCAAAAATCTATTCACCTCTAATAGAGAACCAAATAATGGACTATATGTTTATATATATTTACAGGATATATATATTTACCAACCCCTCCGCACGAGCAGGACGTGACACAAGGTCAATTTCTTAAGCGGATTTCAACAGGTTTGAATTCAGAGTTTTTCTTTCTCCTAGACCGGTTGCCTAACCAAGGTTAAAGAGCCCAGTATGCCCTACTAGTTATCCATAGCTGGAGGGAGAGTAGGATTCATATCTTTTCCAAGGGTATCAGCGCTAAGTGAAATGCAATTACCATGTCCAGGATTTGAACCCGGGGCGACGAGTCCATTTCCCATGACTTTAACCATTACACCACGCGCTTCCATTTTTACAGGATATAGGTTTGATATACAGTGAACACGTACCTCTCCTCTCAGAATCTATCTAAATAATACATACAGGACACTGGTAGAGAAGCACGGGCAAACTAATAAGCAACGTTCTCCTTTGGACTACTACATATGGGCACACCAGTGTTGGTCCACTAGTAAAAGACGCATATTCATCAACTCTGTACGGACATTGAATATATCTATATATTAATAGATAGATATATTTATGTCTGGATGTAAGAACCCTGGTTGATGATAAATCGGTCAGGTTTCGATCTCGGTTGGAGATACCCCGCAAAGTCTAGCCACACTGAGCAGACGTGATACGTCTAAACACGGTGACTGTGGATGACTATATATATTATATATATATATATATATATATATATATATATATGAATAAGATATAATGAAAAAACAAACGATGTTTACAACTGAAATAGGCTCATCAGAAGAGAAAGTGTGCAAACCGTTTCGGGGCCAATTCTCTTGACGGTTTTAAAAAGCAACACTCGGCCCATCCTCAACTAATATGAGGACCCTATTGCATTATAATGTATCAACCGCACGTGGGTCGGTCATCAACAAAAACAAGACGGGAAAAAGACCGTTAGTAAAAACAGAACGCTGCTAGTCAAACGTTGGAATTAATAAAAAATAAAATAAAATTGTGCTGTCTGCATTAAAAGAATTGGCCCCGAAACGGTTTGCACACTTTCTCTTCTGATGAGCCTATTTCAGTTGTAAACATCGTTTGTTTTTTCATTATATCTTATTCATACTGTCGGATTAATTTCCATTTTATTTTCACATATATATATATATATATATATATATATATATGTCTGTGTGTGTGTGTGTTTGTGTGTGTGTGGTGTGTTTGTGTGTTGTGTGTGTTGGTTGGTTGTTTTACTGTATATCAACACTTACCGGGGTATTCAATGCTGGGTTTATAGATATGGGATATAGGTCTGATATACAGTGGTATTTGGACTTCCGAGACAATTCCTTTCTTAACATTCTAAAAATGATAGATGTGGCACGACACGTTAAATATTTATGAAACCAGACTGACTAAAATAATCAAAGCGTACATAACTATCTATGTATACACGTTGTGATCTCAAGTGATCAAGAAGAATGGCCAGGTAACAATGTAATCAGTACAACGTCAAACGATCATCCCTACCTCTCTGTCATTTGAAGTCTATTTATACGAGAGATGGTGTTGGAATTTTTGATATAAGGCGTGTGCCCGACGGCTACTTTTACTTATAGACTCGCCGATGGCCATGTGACCAGCCTGTTGTCCAATCACTGGCAGTGCTCTGCTGCTGTTGTTGTTATTTATACTGGCTGATTCTAATCTTAGCTCACTACTACTTGGATGTTCTTGGACGACGGACCTAAAGGATTCTATACCACAGGACTTATTGACTTACCAAAAGATTCTATATCACGGGACTTATTCCCTTACCAAAGGATTCTATATCACAGGACTTATTCACTTACAAAGGTTTCTATATCACGGGACTTATTCACTTACCAAAGGATTCTATATCAGGGACTTATTTTATTGACTTATTCAAAGGATTCTATATCACGGGACTTATTCATTATATCACGGACTTATTCACTTACCAAAGGATTCTATAACTCGGGACTTACTTATTTACTTTGAGTTATTTCCAACTGGCCAAGGATGGCGGCCAGATACTTAACAGACGGACCTGCGCAAATCCTCACCTCAAATATTTGTTCCAAAAAACTTACATATCTATTAACACATATTACAGCACAATATTCAATAAATTCTGTTTTATAAGCTCTTGTCTATTGATTTCAGAGGGTTGTCATCTAATGATGAGATCCTGCCATCTTGTTTAAAACACATGAACTCAGTTTTCTTAGTTACCGAATAGACCAATACCTTTTGCTGCTGGCTATACAGCAGAGATAATACAACAAAATAAACTGTACTTACTGCAAGCTTTCTCCGTCTTTTACTTAACCCATAAATTATTATTATTATTATTATTATTATTATTATTATTATTATTGGAAATCGTTATTATTATTGGAAATTATTATTATTATTATTATTGGAAATTATTATTATTATTATTATTGGAAATTATTATTGTTATTATTATTGGAAATTATTATTATTATTATTATTATTATTATTATTATTATTATTATAGTTCTTAGTTTTTCACACCAGCATTAGCTGATGGTATTTCCCTGGAGTCTGAGTGACAGCAAGTCTTCTCAGGTCTCCAGGATTCTTCTGAGTATTCTGGCAGATTGCAACAGTGCAGTAGTCTGGATGGTCTCAATTCTTCCTCTGATTTCCAGATTTTCCAGTCTTTTTTCCCAGATTTTTGGGATCGTTCCAAGTGCACCAACTACAATTGGTATCACTTTGACTTTCATATTCCATAGCTTTTTCAGTTCTCTGGCAAAGTACAGATATTTGTCAATCTTTTCGTTTTTTTCAGTTTAACCCTGTGATCTGATGGAACTGCAAAATCCACCAGTTGACAAGTTCTTTCTTTTTTGTTAATCAACACTAGGTCTGGTCTTCTTGCTGGGATAAGGTGATCCGTTTTTATTTCAAAGTCCCAGAGAATTGTATGCGTTCCATTCTCAAGAACAGATTCTGGTTTCTGCATATACCATTTTGTTGTATGGTCAAAATTTAATTTTTTGCATAATTCCCAGTGGATCACCTTCCCAACCCAGTCGTGTCTAGTTTTGTACTCCCGTTGTGCTAGTTTGCTACATTCGCATAGTACATGGTTTACAGTCTCATCTCTATTACCGCATAATCTCAAAGTCCCAGAGAATTTTATGCGTTCCGTTCTCAATAACAGATTCTGGATTCTGCATATACCATTTGGTCAAAGATTCATTATTATTATTATTATTATTATTATTATTATTATTATTATTATTATTATTATTATTGTCTATTGATTTCAAAGGGTTGTCATTTAATGAGAAGGTCACGCAATCTTGTTTAAACACATGAACTCTGTTTTATAAGAGTTAACGAAGAGACCAATACCTTTTGCTGCCTGCTCCCGGCTATACAGCAGAGATAAATACAACAAAATAAACTGTACTTACTGCCAGCTTCCCCGTCTTTCACTTGCTGAGTTCATTTTCACGGTGTGCGTTTCCGAAAAACACCTCGCAGAAAACTTGAAACTCTGTTTATCTTCTCACTTGCCCCACCCCGCGGGGTCTAGAAATCGTTACCACGTTTTGTTTGGCAAACACTGTAATACGATACACTCTAACGTACCCCACCGACATTAAACAATAACAGGAATAAAAGTGGGATTTTTTTTTTAAGAAATAGGGAAAATAAATAAAATAAAATAAAAAACAATAGAATACCAAATAACTTGTGACAAAATGGAAGGACGTCACTGTACACCCCAAGAAAAATGAGACAACTGTCATAGCAAACTGAAATGGCACAACGTGTCAACAAAACTTGTACAATTGGCGGGAAAGAAAGGCAGGGATGAAGTGACGCAAAAAAGAACAAAAAACAAGATGTCGGAAATTCGAGTTCAGGCGGAGAAAGTCAAACAAAAGATGAAAAAAATGTTAACGAAGTGGTGATTTATGAACGAAGAAGAAAAAGAAAAAGGAAAAAAGGAAAGAAAAGAAAGAGTTTATAAAAAAGAACAAGGTGACGAAAGGAAGGTCTTAATAGAGCGGGGTGGAGAAAAGAGATTGATTAACTCGGAAACAAAAATAATATATTAAAAATCAATTTAGATAATAATAGAGTGGTACTAGTTTAATTCGTTCCGCTCGTAACTCAATTTCCTCGTATAACGAATCAATTTTCCCAGTGATAATGAGTTGTAATACAATTAATCAATTAATACCATACACCATATGTATATACCATACACCATACAAAAACACCCTATCTTTATCATTAGACTGGTTACTTCCAAATAAAAATGATATATTAAAAATCAGTTGAAATAATAACACATTGGTACCTTGAGTTATTAGTTTAATTCGTTCTGTTCGTGTTACATAATTATTAGTACCCTAACACTAATTGACAGTAGTGTAGAAACCAAAATGGCTGTTATAAGTTGCAGCCGGCGGCCTTGAAGGATTGAGTGACAAGGCTTGACCTCATCCTGATCCTTCCGGTGGATACCGTGAGAATCGGTGGAGAAGACCCTCTTCTGGTTTAGATTAGAAAGAGTTTTTAGTCAGTATCGGCCAAACCACGAAGGTGATAAGTCGTGTTAAGCGCACTGCCGTACTCAATCTGGGCAGTTAGTCTGGTGAGGATTGCGGAATAAAATATGATCTAAAGCAAATCGAAATCTTGGGTTATTATCTAAAAACTACCAATGACACAGGGCTTCTGATAAAGAGAAATCCCCAATGGAAGACCAGACACGAAGTCCCCAAGACGAATTCCAGACGCTAGAAGAAGAACGTAAGATACCAAAGATGAGCAGAAGAATAATAGAAGTAAAGAGAGTACACGATATTCGTAACTCAATTCCCTCGTATATCGAATCAATTTTCACCAATGGTAATGAACTGAAATGCCATTAATCCGTTCAATCCTCCACACATCAAAAACATCCTAATTTTTTATTACGTTTTTTTTTAAATAAAAAATAGCATTGTATTTTAAAAACAATGAAATAAAATGTAATGAATTATGTGATGTAATATGTTTTACCATTTATTTTCAATAAATAGTATTTAAGACTTATAGAGCCAGAGATTTATTAACAAGAAAATAAAAATTCTATATTGAAAATCAGTGAAAATAATAATACAATGGTACCTTCACTCGCTAGTTTAATTCGTTCCGCTCGTAACTAAATTTCCTCGTATATCGAATCTATTTTCTCCAATGATAACGAACTGAAATGCCATTAATCCGTTCAAGCCTCTACATCTAAAAGAAAAACACCCAAAATTTTTTAATACGTTTTTTTTTTATACGAAAAATCACCGTATTGTAAAAAGAGAAAATAAAATAAAATATGAATTATGTGCTGTAATATGTTTTATCATTTATTTTTTATAAATAGTATTTAAGACTTAAGAGGAAGGCTGAGATTTGTTAACTAACAAACAAAAATGGAATATTAAAAATCAATGGAAATAATAATACACTGTTAACTTAACTTGGTTAAATCAAACTTAATTAATTTTGAACCACGTGTCTTTGAGGGGTAACAGAGATTCTTAAAGATACGTGGTTCAAAGTTAACTGACCTGAAAAAATGTAAGAGTTTTAAATAAAATAACTGGTGCATTATATGTTTTATTCATTAATATATCAACGCTGAAAATTCCATTAAATTCGGTTAATTCCCCTGATTTTTGGTGGTTTTTTTTCTTACGGCAGAGTGACATACGATGATGGAATTAAGGTCCGTTAAGTAGGATTTAACTCTTTTCTTTTTTGTTTAATTCATTCTGCTCGTAATTCAATTTCCTTGTAATTTTGGTTTGTTGGTTGGCTGGTTGGCTGGTTGGTTGGTTGGTTGGTTGGTTTGTTGAATTTTACGGCATCTCAACCCTCGTAATTCTGAAGCACTTTACATGCCTCTACATAGCAACAGGCTACCATGTGTTTCTTATATCGGGAGAGGGGTCATAATTACTCCAAGTACCTAATGTTCCTGAGTTTTCACCCATCTTAACACTGAACAGTCTCATTGTTGCTTAATTTCGTTGAAAATAAATTAGATAGATCACTAATTAGGACTGAGTATATTCTAGTAGTAACCAACCCAAGCGGAGTTTAACAAGTTATTTCCTATAACTCCAACCTAAAAAAGGGGAACCACTCTGATTGACTGATAATCTATTTATTTATTGATCTACTAGGGAAAATAGATGGGGTTAGGGTTAGGGTTTAGAGTTTAGGGTTAGTTTAATGGGAAAATAATGGGTAGAGTAATTAACAGATAAAATTCATACAGAGTGGTTTTTAGGTTGGAGTTATAGGAAATAACCGTTTAACAGGTTTGAATTCAGTTTTCCTTCTCTTAGACTGATTGCCTAAACAAGGTTAAAGATCACAGTTTTCCCTACTATTTAGCCATAGCTGGAAGGCGAGTAGTTGGATTCATACCTTTCCAAAGGGTATTAACGATATGTGAACCGTAGCTTCGTCTAGGGTTTGAACTAGGGTGGTTCCTACCACTCTAAACATTACACCACGACCTCCAACTATTGGTATAGCGAGAACTGCTGTTTAGACCATAAATATAGTGGATATTATCCTTGTACCCCACTTGTACTAGGTTAGGCACATTGCCCTTTTTACGTGGGACCAACTACAAGCCGAGACTCATTGGTGGCGGGTTTAAAAATTGCGTCTATCCCCTCAGCATTATTCCTCAAGGAGGGCGCCTCAGGCACTGGACAATAAACCCAGTCCTGTCCCTTTAATATCGAGGGGGAAGATGTTGCCTGGTGGGGATGGCCCCCTGGGATCGACGCTCGTGATTTTAACCCGGGGCGGGCGCGTACCATAAATATACTGGTACCTTGACTATAATTCCCCGCCCCTTTTCATTGTCCCACTTTCGAGTTTCCAATATATTTATTTCTAAGTTTTCCTTCTCTTAGACTGGTTGCCTAAACAAGGTTAAAGATTCCAGTTTTCCCTACTATTTAGCCATAGCTGGAAGGCGTGTAGTTGGATTCATAACTTCCCAAAGGTTATTAACGATAGGTGAACTGTAGCTTCGTCTAGGGTTTGAACTCGGGTCGAAGAGTCCATTTCCTACGACTCCAACCATTACACCACGACCTTCAACTATTGGTATAGCGAGAACTGCTGTTTTGACCATAAATATAGTGGATATTATCCCCGTACCCTACTTGTACAAGGTTAGGCACAAGGCCCTATTAACGTGGGACCACCTACAAGCCGAGACTCATTGGTGGCGGGTTTAAAAATTGCGTCTATCCCCTCGGCATTCCCCCTCAGGCACTGGGCAATAAACCCAGCCCTGTCCCTTTAAATCGAGGGGGAAGGTGTTGCCTGTGGGGAATGGCCCCCTGGGATCGGTGCTCGTGATTTTAACCCGGAGCGGGCGCGTACCATAAATATAGTGATAAAAAGTAAAAGTAAAGTCGATGGGGCGGCCTAAAGTCGGTATCAGCCAGTCATCGAGGGAGTCTATCCCCTTTTCAATAGTGCTAGACCAAGGAGATTGTTTTAGCATCTGAGGTAGAGCGCCACACCTACCATCAGGTCCTTACTTTACCGCACATATCCCTGTGCTACTCATACGCTGAGTTGGCGGGGACCTGTATCGAACTATGAACCTTGTGGTTTCTAGCCGAACGCTCTACCGACTGAGCTAACCCGGCCTCGCCCCCTTTTCATTGTCCACTTTCGAGTTTCCATATATTATTTCTAAATAGCTTCACTTAGCCGTTATCTCGCTCGCTCGCTCGCTCAAAAAGGCCGGCTGAGATGTATGCCAAAATTACTGATTGAACTACTGCGAAGAGTGAAAGTAAATAAGATCTAAATAAGACGGGAACGTGAGAAGGAGTTACCCGTTCTCGCCATCGCTCAAATTTCCTAACTGCTTTTGGCGAGAGCCGAGCCAGAAGTGCACTTGAGACATCAAATCGCTTATTATCGACGGGTCACTTGTTAGAGCGAGAAATCAGCGAGAGCTGAATGACCTACCAAAGTCACAGGCAATAACAATTTAATCAGATATTCGTAAAATTTATGAAGACAAGCCGGATCCTTTCTGCTGAGATCGATAAAGGTCAATTAAGGTAGACACGGAGAAGATCCTACTATAATGTATACACTGCAACAAGGTATCAAGAATGCTGAATCAATTAAATTCTTCTTCTTCTTCTTCTTCTTCTTCTTCTTCTTCTTCTTCTTCTTCTTCTTCTTCTTCTTCTGTGTTTCCTTCTTCTTCTTCTTCTTCTTCTTCTTCTTCTTCTTCTGTGTTTCCTTCTTCTTCTTCTTCTTCTTCTTCTTCTTCTTCTTCTTCTTCTTTGTTTCTTTTTTCTTCTTCTTCCTCTTCTTCTTTTCCCTCTTTCTACTTCTTCCTCTGTTGTCCCTCTTCTTCTATTTCTTCTCTTCTTCTTCTTCTTCCTAGTAGGATCTGTGGATATACCACAGTATGATAATTTAATTTAACGTTTGTTATGTTTATTATCTAGCTTATTCTCTAGTCACTTTGTTAGGGTCCAAGTGGTGCAGCCCTACAGTAGTACTGATAAATTAAGGTAGACACGGAGAAGATCCTACTATAATGTATACACTGCAATAGGGGATCAAGAATGCTGAATCAATTAAATGGTTCAAACATACATTGAGTTGGTTGGTTGGCTGGTTGGTGGATTTTAACGGTATATCACTGTAATGACAAATGATAACACCGATAGACTTTGGAAAGCTTTTTTTACGTAGAATAATTGGTACACTTATTGAAAGATTATATAGTCTAGTATTCACTAGAGGGGAGGTAATCATAAAATAGGGGAGGTAAATCTTAATTACTTATTACAATCACTGGAATTATTTCATTCCTAGATTTTATGGAATAATTTACATTGTACATTTCTATTTACAATCTTACGTAAACTCACGTAGTGTAATGATTATCAAGCTAGATACGTACATCAATGTTAATGAGTTCGATTCTTATTGGGCGCCCCATACTTTTGGCCTTGTGTCACATCTAAGCTGAGCTTATTAAATAACTACATTTACATTCTTGTCCTTAATGGTTTTAACAATAGGTTGTTTGCGTGCTTTCTTGATTGTTTGATTTTATGGCCTATCAACCAATCGGTTATTTTGTAGCCAAGACATTTTTTGTTTTATTCGTTCTGGTTCGGTATTCAAAAAGTGTTAATTCATTTTTTTAGATACATTTTTAAAATTCAATTGATTTTAACGCCATATCAACCCGTCTGGGGTTAGGGAATAATATACATTGTTTATGGTTTATACTTACACTCTTTTTTCCTAACTTTTTTCGGGACAAATTTATAAGAATCTATGAACTGTTCGTAAAATACATAGAGCGAATCGGGAAAGGAGGTGGCCTAATAGCATGTTAGGTCTAGTGATGGAACATATATAATGTTGCAAAACCAGAAATCTATAAGGATACTGTTGTAACATCACTAATGACCTCCTTTAGTGCATTTCGCTGATGTTTAACAAAACTGCTATACTCTGTCAGTATGTATACAATTTGTTTGTATGCAGTCCCGTCCAACGGGTGGGGATTGCTATAATTAACGGCGTCGATCCCAGGGGGTCATCCTCCCAGGCAACACCTGCCCCCTTGATTTAAAGGGGCAAGGTTTATTGCCCTGCGCCTGAGGCGCCCTCCTTGAGGGGGAATGCCGACGGGATCGACGCAATTTTTCCACCTGCCATCCATGAGTCTCGACTTGTGGGTGGTCCCACGTAAATAGGGCCTTTGTGCCTGACCTTGTACAAGTGGGATTCGAGGAAAATACCATGTATAAAATGTGTTCCTTTTCCCGTTGCTGTGAGTCCAACATATTCTCTTTGACAACCTGACGTGTTTTTTTTCTCTTTATTTCTCCAGCAGTGTCTTGTTTGCCTAGTCCGTCTTACTCGGATGGTTTGTGAGACTGCTTGCAGCATTCTTGTGAAGCTCCCATCTAGCTTATTCTCAAGTCGTTTTGTTAGGGTCTAAGAGGTGAAGCCATACAGCAGTACTGATATAACCACAGCCTGGAAGAAGTGTCGCTTTAGCTTGTCAATGAGATCGGATTTTTACATTATTATTTTGTAATGAGGAGGAGGGGTGCCAGGAGAGCGGATGCCACTCTGCACCGCACTTATGGACCTAACGAAGGCATCCAACCTGGCCACCCGAAGTGCTTGCAGTCACTGAACCAGAGATTCCAGATATTGCCATTCAAAAATTGTGCCGCTCAACCACTCACGCAGTTGCAGGAGAGAAAAAAAAGTGGACTCTACGCCATCGTCTTTAGTAGACAGAAGGATGCCAACAACAAAAATTTTGTAATTAACGGTTTTAAAGATATGTTGGTTGGTTGGATGGTTGGTTTTATGGTATGTCAACCCTAGTCGGGTTATTTTATGCCTAAGATATTTTTATGTTATTCATTCTTGTAGGATATTCAATTTTTTTTAAATCAATACATTTTTTAACAGATTTTTTAAAACTCATTATTTACTCTATTTAACTCAAATGGGACCTAACAGTCAGTGGACCTTTGAGTAATAGGTATGAAGGAGTACTATACGCTCACCATGAAGGAGTACTTTACGCTCACCAAAGATCCAGAATTGGAACTTCCCTAATAGATGCAGTTTAGTGTCATACCCAGGACACTAAGAATCTCAGCCACATTCTTCTAGCACATATATGATTCAAAAGAGTTGGGAGTTGCCATAAGAGTAATTAAGGAATACAGACGTGACAATCATATAGAAGCTAAGGCTTGACCTAACCAGCCGATTAGTCGGATGGGGCCTCTCTGATCGCCCGTCTAGCCCACTTTAGTCGGGTGTTACATATCATGGACTGCTCAACATCACGGATGAGAGCATATATCCCTGCCCCGTAAAATTATGTTGACTGTTCTTTGAGCCACTTCTTCACTATAGATTTCACTTCCTCATCTCTTGCCACTCAAACCTTCTTTCATGGGGCCGAAGAGAGGCAAACATTATTCCAGTGACAAGGAAGTTAAATCTGTAGTGAAGAAGTGGCTCAAAGAACAGTCAACAGAATTTTACAAGGCAGGGACACATGCTCTCATTCAAAGGTGGAACATGGCTATTGAGAGAAACGATGTCTATGTGGAGAAGTAGGGATGTGATTCACAGAGAACCAGCTTCATTTTGATGTATGATACATGTTCCTGTGTTGATAATTATACCTGCTCTAAACAAAACGGCATCACTTTTTGATTCACTTATGTGGAGAATTAGGCATGTGATCCACAGAGAACCAGCTTCATTTTGATGTATGATACATGTTCCTGTGTTGATAATTATACCTGTCCTAAACAAAATGGCATCACTTTTTGATTCACCTATGTGGAGAATTAGGGATGTGATCCACAGAGGACCAGCTTCATTTTGATGTATGATACATGTTCCTGTGTTGATAATCATACCTGTCCTAAAGAAAATGGCATTACTTATTGCCACAACTTTGTGGAGAATTAGGGATGTGATCCACAGAGGACCAGTTTCATTTTGATGTATGATACATGTTCCTGTGTTAGTAATTATACCTGCCCTAAAGAAAATGGCATTACTTTTTGCCACACCTTTCTGGAGAAGTAGGGACGTGTGATCCACAGAGGACCAGCTTCATTTTGATGTATGATACATGTTCCTGTGTTAGTAATTATACCTGCCCTAAAGAAAATGGCATTACTTTTTGCCACACCTTTCTGGAGAAGTAGGGACGTGTGATCCACAGAGGAGTAGCTTCATTTTGATGTATGATACATGTTCCTGTGTTAGTAAGTATACCTGTCCTAAAGAAAATAGCATTACTTTTTGCCACACCTTTGTGGAGAAGTAGGCATGTGATCCACAGAGAACCAGCTTCATTTTTATGTATGATACGTTCCTGTGTGGTTCATTATAACTGTCCTAAAGAAAATGGCATTACATTTTGACTCAGCTATGTTGAGAAGTAGGGATGTGATCCACAGAGGACCAGCTTCATTTTGATGTATGATACATGTGCCTTTCATGTGTGGTTCATTATAACTGTCCTAAACAAAATTGCCTTACTTTTTTATACAACCTCGTATATCATTTATGACGATATTTTCTGAAAAGAGGAAATATGTAGAAAAATCTTGCAAAAAAAATAATCTCTGATGGTAAAATAGAAAAAGTCAACTATCTCAGCTAGTGATCTACTAGTATTGATTAAAAAAAGGTCGGGAGTGTCCAATGTAATATGAAGAGGATTGATTGTTATAAAACATTTTGAATAGGATTAGGCGTTACGGTCGTAAATGTCGTCTTGCCAGAAGAAAATAGGAGATATCTGCTAATTTTAGATAAGCTGACAAGTCTTGCGTCTAATTTTGAATCGAGAAATTTCTCCTCATAATTTAAAAGTCTTTCCGACAACATGATTTATTAGCGAAACGATCTTTGTTTTTCCATCGGGCCACCATAGCCAAAAAGACCAATTGTTAGTTCATACAGAGTGGGGCTAAATGATCTGATACATTTGTTTGTTTGTTTGTTTTGTTTTACGGCATATCAACCTCAGTGGGTCATTTAATGCCGATAAAGTTTTGAAATAAATCAATTCTTAATGGATAATACAATTTTTTTATAAATACATTTTTCTATTTAACCCATAGATGGGACCCTAACAGGTACTACCACTCCGGGTCAGAGTGGACCAGGGAGCAATGGTGATGAATGGGTGCTCCACATTCCCCAAACCTCCAAAACTGGAACCTCACCATCTGATAGTGTTTAACGTCATTTCCAGGACATGTAGACCCGCAGTCACCGCCTTCTAGCATACATATGATAAAAAGGGGTTGGGGCTTGCCATAAGGGTAAAATGATTGGGAAAATCATATAGGTGCTAGGGCTTGACGTAACCAGCCGATTGATCGGAGGGGGCCTCTCCGACCGCCCGTCTAGCCCAAGATAGGACCAAAGTGGAGTATTGCATGTCATGAACTGCTCATCCACCTGGGCTCTATCCTTAAGCATCACGGGTCGCCACCCACGGCCAACAGGTGGTCCCATTGGGGGAGTCTTACCCCTCTGCAGAGGTGCAGTCGGGCATTCTAACGCCCCAGCCGACAGGGCGGGATATATTTGTAGGTTTGATAAAATCGAAATAGAATAAATAATGAAAGAGGGTGTTTTTTATTTACCAAATGTACATATAATGGTATTTTGTTTTATTTTGCTTTAGATTACGTATAGGGATTGGACAATCTTTCATTGTGGAAACGTTTATCAAGAACAACGAATCGGTAACTGTAACGCAAAACGTTTTCGGCTATTTCCTATAACTCCAACATAAAAAAGGGGAACCACTCTGAAGGAATGTTATATCTGTTAATTAATCTACCCATTATTTTCCCATTAAACTAACTCTAAACCCTAACCCAAACACTAACACTAACCCTAAATCCTAACCCTAACCCTCTCTTTTTCCCCTAGTAGATCAATAAATAAATAAATAATTTATCAGTCAATCAGAGTGGTTCCCCTTTTTATGTTGGAGTTATAGGAAATAACCGACAAACCTATTTATATATTAATACTCGTGTTTCTTAATTGTACACCGTAATCATTTTGCATCACCCCCGGTTAAAAATGAGATCGTCCAAATGTGATGTTTAACGACGCATCAATCCTTCTGGGTAATCCTTAACTTGTTCCTTGTAAATTCCTACTATAAAATAAACTGAACCCTCATTTTATGTCCGTGTTTTTGCAATAAACGTTTTATTTTTCTTGCACCCGTTATTTTACAATACTAAATATATTCTTTATTTATTTTGATATTCACTTCAATGTGTATATTCTAAAAGTTTTTATTTTGTGAGAATGGTTAGTTTTAAAGTGGGGGCTCGTTTTACAATTTAGGCATAAATTGGATCCTCTTTTTATGACCGTAATTTTGTTTTTTCGTCGACGGTGATTAAAATCTGACGTTTTTATTTTAGAGTACCAAAGCCAAAAAGAAAAAGAAAAGAAATAACAACAACAGGTAATCTTCAACTTTTTACTCGTAAATTCCTACCATAAAATTAGACTTGGGCATTATCTGAGCCAAGCCTAATTTTATGGTAGGAATTTAGGAGTAAAAAGTTTGAAGTGTAAAACGAACACCCACTTTAAAACTAACCATTCTCACAAAATAAAAAACTTTTAGAATATACACATTGAAGTGAATATTAAAATAAATAAATAAAATATATTTAGTATTTTAAAATAACGGGTGCAAGAAAAATAAAACATTTATTGCAAAAACACGGACATAAAATGAAGGTTCAGTTTATTTTATGGTGGGGATTTACGAGGAACAAGTTGAAGATTACCTCCTTCTGGGTCATTTAATGCCAAATCCTGTATATACGAGGGAGAGTAAAAGAATTACCCGCTCTTTAGCCATAACATCTACATATTAAATACCCGTTTTCCTTATTTGTACGAAGTTTTCTGTGTGCTCTTCGGGCTTGGTAGACATAATCCCGTATCTACTCGAAATCATTTTAGCTCAGTCGGTAGAGCGGCTGTCTAAGAATCACAAGGTCCCTAGTTTGATATTGACCCTCACTAACTCCGCGTATGAATAGCACAGGGATCTGTGCGGTAAAGTGAGGAGCTGGCGGTAGGTTTGGCGCTCCACCTCAGATGCTAAAATAATCTTCTTGGTCTAGCGCTAGGGAAAAGGGATGGACTAACTCGTTGCATGGCTGATACCGACATTAGACCACCCTGCCGACTTTACTGGGTTGTTTGGGGTGTTTCTTTGATGGCAATTCCCTAACCCTTTTTAATCATATATGTTCTAAAAGGCGATGATTGAGGGTTTTAGTGTCTTGGGTATGACGTTAAACTGCATCTAATGGTAAAGTTTCAATTTTGGAGTTCGGAGTACCTCTTCATTACTCCCAGGTTCACTCTGACCCGCAGTGGTAGTACCTTTTAGGGTCGCATGTATGGATTAAATAGGCAAAATGAATTTTAAAATGTATGTTAAAAATCCGGATGACGAGAGAGACAGAGAGAGTCTACGGGAGACTTGATGGTCTTGAGTTTCAATTAATAGGTGACAAGATGTCTTTCTGTTTAGGAACCGCAAGGTTTCGGGATCGATACCGGTCGTCCCCAACTCAGCGCACCAGGAGCCCAACTTAATTTCTATGGTATAGCATCTGGAAGATGACAAGAAGTGGGGAGCTCAACCTCGGCAAAAACATTCTCCCCGTCTATCGCTTGCGAAAAATGGATAGACTCACTCGCTGTTCGGTTGATAAGGACAATAGGCAGACCTTTTTTTACATATACAAGAACACTTGGGTGTCCCATCGTGATGTAAGGATCCTGTGTCACATCCTATCCGTGACGAATGGGTTGGGGAGATATAATGGATATCCTATCGTGGTGTAAGGATTTAGCAAACTTGTCTCTTTACTCGTCATATTTTGGTTGAAATTTTGCAAGACTATGAGATTTTTGGACCATATGACCTTTAGGCACCGTTTTTTATCTCGATTTAGAAGAACATGTTTTTCATTTACACCGTCAATATCCGGTTGTTTGTTAGGGTTTATGGGAAGGGGTTATGGTTAGGGGTTAGGGTTATGGGGTTATGGTTAGGGGTTAGTTTAATAATTTAGAAAAAAACTCTAAAAATCGTCTGTTAACAAACAACCGGATATTGACGTTGTAAATGAAAAGCATGTCCTTCTGAATCGAAATAAAAAAGGGGTGCCTAAAGGTCATATGGTCCAGATTTTTTTTTTAAATTGTAAAAATTTGTAAAATCAAAATGAAATTTCCTCTAAAATCTCAATAGAATGCACTGACCGTACCTCTGCAGAAGGGTAAGACCCTCCCCACCAGGGTGCCACCTGCAGTCGGTGACATGCAACACTCCACTTAGGTCCTTACTTAGGCGAGACGGACAGTTGGAGAGGCCGCTTCCGATCAATCGGCTGGTCATGTTAAACCCATGCACCAATATGCTTGCCCCAACCGTACTGCTCTTATGGCAAGCCCCAACCCATTTTTATCATATATATGTGCTAGAAGGCGGTGGCTGAGGCTCTTCATGTCCTGTGAATGACGTTAAACTCTGATGATGTTCCAGTTCTGGAGGTCTGGGGAATGTGGAGCACTCCATTGCTCCCCGGTCCACTCTGACTCAAGGTGGCAGTACCCATCTATAGGTTAGATAGAAAAATGTGTTTATAAAAAAAATTGATGATGAATGGGTACTCTGCATCCAGAACTGGAAACATCATCAGTTAGCGTTTAACGTCATACTCAAGATATGGGTCTTACTCTTCTGCACAGGTACAGTCGGTATATTCTAAAGTCCCACCGATAGGGCTATGAACAGAGATAGTTTGGTTTGTTTTGTTTACGGCATATCAATATCAGTGGGTCATTTAATGCCGATAAAGTTTTGAAATAAATTAATTTTTAATGGATAATACAATTTTTTTAATAAATACATTTTTCTATTTAACCCATAAATGGGACCCTAACGGGTACTACCACTCCGGATCAGAGTGGATCAGGGAGCAATGGTGATGAAGGGGTGCTCCACATTCCCCAAACATCCAAAACTGGAACCTCACCATCACAGTTTAACGTCATTCCCAGGACATGTAGACCCTCAGCCACCACCTCCTAGCACCCATATGATAAAAAGGGCTGGAGTTGACATAATAACAATAGGATTGGGGCAATCATATAGGTGCTAGGGCTTGACGTGACCAGCCGATTGGTCGCAGTGGGCCTCTTCGACCACCCGTCTAGCCCAAGAAAGGGCCGGAGTATTGCAAATCAGGGACTGCTCAACCATCTGGGTTCTATCCTTAAACATCATGGGTCGCCACCTACGGCCAAGAGATGGCCCCATTGGGGGAGACTTACCCCTCTACAGAAGTGCAGTCGGTGTATTCTAACGCCCCACCGACAGGACGGCAGAGGTAGGTAGGTAGGTATGAAAAGGGGTAGGTAAACCTATATATATATCTATATATATATATATATATATTGTGTGTATGTGTGTGTGTGTGTGTGTGTGCTGTGTGCGTGTGTGTGTGTGTGTGTGTGTTCATATCTGTTTGCCTACTATATATGAATAGACATCATCGCCCCGAGTTCAAATCCTGGACGTGGTAACTGCATTTCACTTAGCGCTAATACCTTGGAAAAGGTATGAATCCTACTCTCCTCCAGCTATGGGTAAATAGCAGGGCAGACTGGGTTCTTTAACCATGGCTAGGTAACCAGTCTAGGAGAAGGAAACTCTGAATTCAAACCTATTGAAATCCGCTTAAGAAATTGACCTTGTGTCGTATCCTGCTCGTGCGGAGGAGTTGGTAAATATATATATATATATATATATATATATATATATATATATATATATGAATAGACACTGATAGGTAGAAAATGAATATAATCGTGGTGTTGCAAAAAGAAAATAGAAAGAAAAGGCAGTAAATTGGGCAATGCAAATGATGGGAGCAGAAAAGGACAAAGAATATAATTCTTAAAGTGATGATTTTACTGCTAATCAGCACTAAATATCGACCAGAAGCTACTATTCTTGTCTTCCTTAGTTTACGGCTTGGTGATACGTCATAAATTTCTTCATTTCAGTCGTAAAAAAGAGGAAAAACATAATAAATACAAGCGAACCGGGGTGAGGAAACGACAGCTATTCGATTCGGAGGAAAAATGTTCACAAATTAAACAAGTCATCAAACTGACGCAAAGCGTTTAAATAAATCAAATGAAAACATGCGAGTCCTTTGTGGAAAAATATTTCACAAAAAAAAACAGTAGATCTGATTATTCTACACAGAATAATTGTCCTCTTCGTATTGGCTATTAACCCACTAGGTTTCGGCGGATATACTCTATGGCAGTGGTTCTCAAACA
>CM042163.1:43104797-43108937 GCA_023376005.1 Doryteuthis pealeii
TTTCAGTGTCAGTGATTGTGGATGTGGATGTGTATGTGCGTGTATGTGTTTGGTATAGATCTGTGTACAAACAATGAAATAAATGTTATTTCAACATGTAAACTGATATGTAAATCCCCTTCACGAGACATGACCCCTGATTTTTAAAGTAGCGTTAGGTTAACGAAAACTTCAAACACCATCCAAGCCACAAGCTGTCCCTGAGGATAGATAGATAGATAGATAGATAAGAAAGAACAGAATCAGAGAGATAGATAGATAGATAGATAGATATGAACAGTTTCAGACAGACAGATAGAACAATCTGAGATAGATAGATAGACAAGAACATACACAGACAGGGAGAAATAAACTTAAATAGATTGATAGATAGAATATGAATTAAATGGGAATCGGCGCTATACCAGGGTGATTGTTTTGCTAAGGTGAAGCGCAACACTTACCGTCAGCTCCCTCTTTACTGCGTAGATCAGATTACACAAACTTACTTATGAATTGAGCTGGTGGAGACCGGTATCGAACCCGGAACCTTGTGATTCCTATTATGAATATTTACAATAATAATACAAATAATTTTTATTGGTTAGTTGAAACCGTATAATTGCTTAACAGAAAAAGAGCCGAATTTGGCATTGAGTAGCCGAACAAGGGTTGACATATTGTAGAAAAAATCATAGAAATACATAATTGTATAGACTATTGGTGAGTTTTGTGAAAAAAACTTTGTATTCATACAAGGGTATTATTAATACAAACAGCCTCGTCCAGGATTTGAACTCGGTTTGCCGTGTCCATTTCCAACGACGATACCCATCAGACATTGGATTATGGACAACTCACTGAAAGCACGGGTTCCAACTAGATTACCAAAGTTAAGCAGCGATGAACCTGTTCAATACTTAATTGGGTTACCACTTAAACAACAGCAGATACAGTAAGCAACCTGTCCTTTGTTTATCAATATGACTTTATTCGGCATTAAATGACCACAAAAGGGTTGATATGCCGTAAAAAAATAAACCAATGTTTGTGTTACATAATCATTAGATACCTAATAATTATGACAATAGTGTAGAAATCATATTAGTGCAGCTGATGGCCTTGAGAGTGAGTGACAATGCTTGACCTCACTCTGACCTTGCCTTGCTGGATAGACCGTGAGAAATGGAAGCCCCTTCCGGTTTAAGGGGTAAGCAACTCAGTTAGTGAGAGTTAGAACTTAGAAGCGAAGCTAGCAAGATGTGAGTCTCACTGCGCAGTTG
Organism: Doryteuthis pealeii; assembly: GCA_023376005.1. Taxonomy (NCBI): domain Eukaryota; kingdom Metazoa; phylum Mollusca; class Cephalopoda; order Myopsida; family Loliginidae; genus Doryteuthis; species Doryteuthis pealeii. The sequence continues at coordinate 43,106,060 of CM042163.1, forward strand.
TCTGGTCTGGGGTTTACGAATAAAGTAACATCATCGTAAATCGAAGTCTTGTGGTTATTACTAAAAGCTAACAATGACACAGGGCTTCTGATTAGGAATGATCCCCAACAGAAACCAGACACGGAATCCTCAATAGAAGACCAGACGAGACCTTAGAAGATATACCAGACCAAGATAGATGATAGACGATCACAAGCAAAGACGGCTGGAAGAATAGAGACCAGAATAAGAAGTAAGAGAAGTACATAACATATACCTATTTAGGGCCGGTAAAGAGGGTATACAACATTTGTTACCCAGGTACGAAGTGGTCCGATTGTTGTATACCCTATTCATTATTTACTTCTTTTTTACTTCTTCTAACGTCTTTGATATGTTAAGTTCTTCTAGGTCTCTTCTAGCGTTTGGACTTCTCTTGGGCACTTCGTGTCTGGTCTTCCATTGGGGATTTCTCTTTATCAGAAGCCCTGTGTCATTGGTAGTTTTTAGATAATAACACAAGACTTCGATTTACTTAGATCACATTTTATTTCGAAATCCCCACCAGACTACCTGCGCAGATCGAGTCGGAGCGTGTATAAAACGATCACCACCGTCCTGGTTTCTCGCCGACTGACTAAAATCTGTTTGTAATCTAAACCGGAAGAGGGTCTCCTCCACCGATTCTCACGGTATCCACCGGAAATGATCAGGATGAGGTCAAGCCTTGTCACTCATCCTTCAAGGCCGTGGGCTGCAACTAATAGCAGCCATTTTGATTTCTACACTACTGTAAATAATTATTAGGAATCTAATAATTATGTAACACCATGACATGCAACACTCCAGTTTGGCTCTTACTTGGGCTAGAAGAGCGGTCAAAGAGGCCCTATCTGATCAATCAACTGGTCATGCCTAGCCGTAGTGACTGTATAAGTATGTAAACACTTCATAGTTAATTCTAATATGAATATTATAGTTGCAATATCAATGTTTGGGAAGTCACGCTCTAAGTACTGGTTCCCGCTAGTTAAGCAGCAATGAGCCTGTTCAATACTTAATTGGGTAATCACTTAAGCATCATTTTTTTCCTTCATTTTCACCAAAACTACTAGAGGAGTAAACCCCGAAAATAAATCAGGAGCTGGAGTCCCTAAGGTGGTGTGATGCTGAAATCCAGTGCTACCCATTAACTTCTGCGACACTACCGTTGCCAAACTGCATTGGTCCCTTACCTTTCCTTTGGATTACAGCGACAGTGTGGAGAGGGGGGATTTGCTGCACGGGCAACAGCTCATCCTCCATACGAACCCGCCCAGGCTATGTAGTTCAAGTTAACAAAAACCTTGACACTACTGTATCGTCTCTCGTAGACGGAAGGATGCCAACAAATCCCTTATGCAATAGCAGGTACTGTAAGAAACCTGAGTCCTTTGTTTTAACAAAAATGACTTGATTCAGCATTGAATAACCCGAAAAGGGCTGATATGTCGTTAAAAAAACAAAAAAACAATCAACCTAAGTTAAGCAACAATGTGCCTGTTCAATACTTAATTGGGGGATCATTTAAGCATCGTTTCCCGCTAGATCACTAAAACAGCGATAAGCCTGTTCAATCGTTAATTGGGTGACAGCTCCTCACTTTACTGCACATATCCCTGTGCTACTCATACGCTGAGTTGGCGACGGCCGGTATCAAACCAGGAATCCCGAGGTTCCCAGCCGGATTGAGCAAGTAACTATTCTTAATCATTGGCAATTCAGTCTCGAAAGACTATGATAAAGTTTTGTGTGTGCCCCTGAAGTTGCGCGCCTCTATGAAGTCCGATGTTTAATTCTAATACTATAGAGTACTCTTAATACTATAGAGTAAATATGGTTCAAAGCTGGAAGTTGCAGGTTCAATCCTGACTCCAAGTGAAAATAACATAGAATACTTAAGATAGCTTAACATTTGTACCAGGTCATGGTTAACAGAATGAAAACAATCTACCCCAATGGATAAATAAAGGTTCGAAGTGCCGAAAAGGTCCCAATTCGCACATAAAGGCTCCCGTGTTCGACGAGAAGGTTCCCAAGTTCGACAAAAGAACATCTGAAGAAAGCAGGAGGGCGTATCAGCCGAAATGTTATGTATACAATATCGAATGTGAGGACAACAGTCCGAAATAATCTGGGTAATACAAAAATTATCAAGAATCATATCAAAAATTCATATTAGCAAAACACTTTAGCAAAATTAGGTACTGTAAGCAACCCGAGTCCTTGGTTTATCAAAATGAATTGATTCGGCATTAAATGACCCGAAAAGGGTTGATATGCCGTAAAACAAAAACGACCAAACGAACAACAACTCATAGTCTATATATAAGTAGAAAGGTTTTAACCCCTTATGGCAAGCCCCAACCCCTTTTTATCATATGGGTGCTAGAAGGCGGTGGCTGCGGGTCTACATGTCCTGGGAATGATGTTAAACTCTATCTGATGGTGAGGTTCCAGTTTTGGAATGTGGAGCACCCCTTTATCACCATTGCTCCCTGGTCTACTCTGACCCGGAGTGGTAGTACCTGTTAGGGTCCCATCTATGGGTTAAATAGAAAAATCTGTTTATAAAAAAATTGTATTATCCATTAAGAATTGATTTATTTCAAAACTTTATCGGCATTAAATGACCCACTGAGGTTGATATGCCGTAAAACAAAACAAACCAAAAAAGAAAGATTTTAATTTTGCATTGGTCATACAAGACTAACGCACTCTTATATACTCAAGCGAACAACCACAAATGTGAAACATGTCAAATACCTTGTCAGGTTGAACACAGGTTATTCATGGAATGCGGTTTAATTTTTTTTTTTTTTTTTTTTTTTTTTTTTTTTTTTTTTTTTTTTTTTTTTTT
>CM042163.1:43109037-43146537 GCA_023376005.1 Doryteuthis pealeii
AGTATTTTTTAAAGTAGTCCCGCAGATCCATTATTACCGAATCGTGAGTCGAATCCTCGGTGAGATGCCCCATTTAAATCCCTATGTAAAAAAATAGACCTTGCATTGATCCAACTACTCTGAAAAGAAATGTTAATGTCTACTATCTACAAATATTAAATGGAAAAAATCCATTGCTGTTATTGATTAAAATTTTATTTTATTTTTTTAATTATCTTCACGAATATAAATCAAATCTATTAATTTTTGCTCAAAAACCAAGCCCTGATGATATTCAACGTGTTTATATATTTACTTTGTCGTTGATTGTTTTATTTTCGAAGTTTCGTCCGGACATACATATAAACACAACTGCCCTTTATGTATGTATAGAAGATAGAAGGACCTGAAGTAATCAGAAACTACCTACCTATGTTTCACCTAAACGGCTCATCAGGATGATTATCTTGATTAGTCATTTAGTTAAAACCTAGGTAGGTAGTTTTTGACTACTTCAGGTGCTTATACTTTTGCTCTACTTAGTATATTGAGCACTTGGTAATTTATGAGGAAGTGCGTCCCGGTCTCCTGCCTCAGAAATTGCTACCCGGTGACTATTAAAATAACGTCCCCAGCTATGTCGGTGTTACTTGAAAGAAAACAACCAACTTAGGGCGTTAAATGTATTTTAGAGGGGGGTCTCCTTTTTGGCCGTTATTCTTATTTATTTATCGTAATTTGTCCGTCGTAATTCTTGTTCATTTATAGAAATTTGTCGTAATTCTTGTTCATTTATCTTAATTTGTCGCAATTTCTTGTTTAGATATGAAGATGGATATATAGTTTGGAATAGACTGAGATAGATAAACAAAAATATAGATAGATATGAACAAATGGAGATATATAGAATATTTTCTACAAGTAAATGTATTTGTGGGGGTGTCGCTTTTTTGTCGTAATTCTTGTTTATTTTAAACTAAAAACAAGACATTAAACAAACATGATAAAGAAAATCTGAGACGACATAGCTGGGACGTTATTTTGATAGTCACCGGGTAGCAATTTCTGAGCAGGAGACCTGGACGCACTTCCTCATAAATTACCGAGCACTTTCTATATGTATAACTTGACAACTCCTTCGGTATATTTTTATTTTGGCCACCTCATTTCGATACCGACAATGATTTTCAGACAATACGGTTGCTTTGGTCTTTTCTTGAAGAAGCCCATAGAGTAGTGGTTTTCAAACTTTATACAGTCTGGGCGCACTTACAGTACTACATATACTTGATAGCGCACTGTATACAAAATAGGACTAATATGTTATTATGTTAACTCAGTGGTTCTCAAACTTTATACAGTCTGGACGCACTTACAGTACTACATATACTTGATAGCGCACTGTATACAAAATAGAGTTACATAATCTATGCGGTTGCATAAGATTATTGTCAATCCTCTGTATTTCTAATGGGATGGCCCTTTTCATATCACGGGCGGGGCTTTCCATGGAATAGTACAGAAAGCCTGCGTAATACGTGAAGTCACGTGGGACCTGGTTGGGTTCTCAGTTTTCAGTTGGACGTCAGGCAGTGAAGATGTCCTGCCTTAACTGGAACTCAGCATACGCGCGCTGTGTTAGTCAGATGTTAGTTACATTAAATTTTTAGTTAAGTAAAATAATAAGTAAATAAAAGCTTAAGAAAATAATCCGGTTTTGTGGTTGGTAAATGTCTTGGTAACAAGACTGATCCAGAAGAAGAAGAATAGAAGAAGTAATGAAAAGAGTATACAACAATAGGACTAATATGCTATTAAGTTAACTGTTAAATATATGAAAAAAAAATAACACATTTAACAAAAGCAAACTTAACATACCTCTATGAAGTTTATTAATTCCTGTGTTAATGAGCTTGACGAGACCTTGCGATTTTTCAAGGTTTTGTCTTATAGTTTGAGAGACAAACTCTCATTTCCCTCATCAATGCATTGAAGAGTTCCTCTCTTTTTACACTTAATTGTTGCGAGGGTTGAAAAATCCCAGTCACAAATATGAGGTGGAAAATTGCAATAAATAATTTTCTCAATAAAATTGTTAAAACCTGCGTTTTATTTAGTTGCAGAAAAAATAACTTACAACTATCATAATAATGTCGCAACGAAACAAGCAGAGTATTTCGCAAAGAAATGGTATAATATAGTAATTAGTATACATTGGCTTTTTATATCTGGATAGATTTTTCAGGGAAACTACGGAGGAGCGACCAGTGCGCCAGGGTGCACTGTTTGAGAACACTGCCATAGATCATAGCCGCCGAAACCTAATGAGTTAATAGCCAATACGAAGAGGACTATTATTCTGTGTAGAATAATCAGATCTACTGTTTTTTTTTTGTGAAATATTTTTCCACAAAGGACTCGCATGTTTTCATTTGATTTATTTAAACGCTTTGTTGTCATTTTGATGACTTGTTTAATTTGTGAACATTTTCCTCCGAATCGAATAGCTGTCGTTTCCTCACCCCGGTTCGCTTGTATTTATTATGTTTTCCTCTCTTTTTACGACTGAAATGAAGAAATTTATGACGTATCATCAAGCCGTAAACTAAGGAAGACAAGAATAGTAGCTTCTGGTCGATATTTGGTGGTGATTAGCAGTAAAATCATCACTTTGAGAATTATATTCTTTGTCCTTTTCTGCTCCCATCATTTGCATTGCCCAATTTACTGCCTTTTCTTTCTATTTTCTTTTTGCAACACCACGAAAGTGTCTATTCATATATATGTAGGCAAACAGATATGAACACACACACACACACACACACACACACACACACACACACACACACACACGCACATATATATATGTTTACCTACCTCTTTTCATACCTACCTACCTACCTACCTCTGCTGCCCTGTTGGCTGGGACGTTAGAATGCACCGACTGCACCCCTGTAGAGGGGTAAGACTCCACCAATGGGGCGATCTCTTGGCCGTGGGTGGCGACATGATGTTTAAGGATAGAGCCCAGGTGGTTGAGCAGTCCCTGATTTGCAATACTCCAGCCCTTTCTTGGGCTAGACGGGTGGTCGGAGAGGCCCACTCCGACCAATCGGCTGGTCACGTCAAGCCCTAGCACCTATATAATTGCCCCAATCCTATTGCCATTATGGCAAATCCAGCCCTTTTTATCATATGGGTGCTAGGAGGCGGTGGCTGAGGGTCTACATGTCATGGGAATGACGTTAAACTCTGATGGTGAGGTTCCAGTTTTGGATGTTTGGGTAATGTGGAGCAACTTTCATCACCATTGCTCCCTGGTCCACTCTGACCCGGAGTGGTAGTATCTGTTAGAGTCCCATCTATGGGTTAAATAGAAAAATGTATTTATAAAAAAATTGTATTATCCATTAAGAATGAATTTATTTCAAAACTTTATCGGCATTAAATGATCCACTGAGGTTGATATGCCGTAAAACAAAACAAAACAAACCAAACTATCTCTGTTCATAGCCCTGTCGGTTGGGACTTTAGAATACACCGACTGCACCTCTGCAGAGGAGTAAGACCCATATCTTGGGTATGACGTTAAACGCTAACTGATGGTGAGTTTTCAGTTCTGGAGGTCTGGGAAATATAGATTACCCATTCATCATCAATTTTTTTTATAAACACATTTTTCTATCTAACCTATACATGGGTACTGCCACCTTGAGTCAGAGTGGACCGGGGAGCAATGGAGTGCTCCACATTCCCCAAACCCCCAGAACTGAAACATCACCATCAGAGTTTAACGTCATTCCCAGGACATGAAGAGTCTCAGCCACCGCCTTCTAGCACATATATGATAAAAATGGGTTGGGGCTTGCCATAAGGGCAATACGATTGGGGCAAGCATATAGGTGCATGGGTTTAACATGACCAGTCGATTGATCGGAAGGGGCCTCTCCAACTGTCCGTCTCGCCTAAGTAAGGACCTAAGTGGAGTGTTGCATGTCACCGACCGCTTATCCACCAGGATTCCGTCCTTATGCGTCACGAGTCGCCACCCACGGACACTTCAACTTTTTACTCGTAAATTCCTACCATGAAATTAGGTTTGGCTCAGATAAATCCCAAGTCTAATTTTATGGTAGGAATTTACGAGTAAAAAGTTGAAGATTACCTTTTGTTGTTATTTCTTTTCTTTTCCTTTTTTGGCTTTGGTACTCTAAAATAAAAACGTCAGATTTTAATCATCGTCGACGAAAAAACAAAATTACGGTCATAAAAGGAGGATCCAAATTATGCCTAAATTGTAAAACGAGCCCCACTTTAAAACTAACCATTCTCACAAAATAAAAAATTTTAGAATATACATATTGAAGTGAATATTAAAATAAATAAAGCAAATATATTTAGTATTGTAAAATAACGGGTACAAGAAAAATAAAACGTTTATTGCAAAAACACGGACATAAAATGAGGGTTCAGTTTATTTTATAGTAGGAATTTACAAGGAACAAGTTAAGGATTACCCAGAAGGATTGATGCGTCGTTAAACATCACATTTGGACGATCTCATTTTTAACCGGGGGTGATGCAAAATGATTACGGTCGTACAATTAAGAAACACGAGTATTAATATATAAATAGGTTTGTCGGTTATTTCCTATAACTCCAACATAAAAAAGGGGAACCACTCTGATTGACTGATAAATTATTTATTTATTCATTGATCTACTAGGGGAAAAAGAGAGGGTTAGGGTTAGGGTTTAGGGTTAGTGTTAGTGTTTGGGTTAGGGTCTAGAGTTAGTTTAATGGGAAAATAATGGGTAGATTAATTAACAGATATAAAATTCCTTCAGAGTGTTTCCCCTTTTTTATGTTGGAGTTATAGGAAATAACCGAAAACGTTTTGCGTTACAGTTACCGATTCGTTGTTCTTGATAAACGTTTCCACAATGAAAGATTGTCCAATCCCTATACGTAATCTAAAGCAAAAAAAACAAAATACCATTATATGTACATTTGGTAAATAAAAAACACCTCTTTCATTATTTTATTCTATTTCGATTTTATCAAACCTACAAATATATCCCGCCCTGTCGGCTGGGGCGTTAGAATGCACCGACTGCACCTCTGCAGAGGGGTAAGACTCCCCCAATGGGACCACTGTTGGCCGTGGTGGCGACCCGTGATGCTTAAAGATAGAGCCCAGGTGGATGAGCAGTTCATGACATGCAATACTCCACTTTGGTCCTATCTTGGGCTAGACGGGCGGTCGGAGAGGCCCCCTCGATCAATCGGCTGGTTACGTCAAGCCCTAGCACCTATATGATTTTCCCAACCCTATTGCCCTTATGGCAAGCCCCAACCCCGTTTTATCATATGGGTGCTAGAAGGCGGTGGCTGCAGGTCTACATGTCCTGGCAATGATGTTAAACTCTATCTGATGGTGAGGTTCCAGTTTTGGAGGTTTGGGGAATGTGGAGCACCCCTTCATCAGCATTGCTCCCTGATCCACTCTGACCCGGAGTGGTAGTACCTGTTAGGGTCCCATCTATGGGTTAAATAGAAAAATGTATTTATAAAAAAATTGTATTATCCATTAAGAATTGATTTATTTCAAAACTTTATCGGCATTAAATGACCCACTGAGGTTGATATGCCGTAAAACAAAACAAACAAACAAATGTATCAGACCATTTAGCCCCACTCTGTATGGACTAACAATTGGTCTTTTTGGCTATGGTGGCCCGATGGAAAAACAAAGATCGTTTCGCTAATAAATCATGTTGTCGGAAAGACTTTTAAATTATGAGGAGAAATTTCTCGATTCAAAATTAGACGCAAGATTTGTCAGCTTATCTAAAATTAGCAGATATCTCCTATTTTCTTCTGGCAAGATGACATTTACGACCGTAACGCCTAATCCTATTCAAAATGTTTTATAACAATCAATCCTCTTCATATTACATTGGACACTCCCGACCTTTTTTCAATCAATACTAGTAGATCACTAGCTGAGATAGTTGACTTTTTCTATTTTACCATCAGAGATTATTCGTTTTTTTTTTGCAAGATTTTTGTACATATTTCCTCTTTCCAGAAAATATCGTTATATATGATGTACGAGGCTGTGTGAAAAAGTAAGGCAATTTTGTTTGGGACAGTTATAATGAACTACACAGGAACATGTATCATACATCAAATTGAAGCTGGTCCTCTGTGGATCACATCCCTACTTCTCCACAAAAGTGTGGCAAAAAGTAATGCCATTTTCTTGAGGACAGGTATACTTACTACCACAGGAACATGTATCATGCACAGAAATGAAGCTGGTCCTCTGTGGATCACATCCTTACTTCTCCACATAGGTTAGTCAAAAAGTAATGCCATTTTCTTTAGGACAGGTATAATTACTAACACAGGAACATGTATCATACATCAAAATGAAGCTGGTCCTCTGTGGATCACATCCCTATTTCTCCAGAAAGGTGTGGCAAAAGTAATGCCATTTTCTTTAGGACAGGTATAATTACTAACATAGGAACATGTATCATACATCAAATGAAGCTGGTCCTCTGAGGATCACATCCCTACTTCTCCAGAAGGTGTGGCAAAAAGTAATGCCATTTTCTTTAGGACAGTATAATTACTAACATAGGAACATGTATCATACATCAAAATGAAGCTGGTCCTCTGAGGATCACATCCCTACTTCTCCAGAAAGGTGTGGCAAAAAGTAATGCCATTTTTCTTTAGGACAGGTATAATTACTAACATAGGAACATGTATCATACATCAAAATGAAGCTGGTCCTCTGAGGATCACATCCCTACTTCTCCAGAAAGGTGTGGCAAAAAGTAATGCCATTTTCTTTAGGACAGGTATAATTACTAACATAGGAACATGTATCATACATCAAAATGAAGCTGGTCCTCTGTGGATCACATCCCTACTTCTCCAGAAAGGTGTGGCAAAAAGTAATGCCATTTTCTTTAGGGCAGGTATAATTACTAACACAGGAACATGTATCATACATCAAAATGAAACTGGTCCTCTGTGGATCACGTCCCTACTTCTCCAGAAAGGTGTGGCAAAAAGTAATGCCATTTTCTTTAGGGCAGGTATAATTACTAACACAGGAACATGTATCATACATCAAAATGAAACTGGTCCTCTGTGGATCACGTCCCTACTTCTCCACATAGGTGTGGCAAAAAGTAATGCTATTTTCTTTAGGACAGGTATGATTATCAACCTAGGAACATGTTTCATACATCAAAATGAAGCTGGTTTTCTGTGGATCACATCCCTAATTCTCCACAAAGTTGTGGCAATAAGTAATGCCATTTTCTTTAGGACAGGTATGATTATCAACACAGGAACATGTATCATTCATCAAAATAAAGCTGGTCCTCTGTGGATCACATCCCTAATTCTCCACATAGGTGAATCAAAAAGTGATGCCGTTTTGTTTAGGACAGGTATAATTATCAACACAGGAACATGTATCATACATCAAAATGAAGCTGGTTCTCTGTGAATCACATCCCTACTTCTCCACATAGACATCGTTTCTCTCAATAGCCATGTTCCACCTTTGAATGAGAGCATGTGTCCCTGCCTTGTAAAATTCTGTTGACTGTTCTTTGAGCCACTTCTTCACTACAGATTTAACTTCCTTGTCACTGGAATAATGTTTGCCTCTCTTCGGCCCCATGAAAGAAGGTTTGAGTGGCAAGAGATGAGGAAGTGAAATCTATAGTGAAGAAGTGGCTCAAAGAACAGTCAACATAATTTTACGGGGCAGGGATATATGCTCTCATCCGTGATGTTGAGCAGTCCATGATATGTAACACTCCACTTTAGTCATTAAGTGGGCTAGACGGGCGATCAGAGAGGCCCCATCCGACTAATCGGCTGGTTATGTCAAGCCTTAGCTTCTATATGATTGTCACGTCTGTATTCCTTAATTACTCTTATGGCAACTCCCAACTCTTTTGAATCATATATGTGCTAGAAGAATGTGGCTGAGATTCTTAGTGTCCTGGGTATGACACTAAACTGCATCTATTAGGGAAGTTCCAATTCTGGATCTTTGGTGAGCGTAGAGTACTCCTTCATACCTATTACTCAAATGTCCACTGACTGTTAGGTCCCATTTGGGTTAAATAGAGTAAATAATGAGTTTAAAAAAATGTGTTTAAGAATGTATTGATTTTAAAAAAATTGAATACCCTACAAGAATGAATAACATAAAAATATCTTAGGCATAAAATAACCCGACAAGGGTTGACATGCCATAAAACCAACCATTCAATCAACCAACATATCTTTAAAACCGTTAATTACAAAATTTTTGTTGTTGGCATCTTTCCGTCTACTAAAGACGATGGTGTAGACTCCACTTTTTTCCCCTGCAACCGCGTGAGTGGTTGAGCGGCACAATTTTTGAATGGCAATATCTGGAATCTCTGGTTCAGTGACTGCGAGCACTTCGGGTGGCCAGGTTGGATGCCTTCGTTAGGTCCATAAGTGCGGTGCAGAGTGGCATCCGCTCCCCTGTCACCCCTCCTCCTCAGTACAAAATAATAATGTGAAAATCCGATCTCATTGACAAGCTAAAGCGACAATTCTTCCAGGCTGTGGTTATATCAGTACTGCTATCAGTACTGCTGTATGGCTTCACCACTTAGACCCTAACAAAACGACTTCAGAATAAGCTAGATGGGAGCTTCACAAGAATGCTGCGAGCAGTCTCACAAACCATCCGAGTAAGACGGACTAGGCATACAAGACACTGCTGGAGATGCAAAGACAAGCTCATAAGCGAAGTTCTGTGGAAGCAAACACATGGGCATTCTAATGTAGACTGCCCAGCAAAGACCTACATTGACCAACTGTGTGAATATACCGGTTGCTGCGTAGAAGACCTCCTAGGGACAATGAATGATAGGGAGGGTTGGCGAGAGATTGTAATGGATATCCGTGCTACTTGCGCGACATGATGATGAAATGTGAAAAATTCAAATGGAAAGGTTGATAAACCAACACAAACAATTGATTCGATTAATATTTTGTCTTTATTTGTTAAAGAGACTTCATCATAATTAATTCAGTAATCTACAAAGACTATGACAGTGTGGGGGGAATAAAGGGGGAGGGAAAAGAGAGAAAAAGGAAGACAGAGACACAGTGGAAAAAAAGGAAAGAGAAGCAAAAGGTAAAGATGATAGACACTGAAGAGAATATAAGGGGGAGGAAAGAGAAAGAAATAGGAAGACACCGACAGAGGGATAAAAGGAGGAAAGGGAAAAGGATAAAGAGAAAAAAACTCGTCTTGTTGTCAAAGAGAATATGTTGGACTCACAGCAACGGGAAAAGGAACAAATGTTATACATGGTATTTTCCTCGTACCTCACTTGTACAAGGTCAGGCACAAAGGCCCTATTTATGTGGGACCACCCACAAGCCGAGACTCATGGATGACAGGTGGAAAAATTGCGTCGATCCCGTCGGCATTCCCCATCAAGGGGGCGCCTCAGGCGCTGGGTAATATACCCAGCCCTGCCCCTTTAAATCGAGGGGGCAGGTGTTGCCTGGGGGGAATGGCCCCCTGGGATCGACGCCGTTAATTATAGCAATCCCCACCCATTGGGCGGGAATGCATACAAACAAATTGTATACATACTGACAGAGTATAGCAGTTTTGTTAAACATCGGCGAAATGCACTAAAGGAGGTCATTAGTGATGTTACAACAGTATCCTTATAGATTTCGGGTTTTGCAACATTATATCTGTTCCATCGGTAGACCTAACATGCTATTAGGCCGTCTCCTTTCCCGATTCGCTCTATGTATTTTACGAACAGTTCATAGATTCTTATAATTTGGTCCCGAAAAAAGTTGGGAAAAAAGAGTGTAAGAATAAACCAAAAACAATGTATAATATTCCCTAACCCCAGACGGGTTGATATGCCGTTAAAATCAATTGAGTTTTGAAAATGTATTAAAAAAAAATGAATTAACACTTTTGAATACCAAACCAGAACGAATAAAACAAAAAATGTCTTGGCTACAAAATAACCGATTGGTTGATAGGCCATAAAATCAAACAATCAAGAAAGCACGCAAACAACCTATTGTTAAAACCATTAATGACAAGAGTGTAAATGTAGTTATTTAATAAGATTAGCTTAGATGTGACACAAGGCCAAAAGTATGGGGTGCCCAATGAGCTGAACTCATTAACACTGGTGTACGTATCTAGCTTGATAATCAGTACATTACGTGAGTTTACGTAAGATTGTAAATAGAAATGTAGAATGTAAATTATTCCATAAAATCTAGGAATGAAATAATTCCAGTGATTGTAATAAGTAATTAAGATTTACCTCCACTATTTCATGATTACCTCCCCTCTAGTGAATACTAGACTATATAATCTCTCAATAAGTGTACCAATTATTCTACGTAAAATAAAAGCTTTTCAAAGTCTATCGGTGTTATCATTTGTTAGTACAGTGATATATCGTTAAAATCCACCAACCAGCCAACCCAATGTATGTTTGAACCATTTAATTGATTCAGCATTCTTGATACCTTGATGCAGTGTATACATTATAGTAGGATCTTCTCCGTGTCTATCTTAATTTATCAGTACTACTGTAGGGCTGCACCACTTGAACCCTAACAAAGTGACTAGAGAATAAGCTAGTTAATACACATAACAAACGTTAAATTAAATTATCATACTGTGGTATATCCACAGATCCGGCTAGGAAGAAGAAGAAGAGAAGAAGAAATAGAAGAAGAGGGAAAACAGAGGAAGAAGTAGAAAGAGGGAAAAGAAGAAGAGGAAGAAGAAGAAAAAAGAAACAAAGAAGAAGAAGAAGAGGAAGAAGAAGAAAAAAGAAACAAAGAAGAAGAAGAAGAAGAAGAAGAAGAAGAAGAAGAAGAAGAAGAAGAAGAAGAAACAACGTAGAAGAAGAAGAAGAAGAAGAAGAAGAAGAAAACGTAGAAGAAGAAGAAGAAGAAGAAGAAGAAGAAGAAAAAGAAGAAGAAGAAGAAGAAGAAGAAGAAGAAGAAGAAGAAGAACGTAGAAGAAGAAGAAGAAGAAGAACGTAGAAGAAGAAGAAGAAGAACGTAGAAGAAGAAGAAGAAGAAGAAGAAAGAAAGAACGTAGAAGAAGAAGAAGAAGAAGAAGAAGAAGAAGAAGAAGAAGAAGAAGAAGAAGAATTTAATTGATTCAGCATTCTTGATACCTTGTTGCAGTGTATACATTATAGTAGGATCTTCTCCGTGTCTACCTTAATTGACCTTTATCGATCTCAGCAGAAAGGATCCGGCTTGTCTTCATAAATTTTACGAATATCTGATTAAATTGTTATTGCCTGTGACTTTGGTAGGTCATTCAGCTCTCGCTGATTTCTCGCTCTAACAAGTGACCCGTCGATAATAAGCGATTTGATGTCTCAAGTGCACTTCTGGCTCGGCTCTCGCCAAAAGCAGTTAGGAAATTTGAGCGATGGCGAGAACGGGGTAACTCCTTCTCACGTCCCCGTCTTATTTAGATCTTATTTACTTTCACTCTTCGCAGTAGTTCAATCAGTAATTTTGGCATACATCTCAGCTGGCCTTTTGAGCGAGCGAGATAACGGCTAAGTGAAGCTATTTAGAAATAAATATATTGGAAACTCGAAAGTGGGACAATGAAAAGAGGGCGGGCCGGGTTAGCTCAGTCGGTAGAGCGTTCGGCTAGAAACCACAAGGTTCATAGTTCGATACCGGTCCCCGCCAACTCAGCGTATGAGTAGCACAGGGATCTGTGCGGTAAAGTAAGGACCTGATGGTAGGTGTGGCGCTCTACCTCAGATGCTAAAACAATCTCCTTGGTCTAGCACTATTGAAAAGGGGATAGACTCCCTCGCTGACTGGCTGATACCGACTTTAGGCCGCCCCGTCGACTTTACTTTTACTTTTTATCACTATATTTATGGTACGCGCCCGCCCCGGGTTCAAATCACGAGCGTCGATCCTAGGGGGCCATCCCCCCAGGCAACACCTGCCCCCTCGATTTAAAGGAACAGGGCTGGGTTTATTGCCCAGTGCCTGAGGGGGAATGCCGAGGGGATAGACGCAATTTTTAAACCCGCCACCAATGAGTCTCGGCTTGTAGGTGGTCCCACGTTAATAGGGCCTTGTGCCTAACCTTGTACAAGTAGGGTACGGGGATAATATCCATTATATTTATGGTCAAAACAGCAGTTCTCGCTATACCATTAGTTGGAGGTCGTGGTGTAATGGTTGGAGTCGTAGGAAATGGACTCTTCGAACCGAGTTCAAACCATAGACCCTACAGTTCACCTATCGTTAATACCCTTTGGGAAGTTATGAATCCAACTACACGCCTTCCAGCTATGGCTAAATAGTAGGGAAAACTGGGATCTTTAACCTTGGTTAGGCAACCAGTCTAAGAGAAGGAAAACTGAATTCAAACCTGTTAAACGGTTATTTCCTATAACTCCAACCTAAAAATGGGGAACCACTCTGTATGAATTTTATCTGTTAATTAATCTACCCATTATTTTCCCATTAAACTAACCCTAAACCATAACCCCTAACCCTAACCCCGTCTTTTTTCCCTAGTAGATCAATAAATAAATAGATTATCAGTCAATCAGAGTGGTTCCCCTTTTTTAGGTTGGAGTTATCGGAAATAACTTGTTAAACTCCACTTGGGTTGGTTACTACTAGAATATACTCAGTCCTAATTAGTGATCTATCTAAAAAAAACTTTCAACGAAATTAAGCAACAATGAGACTGTTCAGTATTAAGATGGGTGAAAACATTAGGTACTTGCAGTAGTTATGACCCCTCTCCCAATGTAAGAAAGACATGGTAGCCTGTTGCTATGTAGAGGCATGTAAAGTGACTCAGAATTACGAGGGTTGAGATGCCGTAAAACCAACCAATCAACCAACCAACTAGCCAAAAAACAAACCAAAATTACGAGGAAATTTAATTACGAGCAGAATGAATTAAACAAAAAGGAAAAGAGTTAAATCCTACTTAACGGACCTTAATTCCATCCTCGTATGTCAATCTGCCGAAAGAAAAAAAATACCAAAAATCAGGGAATTAACTGAATTTGATGAAATTTTCAGTGTTGATATATTAATTAATGATACACTGGTAACTTAACTTGGTTAAATCAAACTTAATTAATTTTGAACCACGTGTCTTTGAGGCGTAACACAGATTCTCAAAGATACGTGGTTCAAAGTTAACTGACCTGAAAAAATGTAAAAGTTTTAAATAAGATAACTGGTGCATTATATGTTTTAATATAATGCACCAGTTATTTTATTTAAAACTTTTACATTTTTTCAGGTCAGTTAACTTTGAACCACGTATCTTTGAGAATCTGTGTTACGCCTCAAAGACACGTGGTTCAAAATTAATTAAGTTTGATTTAACCAAGTTAAGTTACCAGTGTATTATTATTTCCATTGATTTTTAATATTCCATTTTTTTTGTTAGTTAACAAATCTCAGCCTTCCTCTTAAGTCTTAAATACTATTTATAAAAAATAAATGATGAAACATATTACAGCACATATTTCATAATATTTTATTTTATTTTGTCTTTTTTACAATACGGTGATTTTTCGTATAAAAAAAAACGTATTAAAAAATGTGGGTGTTTTTCTTTTAGATGTGGAGGCTTGAACGGATTAATGGCATTTCAGTTCGTTATCATTGGAGAAAATAGATTCGATATACGAGGAAATTTAGTTACGAGCGGAACGAATTAAACTAGCGAGTGAAGGTACCATTGTATTATTATTTTCACTGATTTTCAATACAGAATTTTTATTTTCTTGTTAATCAATCTCTGGCTCTATAAATAATTATTTAAATACTATTTATTGAAAACAAATGGTAAAACATATTACATCACATAATTCATTACATTTTATTTCATTATGTTTTTAATATACAATGATATTTTTTATTTAAAAAACGTAATGAAAAATTAGGATGTTTTGATGTGTGGAAGATTGAACGGATTAATAGCATTTCAGTTCATTACCATTGGTAAAAATTGATTCGATATGCGAGGGAATTGAGTTACGAATGTTGTGTACTCTCTTTACTACTTACTGAACGTAAGATACCAAAGATGAGCAGAAGAATAATTATTCTTCTGCTCATTTTTGGTATCTTACGTTCTTCTTCTAGTGTCTGGACTTCGTCTTGGGGACTTCGTGTCTGGTCTTCCATTGGGGATTTCTCTTTATCAGAAGCCCTATGTCATTGGTAGTTTTTAGATAATAACCCAAGACTTCGATTTGCTTTAGATCATATTTTATTCCGAAATCCTCACCAGACTAACGGCGCAGATTTACGGCAGTGCGCTTAACACGACTTATCACCTTCGTGGTTTGGCCGATACTGACTAAAAACTCTTTCTAATCTAAACCGGAAGAGGGTCTTCTCCACCGATTCTCACGGTATCCACCGGAAGGATCAGGATGAGGTCAAGCCTTGTCACTCAATCCTTCAAGGCCGCCGGCTGCAACTTATAACAGCCATTTTGGTTTCTACACTACTGTCAATTAGTGTTAGGGTACTAATAATTATGTAACACGAACAGAACGAATTAAACTAATAACTCAATGTGTTATTATTTCAACTGATTTTTAATATATCATTTTTATTTGGAAGTAATCAGTCTAATGATAAAGATAGGGTGTTTTTGTATGGTATATGGTATATACATATGGTGTATGGTATTAAATGATTAATTGTATTACAACTCAATATCACTGGGAAAATTGATTCGTTATACGAGGAAATTGACTTACGAGCGGAACGAATTAAACTAGTACCACTCTATTATTATTTAAATTGATTTTTAATATATTATTTTTGTTTCCGAGTTAATCAATCTCTTTTCTCCACCCCGCTCTATTAAGACCTTCCTTTCGTCACCTTGTTCTTTTTTATAAACTCTTTCTTTTCTTTCCTTTTTCTTTTTCTTCTTCGTTCATAAATCACCACTTCGTTAACATTTTTTTCATCTTTTGTTTGACTTTCTCCGCCTGAACTCGAATTTCCGACATCTTGTTTTTTGTTCTTTTTTGCGTCACTTCATCCTTGCCTTTCTTTCCCGCCAATTGTACAAGTTTTGTTGACACGTTGTGCCATTTCAGTTTGCTATGACAGTTGTCTCATTTTTCTTGGGGTGTACAGTGACGTCCTTCCATTTTGTCACAAGTTATTTGGTATTCTATTGTTTTTTATTTTATCTTGTTTTATTTTATTTATTTTCCCTATTTCTTAAAAAAAAATCCCACTTTTATTCCTGTTATTGTTTTAATGTCGGTGGGGTACGTTAGAGTGTATTGTATTACAGTGTTTGCCAAACAAAACGTGGTAACGATTTCTAGACCCCGCGGGGTGGGGCAAGTGAGAAGATAAACAGAGTTTCAAGTTTTCTGCGAGGTGTTTTTCGGGAAACGCACACCGTGAAAATGAACTCAGCAAGTGAAAGACGGGGAAGCTGGCAGTAAGTACAGTTTATTTTGTTGTATTATCTCTGCTGTATAGCCGGGAGCAGGCAGCAAAAGGTATTGGTCTCTTCGTTAACTCTTATAAAACAGAGTTCATGTGTTTTAAACAAGATTGCGTGACCTTCTCATTAAATGACAACCCTTTGAAATCAATAGACAATAATAATAATAATAATAATAATAATAATAATAATAATAATAATAATAAATCTTTGACCAAATGGTATATGCAGAAACCAGAATCTGTTCTTGAGAATGGAACGCATAAAATTCTCTGGGACTTTGAGATTATGCGGTAATAGAGATGAGACTGTAAACCATGTACTATGCGAATGTAGCAAACTAGCACAACGTGAGTACAAAACTAGACACGACTGGGTTGGGAAGGTGATCCACTGGGAATTATGCAAAAAATTAAATTTTGACCATACAACACAATGGTATATGCAGAAACCAGAATCTGTTCTTGAGAATGGAACGTATACAATTCTCTGGGACTTTGAAATAAAAACGGATCACCTTATCCCAGCAAGAAGACCAGACCTAGTATTGATTAACAAAAAAGAAAGAACTTGTCAACTGGTGGATTTTGCAGTTCCATCAGATCACAGGGTTAAACTGAGAAAAAAAAACGAAAAGATTGACAAATATCTGTACTTTGCCAGAGAACTGAAAAAGCTATGGAATATGAAAGTCAAAGTGATACCAATTATAGTTGGTGCACTTGGAACGATCCCAAAAAGCTGGGAAAAAAGACTGGAAAATCTGGAAATCAAAGGAAGAATTGAGACCATCCAGACTACTGCACTGTTGCAATCTGCCAGAATACTCAGAAGAATCCTGGAGACCTGAGAAGACTTGCTGTCACTCAGACTCCAGGGAAATACCATCAGCTAATGCTGGTGTGAAAAACTAAGAACTATAATAATAATAATAATAATAATAATAATAATAATAACAATAATAATTTCCAATAATAATAGTAATAATAATAATAATAATAATAATTTCCAATAATAATAATTTCCAATAATGTGGTATACTAAGACCCGGAAGCACCGGTTATAACATTGTTGTATGAAACGGAAGTACTGTTTCAGCCATCTTGTATTATTTTAAATAAAAGGCGGAAGTGGGTTCTTCTCGCAGTTAACGTCAACTGGGCTACACGTCTTATTATTCGCTAAGCGCGTTATAACAATTGGCAGACGAGGATTGGTTTCACTGAAGAAAATGCCATTACTCGGACATTTAGAAGAATTCTGTACGGAATCAGGAAATATTTCAACCTATTTGGACCGAGTAGAACAGTTTTTTATCGCAAACGATATTGGACATGAGAACCAAGTAAAATGCAAAGCCATATTACTGAGTACAATTGGAGAAAGAACCTACAGAGTCTTGGAGGATTTATGTACCCCTCAAAAACCAAGCGAGAAGTCTCTGGGGGAAATTACCCAGTTGTTGTTGGAACATTTTAAGCCTAAAAGACTAATAGTGGCTGAAAGTTTTCGTTTCCATAATGCAAAACAAGAGGAGGGTGAGTCAATTTCAAAATTTCTTGTTCGCCTTAAACATTTGGCTTCTACATGCGAATTTGGGTCATTTTTAAAAAGAGCATTGCGTGACAAATTTGTGTGTGGATTAAGGGACGATAAAATTCAAGAAAAATTATTGTCCCAAGATATGTCGTTAGAAGAAGCTGTTAAAATGGCCACAGCTATAGAATTAGCAATGAGTGACGTTGCACATATAAAGAAAAAAGAGACGGATAAAGTAAATAAAATATGTTCCGAGTCTAACACAACTGAATTACAAAAGAAAGAAAAAAGTTGTCTTGGTTGTGGTGGGAAATGGCATGAGAAAAGATTTTTTTGTCCCGCATGGGGGAAAATTTGTTTTAAATGTAACAAAAAACATCACTTTTCAAAATTTTGTAAAAATGAACAAAGGAAAAAGGTGTCGAATTACATACAAGAGACAGACGACATACCCTTATTTTTTACGAGATCGAATAGCCGTGAACCATATATGTGTAATATTTATTTAAATGGTATTCAATGTCAAATGGAAATTGACACCGGTTGTTCGTCTACTCTGATAAGTAAACAGCAGTTTGACTTACTGCCGAACGCGAGACTTATAAAAACGGCAACATTACAGAGGTTGCGGACCTATTCGGGTGAGGTCATTGTACCTAAAGGGGTTGCTAACCTGAGTGTAAAATACCAGGGAAAAACACATTATTTAAGACTGTTAGTTGTACCAGGTTCTGGACCAAGTCTTCTTGGAAGAGACTGGCTGCAAAAATTGCCAATTAATATCTATCCTACCTGCAACAAAATGGAATGGACTGATTTTAATCAAGAATTTGCAGAACTTTTTAAACCAGGCTTGGGTACATTAAATATTGAAAAAGCTAAATTGTATGTTAAAGAAAATAGCAAACCTCGTTTTATGAAAGCTAGACCCGTACCCTTAACAATTAGAGAAAAAGTTGAAACTGAACTTCAACGAATGGTTGCTACCTCTGTTATCAAGCCAGTCCGTTTTGCAGAATGGGCTTCCCCTATTGTCCCGTTTTAAAGAGAAATGGTCAAGTTCGGATTTGTGGGGATTTTAAACAGACCGTTAATCCTGTTTTGCAAATCGACAAATATCCCATTCCAAATATAGACGACCTGTATTCCAAAGTCTCGGGTGGACAGTATTTTACGAGACTGGATTTGAGTGACGCGTATTTACAGGTTCCTTTGGATGAAGAGTCACAAAAACTAACTACTATAAACACACATAAAGGTCTTTTTATGTATACTCGTTTGTGTTTTGGTATTGCTTCATCACCAGGAGTTTTCCAAAGGATCATAGATCAACTTATTCAAGGAGTACCAAAGACAGTTGCTTATCTAGATGACATCCTAATCTCGGGACAAACTATGGAAGAGCATAATAGGAACCTGCGGGCAGTATTAAAGAGATTACGAGATGCCGGTCTCCGACTTAAAGGGGATAAATGTGAATTTAAAAAGTCGTCAATTTCATACCTGGGCCATAGGATTGATTCTGAAGGAATCCACCCAACGCAAGATAAAGTCAATGCAATTCATAAAGCACCCACCCCAAAGAATGTGTCTGAACTGCGTAGTTTTTTAGCTTTTGTTAATTACTATCGGCGGTACTTAAACAATATCAGCACAGTTTTAGCTCCTTTGTACAAATTACTACAAAAGGGAGTTCCCTGGAAATGGGGACCAGACGAAGCCTTTGCTTTCAAGCAATCAAAGGAGTTGCTAATGTCAACTAGTGTTTTGGTTCATTACAATGCTGAACTTAAACTTATCATGACGGTGGATGCATCTCCAGTGGGTGTGGGGGCAGTGTTATCGCATATAATGAAAGACGGGAGTGAAAAACCGATTTATTTTGCCTCCAGAACATTATCAAAGGCAGAACGAAATTATGCCCAGATAGAACGTGAAGGACTGGCAGTCATTTTTGGAGTTTCTAAATTCCATAAATATATCTATGGTCGAGAATTTACCATCATCACTGATCATAAACCACTGCTTGGGCTTTTTTAAAGAGGACCGTGCAATATCACCAACAGGAAGTGCTAGAGTTCAACGTTGGGCCTTGATTCTAGCAAGTTATCATTATCAACTAGAATACAAACCAGGTTCAAAAATTTCTAATGCAGATGGACTGAGTCGGCTACCTATAGAGGACCATTTTACGCCATTACCTTGTCCGGAGGAAGTAGTACTCTCCATGTCAGCTTTAGACTTAACCCCAGTCACGTCAAAAACTGTTGCTTTTTACACATCAAGAGACCCCGTGTTATCACAAGTGCGTAGATGGATCTTGCATGGATGGCCGGGAAAAGGATCTCTTGACTTTCAACCATATACAACCAGGAAGGATGAGTTGTCGGAACAACTGGGTTGTATTTTATGGGGATCACGGGTGATTATCCAGCAAAGTGTCGAGAGGCGTTACTGAAAGAATTGCATGAGAGTCATCCAGGAATTTCACGGATGAAGTCTCTTGCTCGTAGTCACATTTGGTGGCCTAAAATGGATGCAGATATTGAATTATGTGTGAGGAGTTGTGCCATGTGCCAAGATAGTGCAAATATGCCTCAGGCTAGTGCATTGCATCCCTGGGAATGGCCAGGAAGGCCTTGGTTCAGAGTGCACATGGATTATGCGGGCCCTATCCAGGGTAAGTGGATTCTAGTGATTGTCGACGCCCACAGTAAATATATAGATGCACATGTTGTGTCATCACCATCTTCTTCAGAAACAGAAAGGATGTTGAGACGCACGTTTGCCACACATGGGAGTCCACATGTGATTGTATCTGACAACGCTAGCAGTTTTACTAGTAAGGAATTTTCCAGGTTCTGTACCCTAAATGGCATTAAGCATGTTAGATGTGCGCCATACCACCCTCCTCAAATGGACTGGCTGAGCGTGCAGTTCAAACCATTAAGAGTGGTCTTAAAAAAGTTACTGGAGATTTGGAAACACGATTGTTGCGTGTATTAGCCCGATACCGGTTATTCCCGCAATCAACAACAGGTCAATCACCAGCAATGCTACTAATGGGCCGTCAGCCTCGATCGCGTCTGGACCTTGTGTATCCAGATTTATCTACCCAAGTCACCACGAAAATAGACGATACTAAAAGAACAACGGATAGATATCGTAGTGAAAGGATGTTCCATATTGGAGATAGTGTTAGTGTGGTGAATTTTCAAGGGAGGCCAAAATGGCTGTTCGGAGTTTTAGAGGAGCAGCTTGGTCCACTGACTTTTAGAGTGCGATTGGAGGATGGTCGATTATGGAAAAGGCATGTGGATCATATTCGCGCGAATATTCCAACAGAACCTGTTGTGAGAGGTCCGAAGAATCAAGGCAGCCTCAGGGGAGTCAGGAACAAACAGTTACAGGGCACTCAACAGCTTGTGCACAGCTTCCTGCACCCTACGGAGATAGCAGTTTTTCAACAACCGGTGACAGATTGGAAGATGAACACCCAGAACTCGCATGAGAACACGGTTTCAGAAACGCAAAGAGGAGGAAAGAAGGAACAATGCTGAGAATAAACCCGAAAGACAGCGCACCAACATTAAACCAGATACAAAAGGGAAACGACCCAGTACTAGCCCTTAACTGGGGAAATTGCTGTTCAGGAGTCTCCAGAGGCTACAGATGATGATGATGTGACTATGTCTGAGAGTCGGACAATGCCTCCTATAAGTAATGGGAGTTCCGGGGAGGGACCTATGGATGTTTCAAGCTAAGTGGGGAGGGATGTGGTATACTAAGACCCGGAAGCACCGGTTATAACATTGTTGTATGAAACGGAAGTACTGTTTCAGCCATCTTGTATTATTTTAAATAAAAGGCGGAAGTGGGTTCTTCTCGCAGTTAACGTCAACTGGGCTACACGTCTTATTATTCGCTAAGCGCGTTATAACAAATAATAATAATAATTTCCAATAATAATAATAATAATGATAATGATGATAATAATAATAATAATAATTTCCAATAATAAATATAATTTCCAATAATAATAATAATAATAATAATTTCCAATAATAATAATAATTTCCAATAATAATAATAATAATAATAATAATAATAATTTATGGGTTAAGTGAAAGACGGAGAAAGCTTGCAGTAAGTACAGTTTATTTTGTTGTATTGTCTCTGTTGTATAGCCAACAGCAAAAGGTATTGGTCTATTTGGTAACTAAGAAAAAAAGTTCATGTGTTTTAAACAAAATGGCGGGATCTCATCATTAGATGACAACCTTCTGAAATCAATAGACAAGGGCTTATAAAACAGAATGCATTGAATAGTGTGCTGTAATATGTCTTAATAGATATGTAAGTGCTGTAATATGTCTTAATAGATATGTAAGTATTTGAGTTGGGCACTCTACTCACGTGGATGGCGTCGGCTGGAGTGGCAGTGTCTAGTATGGAATACCAAATGGCGAGATCTGCACCTGACGGGAATTTTATACCTTTCTACCAGGATTTGCGCAGGTCCGTCTGTTAAGTATCTGGCCGCCATCCTTGGCCAGTTGGAAAGAACTCAAAGTAAATAAATAAGTAAGTCCCGAGTTATAGAATCCTTTGGTAAGTGAATAAGTCCCGTGATATAGAATCCTTTTGTAAGTGAATAAGACCCGTGATATAGAATCCTTTGGTAAATGAATAAGTCCTGTGATATAGAATCCTTTGGTAAGTCAATAAGTCCTGTGGTATAGAATCCTTTAGGTCCGTCGTCCAAGAAGATCCAAGTAGTAATGAGCTACGATTAGAATCAGCAGTATAAATAACAACCACAGAATCAGCAGCCAGAGGCACTGCCAGTGATTGGACAACAGGCTGGTCACTGGCCATCGGCGAGTCTATAAGTAAAAGTAGCCGTCAGGCACACGCCTTATATACAAAATTCCAAACACGTCTCTCGTATAAATAGACTTCAAATGACAGAGAGGTAGGGATGATCGTTTGACGTTGTACTGATTACATTGTTACCTGGCATTCTTCTTGATCATTGAATCACAACGTGTATACATAGATAAGTTATGTACGCTTTGATTATTTTAGTCAGTCTGGTTTCATAAATATTTAACGCGTCGTGCCACATCTATCATTTTTAGAATGTTAAGAAAGGAATTGTCCGGAAGTAAAATACCACTGTATATCAGACCTATATCCATATCTATAAACCCAGCATTGAATACCCCGGAAAGTGTTGATATACAGTAAAAGAACAACCAACACACACACAACACACACACAAACAAACCACACACACCACACAGACATATATATATATATATATATATAATATATATATATATATATATATATATATATGTGTAAAAAAATGGAAATTAATCCGACAGTATGAATAAGATATAATGAAAAAAACAAACGATGTTTACAACTGAATAGGCTCATCAGAAGAGAAAGTGTGCAAACCGTTTCGGGGCCAATTCTCTTGACGGTTTTAAAAAGCAACACTCGGCCATCCTCAACTAATATGAGGACCCTATTGCATTATAATGTATCAACGCACGTGGGTCGGTCATCAACAAAAACAAGACGGGAAAAAGACCGTTAGTAAAAACAGAACGCTGCTAGTCAAACGTTGGAATTAATAATAAAAAAAATAAAAATTGTGCTGTCTGCATTAAAAATAATATGAATTTTATTTAAAATAAAATGAATTTTATTTAAAAATAAAATGAATCTCATTTTCAATTTTGAAAAAATCAGAAGCATTATAGTAATGAAATAAGACTCAAAAAAGTCTGATGTAAAGTTATAGAAAAGTGTAAAATATGTATAAAAAGTGTATATGGAATATCAAAATTATTGTAATACAATCCAACTGTAAAATAAAGTAGCCCACATTTATAGGTAAATCCGTGGTGTTAATGGATATCATCAAAAAGGGTAAACATTCAAATGTAAAGTTTTTTCATGGACAAGTATGTGAAAATAAAAATGGAATTAATCCGACAGTATGAATAAAGATATAATGAAAAAACAAAACGATGTTTACAACTGAAATAGGCTCATCAGAAGAGAAAGTGTGCAAACTGTTTCGGGGCCAATTCTTTTAATGCAGACAGCACAATTTTATTTTTTTTTTATTAATTCCAACGTTTGACTAGCAGCGTTCTGTTTTTACTAACGGTCTTTTTCCCGTCTTGTTTTGTTTGATGACCGACCTACGTGCGGTTGATACATTATAATGCAATAGGGTCCTCAATTTAGTTGAGGATGGGCCGAGTGTTGCTTTTTAAAACCGTCAGAGAGATTGGCCCCGAAACGGTTTGCACACTTCTCTTCTGATGAGCCTATTTAGTTGTAAACATCGTTTGTTTTTCATTATATATTTATTCATATATATATATATATATATATATATATATATATATATTTAGTCATCCACAGTCACCGTGTTTAGACGTATCCCGTCTGCTCAGTGTGGCTAGACTTTGCGGGGTATCTTCCAACCGAGATCGAAACCCGACCAATTTCATCAACCAGGGTTCGTACATCCAGACATATATAAATATATCTATCTATTAATATATAGACACATTCAATGTCCGTACAGAGTTGATGAATATGCGTCTTTTCGAGTGGACCAACGCTGGTGTGCCCATATGTATTAGTCCAAGGAGAACGTTGCTTATCAGTTTGCCCGTGCTTCTCTACCAGTGTCCTGTATGTATTATTTAGATAGATTCTGAGAGGGGAGGTACGTGTTCCACTGTAATATCAAACCTATATCCTGTAAATATGGAAGCGCGTGGTGTAATGGTTAAAGTCGGGGAAATGGACTCGTCGCCTCGAGTTCCAAATCCTGGATGTGGTAATTGCATTTCACTTGCGCTGATACCCTTGGGAAAGGATGAAATCCTACTCTCCCTCCAGCTATGGATAAATAGTAGGGCATACTGGGCTCTTTAACCTTGGTTAGGCAACCGGTCTATGGAGAAAGAAAAAACTCTGAATTCAAACCTGTTGAAATCCGCTAAGAAATTGACCTTGTGTCAACGTCCGCTCGTTGCGGAGGGGCTGGTAAATATATATATCCTGTAAATTAATATAAACATATAGTCCATTATTTGGTTCTCTATTAGAGGTGAATAGATTTTGGTCGGTAAGTGGCGCATGCGCAATTTAGACTTTCATCCCCGCTAAGTGGGAACGACACGTAAAAAACAATTTTCTCAGCGGTTGCATGTGCCTTTTTTGATTTGTTTTTGTTTGCTACTCAATAGCAATATGGCGGCATGGAGTTTTCTTGCCAATACAGGAAATGGTAAGTTTAGATAGAAAAAAAAAAAACAAAATGATAAATGAAAATAAACAAGAGAAATGGATGAAGTTGTCTCAACAGAAAGAAACTGTATTTTGTTTGTTTTGTTTATTGGTTTTCGATTATTATTTGTGGGGAGGGGGAAGGGGAGCAGGGGAGAACGAGAAATATTTAAAGGCGGCCGAGTGTTATGTTTTTTTTTTTTCTGAGGAAGAAACAGAAAAACGATTGGGAGAAGAAATAATAAATAAAAAAACAGCAGCAGCAGCAGCAGCAATTATTAAAAGTAAATAACAATGGATATTCTGGCGGGTAAAAACGGAAAGAAAAGTGCTAAAGACAATAAAGAAGAATGGTCGACCATTGAAATCTCTAGGATGATCCCCTCTCCTCTCTCTCTCTCTCTCTCTCTTTCTCTCTTTCGTTATATATATATATGAATAATATATATATATATATATATATATATATATTATAATATAATATATATATAAGTAAAGGTATCCAACTGACTTGTATGTAGCGGATAATTCTATGGGGATACTCGATATCTCTGTACATCCACAATGTATGCTCATGTTGATGGAAACTTATAGATTTATACGAGGATTTTTACAAATCCCTAAGAGAGCTCATGTATAATAACTAATCAATTAATTATATACAGAACAATACACTTCAATAAGAAAAAATAAGACTAGGCTCAGTTATGGAGTTTCTGGTCGAAATGAAGTTAGAATGGCCAAATGACAGTTTGTTAAATTTTTTCTTTCATATATATATATATATATATATATATATATATATATATATATATGTATTCGCAAGGCATGTGTTATTGAACAACACGGAGTATTCTTTTTCCATTTTTGTATAGATATTTTTCCAGTCTTCTGGCTATCCTTTTTGAATCTGGATCGAGTTGAATTCATGATATTTGCATACTAATTTCCCGAGCGCTTTCGACTGTTTCGCAGTCGTCTTCATGGGGTTACTTAAAAATAATAGACCTAGACTATCTGAATTTGATAAATGCATAAAAAACTAAAAATTAACTAAAAACCAAATTACGTAACCCCATGAAGACGACTGGCGAAACAGTCGAAAGCGCTCTGGAAATTAGTATGCAAAATATATATGAACAACTCGATCCAGATTCAAAAGGATAGCAAAAGACTGGAAAAATATCTTATACAAAAAATGAAAAAAGATACTCCGTGTTGTTCAAATACACATGCCTTGCGGAAATAATTTGCTGCCAAAATACACAAATTTAATATATATATATATATATATATAATATATTATATATATAATATATATAATTTAATATAAGTTTACCTAACACACAATTCAAATGCAAATGCGATGTTTGCTATTTGGGCGCACTACCCATGATTGGAGATCAGAATAAACCATCATTTCCATCTTATATCCGTAACAACAACTTTTACACTCTTCTTCCACCAAGCAATTCATATTTACCTTCCACCATTTGGGCGACACCTGTTGACAATCCTGATTGTGCTGCAGCTTATAAACCCGAATGATCTCGATTTTGGCATCCTCATCCAACGAGTTGCAACTGGCTATACTCGAGGCCCACCTCATCAACAAGATCCGTCCCGCTCTTCGCATCTTATATATATAATATATATATATATAATAATATTTATATGTTTATTTGATATGGCTTTTTAGCCGACAATTTTTGGAGGGTATGTCTAATTGAAGTCATACCTAATTTTTTGAAAATTAATATTAATTAAATTAATGAATTTAGCGGGCATATATGTTCAAATGTAAGGCTAAACAAATCGTGAAAATGTCAATCCCTAAATATACATTTCGACCTATTAGCTCTCATCAGCAAGGTTATAGACATGGTCGTGTGTGACTCGAACCCTCGACTGTCAAGCTGGACAGGCGGGATTCTAACCGCTAGCCAATTCCCAGATTCTTCGTATTTTTGGAACTTATTTATATTCCACTTATTATATATATATATATATATATATATATATATATATATATATGTGTGTGTGTGTGTGTGTGTGTGTGTGTGGTGTATGTTTGTGTGTCATTAAAAAAGCTAACCATACAGAGATACATAAGTGAGAGGTTCAAAATTATCCGTATTTTTGTTTTATGGAAGCCTAGCTTAATCGTAGATGATTTGATAGGCAGGACCATCAATGATACTGCAGAGAACAAGCTAGCTCGTCGATGATAACTCGCCGATCCCATTTTCCATCCTTGGAGCTTGATAAATCTTTTCAATCAGCGTGGAGATTGACGGGGGTCCTGCTCCCTCTTTTTGTGTCTCGCTTGTCTGGTCATTTTAAAACTTGTCTTTCCACTCAATTCACAATTCTAACGCGAACTAGGGCATTGTTCTCGTATTGTGCTGAAAACTTCCGATGAATTAAACCCCCTGACACCATTTCGACCAGAGAAATCGGATCCCTTCCTTGGTGCACACTACTAGTGTAGCGACAACAAGCAAACGGCACGATCAGGCTCAAAACTTCGATCAATCATGACCACAACACTGCAACTATAAACACGCATGCACAGAGTTACAATAATCAAGAAGTTTAATGGTGAAGAGGGATACTTTCTACCTCTATTTTGCATATATATATATATATATATATATATGTATAGATATTATAATATGTGTGTGTGTGTGTATCATTATATATACACTTATACACACACACACATACACCATAACACACACACACATATATATATATTTATTATTATTTATATTTTTCACTTGAAGGCAGTCAAATGTGATATCGTATATAAATTGGTGACATCGAACATATTTCGTTTTGCTGATGAGAATTAATAAAGTTTGAAACAGCTGTAATTTGAAACAGCTGTACGAAGTTCTACGTAGGCGCGATATTTGCCGAGTTGCTTGTCATGATTAATTTTCAATTTATCGAATTTTATACGATATACGCATTGTAACTGCCTTCAAGCAAAAAATATAAATAATAATATACTTACTCAACAATGCTTCTAAAAGCAAATTATCAAATCTCATATATATATATATATATATATATATATAATATATATATATATATATATTATGTGTGTGTGTGTGTGTGTGTGTGTAGTGTGTGTAAGAGATGGAAGTGAATCCGACGTATGTAGTATATAAAGAAAATGAAAAACACACAGGTTAAAAATAGTTGAGTGGTAAGTTTATTGGCGACGCTGCAGTGTTCGATCTATTAATTAGATCATCTTTCAGGGCATTTGTTGGTATATGGAAGGTGATAAACAATTTTATCAGCAGAATAACAGAAAAGCAAGTGATAGTTCTTGTTTATCAGCTCCTGTTCAAATTTGAAATCTGAAGAAGGGACGCTGAAAAAGTGGACGGTTTGAAATATGACGTAAAAACAAAGTATGAAATATGAACGTCAAAAGCAATAACACACCCACACCTCCAACTCCATGCCACCACCAAACACCAACACAGAGTACAAAACTCATCAATCACCTACGAACCAACCAGAAACCAGGTCCCACAGCCCCAGCCAAAACACGCGGCATTCGCCACAAGATCACCACTACTATTAACGGTCAGTCGAAGGGTACGTAGCAGTCCCGAAATTTACTCGGCTAAATAAGAACTCAAAACAAACCACAGAGTCTTCAGATAGTTATTCCTCAACTAACATATTACGCTAACAATATTAGCATAATAAGTACGTTAATGCTTTCACACCTAAGCCCAAATCGGTATAAAGTATCTCCTACAACGGATACAAATACTAACATTCACTAAAAAAAAAATTATATATATATATATCATCTTATATAATGGAGATTGTGTGTTTATTCTGTCGTACCGAAACTATATTACTACTCAAGTCACGATTCCCTTAATTATTACGTCAATCACCATGATTTCATTTTTTAAAACCTTCAGTTATTAATAAAAATTGTTTCATCATTAGACTGGTTGACACATATCTACGTACAAATAACATGCAATTGTATTTATATATAACAACAAAATAGCGGTTTCACAGTTTGAACGAGACGGCTAATTGCTAATTGAATTTAAAATTTTATTTTATATAAATATGTGCTTGTATATTGATTTTATTATTTTTGTTTTATCTTAAGAAATATAAACAAAATATCGTGGGATAAATCTTAAAATAAATTTATTTACAGAAGAAATAACTGTAATTACTTTTTACTTCTATTCTAACTAAATAGTTAAATTAAGAAATTTACAATGAAAAGGGAGTAAATGGAAAATGATGGAATAGTTAGTTCAAGTTGTCTATTTTCGATTATAGCCCCCTCTGTTGCAGATCTTTATCTGCATTCTAGTCATTGTTCATTGCCTTTAAATTTAATATGATATTTTATTATATCAAAACTTAAATCTTGCACCCGGAGGGTGCTATATTTGCTAGTATATATAATTAAAATAAAGCAGTCAATTTCGTTAAAGAAGGAAATATAAAATCTTTTGCAAAAAATAGGCACAGATCATTATTGTTTGATGGCTACGTGGACGGGCACGTTGTAATCGATTAGAACATCAACTGAACTTTCCAACTGAATAACGTTAAGGGTCCTGATGTTGTCATGTGGTCGTTAAGTTGAAAAAAAGACTTGTCATTGTGTTAACGTCTCTTTTGAGGAAAAACTTCGACTTTGTACATCAGCGTTAAGTTTGAAAAATATTCAGATCTGCAAGAACACAGACGGTAGAAGTGGCTGGATAACAATATATTTCTATAGAGTTTCAGTATGCAGAGGTTTCATTACCAACATAACTTCCACATTCTTGACTAATCTTGGACTTTCCCATTAAACAAGTGAAATCATAAAAAATCATTATTATATTTAGGTATATATAATATATATAATAAGTATATATATAAATATATATATATATATATATATATATACTTGGCTCTACTTAGGTATCGAGCACTTTTACAAATTAGCTTCCCCTAGCGTTATATGAATATATATATATATCTTATATACATATATAATACATATAAATTGTTTTTTCTTTGGCCAAATATATACAATAGATTTATTTTTTGTTGGTAACGAATATCTTGGTCTTTTCTTTTTTTCAAAAATTTTTCTTCCTGGTTGATGTTTGGTAGTATATTTTTACAATCAAACTCTCTGCCGGGTTCTTTCTCTCACGCAAGATCTACCACCACGTTGGTATAGTTATATATATAGTATATATATATATATATATATCTATAGTATTATAATATATATATATATATATAAATATAATCTATAATATCTATAGTGTAGATGGTCACGTTCAGCTTTTGCTGGAATGGTGTACCAAAGGCAGGTATAATTTGGTAGAGTGCTCAATCAAAATAGAGCTGTATGATAATATAATAAGATAATGTAAAAGGTTTTAACATATTTTAGGTAACAAAGGAACATTCACACCAAGTTTCATGCGATGCGATCATCGGTGAAGATGTTTCATGTCATGGAACATCTCACCCGATGATTGCATCGCATGAAACCCAATATGGTTGTGAATGTTCCTTTGTACCTAATAAACAGATATGTAAAACTTATATGATTTATTTATCATATACTAAGGATGCGACACAAGGTCAATTTCCTAAGCGGAGTTTAACAGGTTTGAATTGAGCAAGTTTCTCTCTAGACCGGTTGCCGAACCAAGGTAAATAGCCCGGTCTGACCTGCTATTATCCATAGCTGAGGAAGAATTGGATTCCATACCTTTCAGGATATAGCGCCATGTGAATCCAACAGCTTGCGATCCAGCGAATTTGATCAAATATAAGACTCTAACTGATCAGCGTGATATAGCATACACAGAGTAACGACATTCCAAACAAAGTTGGCGTAGGAATATTGCTGGGGTGCTCTGGGCTAGTGGTAATGATGCTTCGGTCCCCCAAACCCATGCCCTGAACCCAGAGTCATCATCAGTCTAATGAACGTTTTGGTTGGAAGCAATGCTGCTGTGCAAACAGCAGTCATCTGTAAGTGCATAGAGGTATCTAAATCTATACATATAGTTCAATATGTATACTCATATATAGATAAATATCTATCTATACCAGGTCCCATATTATACATACATATGGTATATCTATCAATAAATATAGCATATATTAATGCATATTACGATACTTATTATAATGGACGATTGTGTTGCTTTTCTGTCTGTAACCGAAACTTATTATACCAAGTTATAATTTCTTAGTTATTTCCTCACATTCTCTATGATATTGTTTTTATTTAAACTTCAATTATTAATAAAATTGTTTATATGATAATACTGTTAGCCTTAATCTACATCATAATAATATACAATTGTCATTTATGTATACCACATGGTGGTTTATGTGTGAAAACCGGGAAGACTATTTATTTGATATTAAAAAATTTGATGTTTTAATAAATATGGTGCTTGGTATTAATGATTGGTAATTGTTTGGTTTTTATTTAATGATATGAGCAGTTTCGGGAGATAATAATAAAAGAAATCGATTAAAGAACAAATAACTGTAATTATATTTCTTACTTCCTATTTTAAACTAAATAGTTGAAATTTGGAAAAATTTAGCATGAAGATGGGAAGTATGGAAGAAGTAAGTTTTCAAGTGTCTATTTTCCATTAAGCTCCCCTCTTTTTCAATATTTTTATCTTCATCTTATTTAGTTTCATTAGTCTTTCTAATTAAT
Source organism: Doryteuthis pealeii (assembly GCA_023376005.1). NCBI lineage: Eukaryota > Metazoa > Mollusca > Cephalopoda > Myopsida > Loliginidae > Doryteuthis > Doryteuthis pealeii. Next base: position 43,140,195 of record CM042163.1, read on the forward strand.
ATGATATTATAATTATATTAAAACGAAAACACTTGCACCCAGCGGTGCATTATTTGCTAGTATCTACTATAGATATATCTTACATCTATAGAATATTCCTTTTTTTAAATACTTAATTTGGTGACGACTTAAGCTACAACTGTAACTGTAAGTAAAACACTGGATTCTTTGTTTATCAAAAATGCAGCTTAATCTAAGATCATAAAAAGTTCACAGAACTCATCCATCTCTTTTGGCAATTTGTTTTTGAACTGTAGTGATGATAATAATGGTAGGTTAATTAGCAGATAAAATAATTCAGAGGGGTTCCCCCTTTTTTTTAAGATTGGGTAATAGGAAATAATCCAATTTGTTTATTTCTTACAAAGTTTAAAGGGAAGTAATATTCTGTAAAGATTCAATAAGATTTTAAGTCTATCAGATTATTTTTTAATAAATTAAGGAAGGGAAGTTCTATGGGAATCTGACTCTAAGGAGATATACAAAATCTTTATACTGGGAAAAATAATAATAATAATATAATAATAATAATAATAATAATAATAATAATAAAAAATTAAGTTTCTAATTTGATGCCGTAAACCGCATCTTTTTGTTAAAGGTACGTCGTCTGCTAAGTTAAGTGTAAGGGAAGTAACACTAGATAATATTTATATGCCTTTTTTTAATAGAAAATAATAGATTCTTTGTTTAATTTTTTTCTTCCACCTTTTAATCTTTTAAAAGAAAAAAAACATTATAATTTATTTAATGAAGAAATTGATAGAGAAAAGAAATGAATTTGATAAAAATAATTATTAACATGTATAGGGGGTCCGAAAGTCTTGTCCACCCCCTACATATTGTTTTAAGTTTTCATATTTTTTATTTTGAAACTTCACGAGAGTGAACAACTTTACGGTGTAGAGAGACAGTTAATTATTTTCCGTTACAGAATGGGGAAAGTCCGTTGGAAGGATTCGAATGGGTATCACATGAACGTTCCAGAAGCTCATTCTCAACCTCTTTGCCTTTGTTCTTGAACAAACAGGCGTTGTCTTTGACCCTAACCAGGAACGACAAAGCCATATTAAGAAGAAAAGTTTTACTTACATATCACTAATCCTTTTTTTATTTGTACCTCCTTCCACCTACTGCTTGTTCATGACAACAATCAGCGGTATAGTTTGTTGTGGCTCTTTGTCTATTTCTTTAATACTACTGTATGTATATTGCATTGAATGCCCGAAAATAGATGATATGCCAATAAAAACAATATGTTCTTATTCAGATATATACAGATCTATCTATCAATGATATTCATACACCCCGTATCCGCACATGATGTGTGTCTGATTACTAGCCGATTCATGCTGGTGGTGTCCAATGTGGTTGGAGATTCACAAGAGAAAACGTTGCCTGATTAGTTTGTCCTTGACTCTTCACATTGGCCCAGCATATCTAGTCTGTTACTTGCATGGATTGAAAAGGGAGTAAGTACCCATAGAGTCTGCTATTTTGAGGGTTATTAGTATAACGGTATGTCACGAGTACCAAAGTGTATTTTGTGGCAACTCCGGAACGATATACTGTAGTATGGGCCAACTCAAGTTTTAGTAGGAGTCATGTTAGCTGCGAAACAATCCACGCAGTTGTTATAGTCACGAGTATTTATTCCCCAGCTCGTGGAATTTTTCCTCAGAGAGAGAGAGAGAGAGAGAGAGAGGAGAAGAGAGAGAAGAGAGAGAGAGAGAGAGAGAAGATAACGGTTTAAATTGATTCTACCTTCTAACAATGGTATAAACTCTATATGCTTCCCACGAGGGAACCAGGAGCCCGCTGACCCTGCTACGAACCGAAAGAAAGAGGATGATTTCTCTTGCTCGTTACTCGTCACTATGTCGAATTCCGCGTCCGGTCAACACTCGGAACTTCCGTTTTTATTTCATTCCTTCATTCTCTTCAGTTTTGGTACCCCGTTGTGTGCCAATCCTCCAACACTCAAACTCTGTTTGCTCCTATTTTCTTTGTCCTTTCTTTCTCTTTCAATGCACGAGACCACAATATACTTCAGTTTTTGGTTCCCCAGAATTTTTTTCAAAAACTGCAGCAAAGCGGCCTTGTGTGGTTCCCATCTTCTCTAATCAATTTTGTTACGTCCAAGTGAGTAGCCANGGAGCCGTCACGAGCCACCGTCCACCTCACCAACCTAGTCATCCCCAGCAACATAGTAGTAGTATTCCATTTCAACCATTGGCGTTACTCATTAGTAAGCTCTGCGCCTTCACCACCCACACACCTTAAGAAAATAAAGATAGGGTCCTCTCTTTGTACATACGCATATGTTGTTTATTAAGCCAGTAGTCGAATAGTAAGTCTGACTATAAGACATACATCCTTGCGGTACCGTGAAAAACCTCGCTATGCAACACAGGGAATGTGTTATTTATTTTATCAAAGAAATTAAATTGACGAAATTATTACTTAAAGTTCAAATTATTACAAACCGAGGGGGGTTTTCGGAGTGACATTTTGTCTACTATCTTTGATGATCATTCCTCAAAAAATTGCTACAACTCAAGATCTGATATTTTGGTATCAATACTTGATAGACCAAATACACAACATTCCTGGTGTTTCATGGTAATTTAGATTTATTTTAAAAAGTTAAAAATTCGACCCTACCCTAATAATGTACATGTGTCTACAATCGACGAACATTTCTTGAGAAAACAAATATTGTTCCTTTAAACTTGCCAAAAGAAACACTTGGACAAACTGATGGGGACATTCTGACATGGTCCAGTTCTGGCATGAAATTAAAGAAAGATAGACTGGTTGTGGGAAAAATCTATACCATTAACTAGAATTAATTTAATCTAAGTTTTGTTTAAAGCATATTAATAAAGCGATAATGGTGCGACAATTGAATAAAATGTTTTGCGTCTGTTGTGTTTATATTCCTTATTAGTTTATTTACGGCTCTAAATAAAAAGGTTAACATCTACGGGGAATGTCTAACTTTCCAAGACTTATTTCCTATTATAGAAGACTCACCCTGGCTTGACAGGACAGAAGAATAACATCGACTGCTATGGACTGCAGGGGATAAACATCTTTCCTAATGGAGGCCACCAAGCTGGCCGTGGGATGGCCAACCCGCGAGGTGGACTTTTGGCGGGCGCTCAGTAGGTACATGCATGCAACACTCCAATTTGGCTTCCTATACTTGGTCTAGACAAAGCGGTTGGAGGACTTTCCTCCTCAATTATTGTTTGTCATGTTCGAAGTTCTATCATCTATATGATTGTATACCTTATTGCCCCCTCTTGAGCAAGCGCCCCCATTCCTTTCTATCAATATGTGTCTCTATGAACGCGATGGCCTGATGAGCCTTAGATGTCCAGGATAAAAACGTTAAACTGTATCAAGTAAATTTCCTTATTCCAGCTCGTCAGAAATAGTGTGGAGTACCCCTTCAGTGTCCAATTATACCATGTCAACTTCTGACTTGAACTCATAGTCTACCGCGTTAGAGTGTCCTATCCTACTGGGATTAAATAGATATAAATGAGTTTTAAACAAGTGTTTAAAAAAACTGAGTTTGAAAAAAACAAAAAATGAACAGCCTAAACAAAAATGATAAAATAAAACGCCGACCCTTTGCGCAATCAAAATCAACCCAACAAGGGCTTGACATTGCCCGTAAAACTACAACCATTTCATTCTATTGCATTTTTATTCTTATTTTTTTCCTTCTTTCTTATTCCTACTTCCATAGGGCATTTTTTTTCTTACCACTCATCATTTTCTTTAATTTTTAAAATCATCCTGTCTCTTTTTTAGTCCTTCGCCGCACTATTCTGCCTTTGATTCGTCTTCCGTATTCCTTCCCTTTTCTTTTCTTTTTTTATCTTTCAAATCCTTCGTTTCTTTCTTTTTTTCTTTCGGTCTATTTTCCTTCTCTTTCTTTATTTTTCCTTTTCAAAGTTCTTCGTTTCTTTTCTTTTCCTCTCTTGTCGCTATTTTTCCCTTCTCTTTCTTTTTTTTTTTCTTTTCAAATCCTTTCGTTCATTTCTTCATTCTTTCGGTTATTTTTCTTTCTTTTCTTTTTTTTTGTTCTTTTCAAATCCTTCGTTTCTTTCTTTCTTCTTTCGCTATTTTTCCATCTTTCTTTCTTTTTTTTTTCAAATTCTTCGTTTCTTTCTTTTCTCTTTCGCCATTTTCTTCTTTCTTTTTTTCTTTTTTTTTCTTTTCAAATTCTTCGTTTCTTTCTATACTTCTTTCGCTATTTTTCCTTCTTTTCTTTTCTTTTCTTTTCAAAGGTTCTTCACGTTTCTTTCTTTTTATTCTTTCGCTTTTTCTCCTTCTTTTCTTTTTTTTCTTTTAAATCCCTTCGTTTCTTTCTGTTCTCTTTTCCCGCCTATTTTTCTCTTTTTCATTTTTTTCTACTTTCAACATTCTTATCGTTTTCTTTCTTTACTTCTTCGGTATTTTTCCTTCTTTTCCTCTTTTTTTCCTTTCCAAATCCTCGTTCGTTTCTCTTCTTCTTCTTTTCGCTATCTTCCTCCAATCTTTCCTTTTTTTCTTTTTCAAATTCTTCGTTTCTTTCCTTTACTTCTTTCGCTATTTTTCCTTCTTTTCTTTTTTTTTTTTTTTCTCTTTCAAAATCTTTCGTTCTTTCTATACTCTTCTCGCTATTTTTTCCTTCTTTTCTTTTTTTTCTTTTCAAATTCTTCGTTTCTTTCTTCTTATTCTTCGCTATTTTCCCTTCTTTTTTTCTATTTTCTTTAAATCCATCTCGCTTTCTCTCCCTGTTACTCTCTTTCGCCTACATGTACTTTCCTTTTTATCTTTTTTTTTTTCTTTTCAATTCTTCCGTTTCTTTCTTTACATCTCTTTCGGTTATAGATTTTTCCTTCTTTCCTTTTTTTCCATTCAACATCCTCTCCGTTCTCTTTCTTATTTCGATTCCTTTCGCTTATTTATGCCTAGTCCATTTTTCTTTTTTCTTTTATTCTCTTTCTTTCAAGCTATTTTTTTTTTCATTCTCTTGATTCCCCTTTTTTCCTTCTATATTTTCTTCATTTCATCCTAGATTTATTCCATTCCGATTATTCTATTTTACATTCCAATTTCTTTTTTCTTTTTCTTTTTCTTTTTTCTTTTTCTTTTTTTCTCCCTTATCTCATATCACATTTTAACGTCTCTTCCTCCACAGCCTTTCTTCGTCTTATTTATCACTATTCCTCCATATCAATACATTTTATCCCTGAACACTTCCGAGTTCCCCATGGCCGCGCCTTATAAAATCCCACTTTTCCCGCCAAACTGGTCATGCTCGGGCCATACTTTGGCTCGGATGTTAACTATCGCTACTCCAGCAGGCTCGATCTCTAATGGTCCGTCCCTCACTCCGACTTCATCTCGAAGTCGAGATGGCGTTTCCACGGATAAAACGTTTCTATTTCGAGTCCAACAATCATGCTGCTGGAGAGTAATGCCACGCACGCCTACTTGCTCCGAGAGAAGACAAGCATCGAACGGGTGCTCTGACTAATTTGATGAGTCAACTCTTAAGTCCTGTATGATGAAGCCTGTATTTTCTTCCGTTCCCCAAATTTTAAACCCGCACCTATTCATTTCTCCTTCTCTCTTCTCTCTCTCTCTCTTCTCTTCCTCTCTCTTCTCATCTCTCTTTCTCTCTGCTCTCTCTCTCCTCTCTCTTCTCGTTCTTTTCTTTCTTCTTTCTTTCTTCATCTCGTATCCTCTTTTTCTCTCCACCCTCTGGTTTCATCTTATTGTCCGATCTCTCCTCACCTCCTCACATACTCTCTCAACGTTTCATTGATTTTTCTCCACCTCCCTCTGTCCTCTCCTCTCGTCTATCTTACCCCCCTCTCTCTCTCTCTCTCTCTCTCTTCTCCTCTCTCTCCTTCTCTCTCTCTCTTTTCACGTTTTTACTACTTTTACCCTAACATGTATGCTCTTCTCTTTCTCTCACCCTCCATCCATGTTTTTTCTATCTTTCCTTGCTACTCACCCGATCTACCCCCCTCTCTCTCTCTCTCTATTCTCTCTCTCTCTCTCTTCTCTCTTCTGCTTCCATTTCTACTGTCCTTCTCCTTCACTCTCTCCAGTTTATTATTGTTTCTCCTCGGCCAATTCAGTCTTCCTTTCTCTTTCTCTCTATTTCACTGTCTCTTTCTTTGTCTGTCTGTCTAGTCTCTCTCTCTCTCACTCCTCTCTCTCTCTCTCTATTCTTTTCTCTATCTCTTTCTCTGTCATCTTGTCTCTCTCTGTCTCTCTCTGTCTGGTCTCGTCTCTCTCTCTCTCTCACACCACACACCACACACACACACTC
>CM042163.1:43149037-43159037 GCA_023376005.1 Doryteuthis pealeii
GTTTCAATATATCATGTTGTGTCGTAGAATAAGTAAGGTAGACACACAAATAGAAATTAAAAAAGTATTTTTTGCCAAATGATAAATGCGGTTACACGGTTGAGTACACAGACTAATGCAATAAAATAGTTAATCGTCAACTTTCGCCTCCTCAGTATAGGAGAGAAGCAGCGGAGAGCTGTTTGAAAAGTCTTAGACCAGTCCATCTCAGTGATGGTGTTTTAGCTTACACCATCAGTAATTCAATTGCCCAAATTTCTTTAATGCGACAAAAATAATATATATAATATAAATATTTGAGAAGCATTATTAGGGATACTGGAGGTTCCGGAGAAAAACCTTCAGGAAAGAGGGAAGGAATAATATGAAGAAAGAAATAAGCGAAAGTAATGTAGTAAGGAAGGAAAGACGAAAGGAATGAAGGAATGAAGGAAGGAAAAAGAAGGAAAGAAGGAAGGAAGTAAAAAATACAGGAATGAAGAAAAGAAGGAAGGAAAGGCGGGGAAAAAAAGAAAGGAATAGAAGGAAAGAAAGAAATGAAGGAAGGAAGGAAGAAAAGAAGGAGGCAAGTCGGGAGGAAAAAAGGAAGGATAGAAGGAAAGAAAGAAGGAAGGAAGGAAGGAACGAAGAAGAAAAGAAGGAAGGAAAGTCGGGAGGAAAAAAAGAAGGACAGAAGGAAAGAAAGAAGGAAGGAAGGAAGAAGAAAGATGGAAGGAAAGTCTGGAGGAAAAAAGGGAAGGATAGAAGGAAAGAAAAGAATGAAGGAAGGAAGAAAAGAAGGAACGGAAAGTCGGGAGGAAAAAAGGAAGGAAGAAGGAAAGAAAGAAAGAATGAAGGAAGGAAAGAAAGAAGTAAAGTCGGGAGGGAAAAATGGGAAGGATAGAAGGGAAAGAAAGAATGAAGGAAGCAATAGTCGGGAGGAAAAAATGAAGGAGAGAAGGAAAGAAAGAATGAAGGAAGGAAAGAAAGAAGGAAAGTCGGGAGGAAAAAAGGTAAGGATAGACAGGCTAAAGAAAGAATGAAGGAAGGAAAGAAGCGAGGAAAGTATGGGATGGAAAAAAAGGAAGGATAGAAGGAAAGAAAAGATATGACATGAAGGAAAGAGGAAGGAAGGAGAAAAAGTAAGAAAGAAAGAAGGAATAAACGAAAGAAAGCAGGAAGACAGAAAAAAGAAAGAAGGGAGAAATATAGAGGGAGGAAAGAAAGAAGGAAGGAAAGAATGAAGGAAAGAAAGAAGGAAAATAATGAAGGAAAAAAAGGAAAAGAAAGAAGAAGGAAGGCAAAGAAATGAGAAAAAAGGGAAAAAGGAAATGAAAGAAGGAAAGACAAGAAGGAGAAGAAAGGAGAAGAAGGGACGGGAATAATGAAGAAAAGAGAATAAGGAGGAAAGTAACTGCTAGTAAGGACAGAAAGACGAAAGAAAGAAAGGGGAGGAAGAAAAGAAGGAAGGAAAAAGTCGGGAGGAAAAAAGGAAGGATAGAAGGAAAAGAAAGCAGTGATGAATGAAGGAGAAGGAGAGGAAGGGAAAACAGTAAGAAACAGAAAGAAGGAATAAAGGAAGAAAGAAAGAAGACAGAAAGAAAAGAAAAGAAGGGAAGAATATAGAAGGAATAAAAGAAAGAAGGAAGGAAGAAGAAAAGAAGGAAGGAAGACGGGAAGAAGGAAGAAAGAACGGAAAGAAAGAATGAAAGAATAAAGGAAAAAAGAAAGAAAGAAAGAAAGAAGGGAGAAAGCGAGGAAAAAAGGGAAAAGGAAATGAAAGAAGGAAAAGAAAGAAGGAAAAGAATGAAGGAAAGAAAGAAAGAAGAAAGGCAGAAGAAAGTAGGAACGAAAGAAGAAAGAAAGATCGGAAGAAGGAAAGAAACCAGAAAGAAAGAAGAAAGAAATGAATGAGCAGAAAGAATGGTGAATAGAAAGTAGTGAATAAATAAAGAATGACAATGTTCACTTATTTTGCGATAATCGAGAAAGAATCGTTTTCGTCCCTGTCAGCAAGGGCATTAGAATATACGACTATTGCATATATTGTCAGACTGACTAGAGATAGATCATGAAGGAACTAGGACTGACAGACGAGACTGAGAAATTGAGACTAATATTTTTCTTTATCTATTCTCTATCAGTCTTTATCTTTCTTTTTAATCTATTTTTCGATTGAGTCTCTCTCTCTCTCCCTCTTCTCTCTCTCTCTCCTCTCTTCTCTCTCTCTCTCCCCTCTTTATAATATATATATATATATATTATATAATTATATCGCTTACACACACACATACTGTCTCTTTCTCTCTCTTCTTCATGTCTGTCTGTCTATCTCTCTCTCTCTCTCTCTCTCTCTCTCTCTCTTTATATATAATATATACTATAATATATTATTATATATATATATATATATGGCATACTCACACCACACACATACTCTCTCTTCTCTCCTCCTCTCTCTCTCTCTCTCTCATCTACTATATATATATTAAATATTATATATATATATATATATCGCTTACACACACACAGATACTCTCTCTTTCTCTCTCTTCATGTTTCTCTGTCTGCTTGTCTGTCTGTCTGTCTCTCTCTCTCTCTCTCTCGTAAAATATTATATTATATATATATATATATATCGCTGTACACACACCACACAACACTCTCCCTTTCTCTCTCTTCATGTCTGTCGTCGTCTGTCTGTCTCTGTCTGTCTCTGTCTGTCTCTCTCTCTCTCTTTATGAAATATATATAAATATATATATATATATCGCTTACACACACACATACTCTCTCTTTTCTCTCTCTTCATGTCTGTCTCTGTCTGTCTGTCTGTCTGTCTCTCTCTCTCCTCTCTCTCTCTCTCTCTCCTCTCTTATATATATATATTATATATATATGTATATAATATATTATATCGCTTACACAACACACAACACTACTCTCTCTTCTCTCTCTCTCTCTCTCTCTCTATATACTATATATATAATATATAATAGATATATTATATTTATATATATCGCTTACACACACACAAGATACTCTCTCTTTCTCTCTCTTCATGTTTCTCTGTTCTGTCTGTCTGTCTGTCTGTCTGAGTCTCTGTCTGTCTGTCTGTCTGTCCTGTCTCTCTCTCTCTGTCTCTCTCTACTATATATATATGTATAATATATATCGCTTCACACACCACACACACATACTCTCCCTTTCTCTCTCTTCATGTCTGTCTGTCTGTCTGTCTGTCTGGTCTCTCCTCTCTCTCTCTCTCTCTCTCTCTCACTCTCCCTCTCTCTCTCCTCTCTAGTGTTTGTTCTTTGTTCATTTATCTATCTATCTATCTATCTCAGTCTTTTCATTTATTTATCTATCTATCTGCAGAGTGTCAAGGTTCCAACCCCAAAAAGTGTATCTCCTGGGTTGCGCACTAAACTGCATCTGCATGGTGAGCTTCCAGATTCTGGAGATCTGGCAAGTGAGGAAAACCTCTTAATTGCCATTCTACTCCCAGATCCACTCTGACCCGAAGTTATGTTATCTGTTAGGGTCACATCCATGGGTCACACTAGATCTGTAAGAATTATTCCCTACTTGATACGAATTACTGATATTCATATAACTGTTGCAAAAAATGTCTTTAAAAAACTTATACACAAATATAAATACAATATACCTTGACTTACGAGTGCCCTAATTACGAGTTTTCGAGTTATGAGCTTGTTTACTCTGTCGATTTTTTGCTTTGTGTTAAAAATTTGAGGTTACGAACCAGCTTCAGATACGCTTATGTTAATTCACTAAAACGTTCTAAATTTTCAAAATTCATTACGCCGAATATAAAACTATTACTTTATAAAAAAATAAAACATTTTACAAGCATATAATTCATTACATTCAATTATATTATGTGTTTATAAAATACATATATTTGTACCAACCCTCCGCCCACGAAGCAGATGCGACACAAGGTCAATTTTCTTGAGCGGAAGTTCAAGCAGGTTTGAATTCAGAGTTTTCTTCTCCTAGACCGGTTGCCTAACAAGGTTAAAGAGCCCACAGTATACCCTACTATTTCACCATTAGCTGGAGCGGAAGTAGTGGATTCAATAACCTTTTCCAAGCGGATATTAGCGCTCAAGTGAAATGCAATTACCACAGCCAGGATTTGATACTCGGGCGACGGATCCATTCCCATAGACTTCCTTAACCATTACACCACGCGCTCTTTTCTTTACTAAAACGTATAGTGTTACTTGTCTTTTATTTTTTAAGAAAGATAGCGCCAAAACAGCATCGTAAGAATTCGTTCATGCGCGGTGTGGGACTGGGACGGATTAATTGGCATTTTAGTTTATTTCAAAGTGGGAAAATTGATTTGATATACGAGGAAATTGAGTTCCGAGTGGAACTCATTTACCTATTTACTGTATAAATGTACAATGAACGCAATTTGATATACCATTAAAATCAGTCAATCAATCAGAGAACAGGTGGTTTTAGCGTGACTTTTAGATTTAATTTGATTAATTTTTATTCTGTTCTTATGATAGACAAATTCAATAAGTAGATAAAAATAAGAATTATTTCCTTTTTAAAATTATACTAGAAATGTATAAAACGTATATATATATATATGTGTGTGTGTGTGTGTGTGTGGTGTGTGTGTGTGTGCGTGTGTATGTGTAATTATGACAATGAGATGTAAACAAGAAATGAAATTAAGGTGATATATATATAGAGAGAGAAAGATAGAGAGAGAGAGAGAGAGAGAGAAATATTGAGAGAAAGTGAGAAATATTGAGAGAGAGAGAGAAAGAAATATTGAGAGAGAGAGAAAGAAATATTGAGAGAGAGAGAGAAATATTGAGAAGGAGAGAAATATTGAGAGAGAGAACTATTGAGAGAGAGAGAGAGAAATATTGAGAGAGGGAGGGAGAGGGGATCAAAGAGTATCGAGACTGGTGCAATAAAATAACAATGAAAATGGTCACTCATACTACAGTGAAAGACCATCAGCTAAAGCTATGAAAAACTTACAAGGAGATTAATAATAATAATAATAATAATAATAATAATAATAATAATAATAATAAACACCACTTGTTCTCTCGTGGATTTTGCCGTCCCGGAGGATCACAGAGTGAAAAATTAAAGAAAACGAAAAGATAGAAAAATACGTGGACCTTGCCAGAGAACTGACAAAACTGTGGAACATGAAAGTAAAGTTCGTACTAATTGTAATTGGGGCCCCTGGAACGTTTCCCAAGGGTTTGTAAAATAGTCTGGATGAAGTGGAAATCAGAGGAAGGATCGAAACTATCCAAACAACATAATTGGTAAGATGGACTAGAATACTAAGAAAAATCCTAGAGATCTCAGGAGACTTGCTGTCACTCAGCCTCTAGTGAACCACCGGCTAAGGTGGGTGTGAGAACCTTTGAGAGGTTCTCACACCCACCCAAATGAATGTCGTCACCTCAGCTAAATGATGGACCATTCCGTTTTTATTCTAAAGAAAGAAAAGAAAGAAAAGGGCATGTTGTTGTTTGGATAGTCTAGATTCTTCCTCTGATTTCCATTTCATCCAGACTCTTGCCTAAATCCTTGAAGAAAAAAGCGAAACATTTTAGGTATACATTTCTCAAACTGCATCTCATTTTTCGAAATTACGGTTTTTATGTTTGGTTTGTTAACATATCTCCCTTCACTCAAGGCCCTCGCCGATCAATTGGTCACGTCAAGCCCTAGCACCCATATGATTGTGCCGTCACTATTGCCCTTATGGCAACCCCCAACCCACTTTTCATAGATGTGCTAGAAGGCAGTAGTTAAGGATCTTAATGTTCTGGGTGTGAGGTGAAGTTCCAATTCTGGAGGAATGTGATGTCACCATTACTCACAGGTCCAATGTGACTCGGAGTGATAGTACCTGTTAGGGTTCTATCTTTGGGTTAAATAAATTAAAAAATGAGTCTTAAAGATGTGTATAAAAATTGAGTTTTTAAAATACCCATCAAGAATTTATAAAACAAAACGTATTCGGCATAAAATAACCCAACAGGGTCTGACATGCCGTAAAATCCAACCAAACATCCTCCTACCTTCCATCACCTCAACTTTGCGTCTGGATACCTGAGCTCTTTTTAATTCAGGACCTCCACGCTATTATTTGAAACTGTCCGCATCAGCATTTTCTTAACTCTACTTCTTTGAATTAAATGGGGAGATAGTGTTTCTGAGTCGAATCTTCGGAACTCAGATAATTTTTTGATAAAAAAAAAATTATACATCATCACACCTCACACACTAACAAGAAAATAAAAGACAGGATATTTTCATGCGCCGCTTACATCTCAACTCGAACCAGTATCGTTCAAACCTGTTACAAACTATTATACATCCCTTACCTACTTTTTCCGACCTGGTATCCAGGCCTCTCGCTTTTTTTTTCACCATTTCAAAACACAGCTGAACAATATCCAATTCAATATTTCATGTTTCTCACAGCCCACTGAACAACACAAGAAACAAAAGAATAAAATAGAAAAATTACATAAAAAATATATAAAAGATTAAAAAAATATATTTGAAAGTTGGTGTAAACAAAAATATAACCAGGCGATTTAAAAATATTTAGTTATCGTCTGTTATTCATAGAAAACGGATTGGAACGAGTGTTTTGATTGGACAAAGAAATAAAATGGAGGAAGAAGAAGAAGAAGAGGAACAAAATCGAAGGAGGGGGCGAATAACTGATTGGAATACAAAGTAAAACCAAAATAAAATATAAAGGCAAAAACAAATGAAGATGCAAATTTTGGAGAAAACGAAGGAAACGCTTCGCTTGTCGGGGTGTTATTTTCACAATGGACAGACAGTTTATAATCACAATGTCATTATTTGCAACCTTCGTTATTTTGGGCGGGAAAGATTATGGATGGTCATTCTAATACGCGGGTAATATCCCTTGTATGTGTGCGCATGCGCGAGTGTGTGAGTACGTTGTCAGAGAGAGAGGGTGAGAAGAGGGGAGAGAGAGAGAGAGGGGGCGTGGAGAAGAACAGAAAAGGATATATTTTTATATCTGCGTTTTTCAGTACGGATTTATAGAATTATACGATTGTGTGTTTTCATACCGGGATATCGTGGAACTGGATGCTTGGGGTGAGTACGCGTGCACGAAGGACGCTCAGAAAGTGAAGCTTCCTGTGTAATTTGACGGAAGCATCAAAGAACACCAGATGCGGAAGTGCTGTGCGGACACTGGGTGTCGTCTAGAGGACCTACCAAGAGCGATGGCTGATATGAACGGATAGCGAGTGAGAGGGTCAAAGAAATTGGTACTGTCGACACACCTCGATGAAGATGGTTTGGTTGGGTTAGTTTTGTTTTACGGCATATCAAAATCAGTGGGTCATTTAATGCCAACAAAGTTTTGAAATAAATTCATTCTTAATGGATACTCAGTTTTTTTATAAATACATTTTTCTATTTAACCCATAGATGGGACACTAACAGGTACTACCACTCCGGGTCAGAGTGGACCTGGGAGCAATGGTGATGAAGAGGAACTTCACATTCCCCAAACCTCCAAAACTGGAACCTCACCATCAGATAGAGTTTAACGTCATTCCCAGGACATGTAGACCCCCAGCCACGGCCTTCTAGCACCCATATGATAAAAAGGGGTTGGGGCTTGCCATAAGGGCAATAGAGCTGGGGCAATCATATAGGTACTAGGGCTTGACGTGATTGGAAGGGGCCTCTCCGACCGCCCATCTAGCCCAAGAAAGGGCCAAAGTGGAGTGTTGCAGGTCATGGACTGCTCAACCACCTGGATTCTATCCTTAAGCATCACGGGTCGCTACCCATGGCCAACAGGTGGCCCCATTGTTGTGATCCCAAGTGATCAAGAACAATGGTCAGGTAACTGGAACCTCACCACTTAATGATGATGATGATGATGATGATGATGATGATGATATGCAAAAATAGTATTTGGTAGCTGAAAACTTGTATTATCTAAAGAATGCTACTTTCCACATCATCATCACCATCATCATCCTCATCAAGGTGAATTGATTTGGGGGTCAGTAGGGACGCCCAATTAACATGCTGTGGTATTATAAAACTAAACAGGCTAAGGGGAATAACTCCAGTAAATTTGCTAATTCACGAATTTCCATATCGTGCATTTTGTTCATTAGTAATACGACCGTTGATATTGCAATTCACTCCCTTTCAAAACGTAGTATTATACCGTTATTTGTAAGTGGAAGTTAATATGCACAAAGTTACATAGTAACATTTTCCCAAAATGTATATGGAGTAATAGGTACTGCTATCCAATGGTGAGCAATATAAGATTTAAAAAGTGTATACTTAAATTTAGATGGATACTATATAACCCAGATAACTCAAGAATATACAGCTAGTATATATATATATACCCCTCCGCACAAGCAGGATGCGACACAAGGTCAATTTCTTAGGTTTTAATTCAGAGTTTTCCTTCTCCTAGACCGATTGCCTAACCAAGGTTAAAGAGCCCAGTCTGTCCTACAATTTACCCATAGCTGGAGGGAGAGTAGGATTCATACATTTCCCAAGGATATTAGCGCTAAATGAAATGCAATTACCACGTCCAGGATTTGAACTCGGGGCTACCATATATATATAATTATATATTATATATATATATTTATACACGTTGAAAAAGAAAGAAAGGAAAGAAAGTATAGAATGGATAAAAATAGGATATTTTTAATCAATTTTACTTACACGTGCTTCGGTCAGGAGTTTATCCATGTGTACATTATTCAAACTATTATTATTTTTAAATAACCAAATAATAGTTTGAATAATGTCACATGGATAAACTCCTGACCGAAATACGTGTAAGTAAAATTGATTAGAATATCCTATTTATCCATTCTATACTTTCTTTCCTTTATTTCTTTTTTCAACATACCGTCGGATTCACTTCCATTTTCATTTTACGCATATATATATATATATATATAATATATATATATATATATATATATATATATTATATATATACATATAACACATCTATATAAATAACAATAGGTAAACCACCAGGTTATGTGGCGTTTGAATGATTCTAATGTGTGCTTTTGTAACAACAGAATGTTAAAGTAGGTCTGGTCCAATTTGAGAGCTCAATGTTCAATGATATTGAACTGAGCAATATATTTGGTAAAGAAGAAGGCTTAAAAATTGGTCATATTAGTAGTCATATATCTATTTCTACCCATACATTGTCGTTCCAGTCTCAGAAGACTATAATAAAGTTTTTGTGCCCCTGATGTCGCATTTGAAGACTATCCCTGAAGATGATGATGCGCCAGGGCTTTGATGTGGCTGCGCGTGTGTGTCTACATATATATATATATAGTAAGTAAAGTCTAGGTGGCCTAAAGTCGGTATCAGCCAATCAACGAGGGAGTATATCCTCTTTGCACGAGCGCTAGACCAAGGAGATTGTTTTTGCGTATGAGGTGGAGCGTCACACCTACCATCAGCTCCTTACTTTACCGCACAGATCCTTGTGCTGCTCATACGCTGAGTTGGCGAGGGCCGGTATCGAACTAGGAACCTTGTGGTTTCTAGCCGAACTCTCTACCGACTGAGCTAGTCCGACCCTAATTCTGACGTCAAGTTGTCTAGAAAACTAATTGAAAAAATAAAAAACAAAACAATCTCGATGATATTTGAACCAATTTTCTTTTTGGGAGTGGGACACAGAATTGTGCAAGTGCAACCTACTTACTCACCAGATCCTCAGCTCTGAGCAACATTTCTTGCTTCCTAAATTAAAAATTTCTCTGAAGTTTAATATTTGAGGACATGTGAGACATTAAGTGAAATGCAAGAGCATAGCTTCACCACATATAAACAGGGCGATTTTCAGAGGTGTTTCGACCAAAGGAAAATTCACTGGAACAAGGGGCTATTTTGATGAAAATTAATGTTTACTTCATTGTTCATTTCTGTTTTG
>CM042163.1:43164037-43166537 GCA_023376005.1 Doryteuthis pealeii
ATGTCTAGCCACACTGAAGAGACTTGATAAGTCGAGACACGTGTCTGTGGATGACTATATATATATATATATATATATATATATATATATATATATAGTTATTTACTTAGCTTAGCTGTGAAACAAGGCCAGTAGTATGGGCGCCAAATGAGAATTAGTTTTCTATTACACCACGTGAATTTGCTGAGAGAATTCAATATCTTTTATAGAGCATGTATATCTAAGTTAGGGTAGCGTCGACATGAAGACAACGGCGCTTGGTAACTAACAGTTTCTCGCCCATGGTATTTTCAAATCATGTTCTTGATTGGAAAATCGCATTGGCGAGAATTTGTCAGTAACCAAGCGTCGCTGTCTTCATGTCCACGCGAACCATATATATATATATATATATATATAATATATATATATATAATCAAGGCATACCGGTAGCAAGAATTCCTTTGACTCCCTCTTTCTCTCTCTTCTTTATCTCTCTCTATGTATATATATCTCCACCTCTCTATCTCTCTATCTCTATCTCCCTTCTCTCTCTTGGCAATACTCTGTTCAAAATACCAGTCAGCATCTTCATATAGTTTCCATCTATCTTTTTAGGCCCAAGGGTTTCGTTAGTGTCCAAATGGTGCAGCCATACATAAGTACTGACTCGGCTATAGCCGACACACTTAGCCTCAAGAGGCCCAGTCTCATGATACCCATGAACATAATTAAATAGATAGAGAGGAAGAGAATTGGATAGATAGATAGATAGATAGATAGATAGATAGTGGAGAAATTTTTAAAAGAAAACAAACACAGGATGTCATGAACGATGGAAACTCTTTATGTTGATACTTAAGTATTTCGGGGTTTTTTGTTTTTAATAAAACCTTCTTCAGGAACATTGAAAATTTGTATGAGTAAAAGATGAAAGATGTTCAGTGTAAAGAGTTTCCATCGTTCATGACATCCTGTGTTTGTTTTCTTTAAAAATTTCTCCACGTTCTGTCGGATTAATTTACTTATATCTATTTATATATAAATAGATACATATGATTATGATTAAATAAAGAGATAGAAAGATATGAACATAATTAAATATGAAAACCTATTTTAGAAATTAAACAATAGAAAAAAATCAGAATTTGTTAATAAATTTAATATTCAGAGGGTAGATTTTATTGAATAAAAGAGGTGTGTTTGTTACAATTCCAATATCGCGGTAACAAAATCACGCTAGATCTCTCTAAAATGCCCATCTATGGGTTAAATAGAAAACATGAGTTTATAAACAAAATTGTATTATATATTAAAAATGAAATTATTTCAAAACTTTGTTAGCATTAGACATTTTTTTTACCAATAGAAATATTCAGGCATAAAATAACCCAAGTGGTTGACATGCCGTAAAACCCAACCAACCAAACCAAATCTCTAAAAGGATTTCCCAATGCGTAGTGGCTAATGTATAGAAAAGCGTTATCTTAGTAATCGAGTCACTCTAATACGTTCATTTCTTTTACAAATACCCCTGGGAAAAATTAGGAACCTCCTCATCTCCCAGATATGGGTTAAATACCACCACTACTGTTCTTCTACAATGATCGTTTCGGCTTTAAATAACTCACGAAGATTGATAAACCGTTAAACAAAAAAAAACAATCAAATACGCCTCTGATAACGAAGCTCTTAGTTTTGGTGGGTGAAAGTTCTTAACAGATATTTCATTGCTTCAACCACTGAACTATACTCGCAAATTAATATACTTACAAACTTTTTATTTTTTTAGGATGTAATCTAGTTGTGCTTTTGTATTATTTGTGTAGGTGTAGAGTGATTGAGAGAGAGACAGACAGACAGAGACAGAGGCAGAGACAGAGAGAGACAGAGTTATTTACTAAGCTTAGCTTAGACACGGCCAGAACTATGGGGCGCCCAATGAGAATCGAACTCCTTAACAATGGCCTGCAAATCTAGCTTGGTAGCCATCATACCACGTGAGGTGCCATAAAAAACTAACCCAAGCTTAGGTTTGGCACAAGGCCGCAAGTATGGGGCATCCAGTGAGGATCGAACTCACTATTGAGTAGCAATCGATCTGCGAGTCTATCTTTTTAACCATTACACCACGATGGGACGCCCTTTACTAAGGTTAGCTTAGATGCGACAAGGCCAAATTATGGGGCGCCCAGTGAGAATCAAACTCACTAACATTGGTTTGCGAATCTAGCTTGTTAACCATTACACCACATGAGAAAGAGAGAGAGAGAGAGAGAGAGAGAGAGAGAGAGAAGAAAAGAGAGAGAATACACACACACAATAATTATGAATTGTTTTTGTTTTGTTTTATTTTTTTGTGTTGTTTTTCGTTTCATGGATTTCTTACGGTGAGACCTCTTAAGGAAAAGTCCATTGCCCCAACCACTTGTAATTGGTGTCTTTAGAATGCTCCCCAAATGTCTGGAAAATCTTTGGTTCAATTGGAAATCAGAGGAAGAATAGAGACCATCCAAACGAC
>CM042163.1:43171537-43187815 GCA_023376005.1 Doryteuthis pealeii
TTCCTCATAGTACGGATGGCAGTTTCCATGGGAAAATGAAGACACCGGAAATCTCGCACGTCGCGTGAATTTGAGTTAGTTCATCAGTTGCAGCCGGGACGTTATCCAGAATTGACGTATTCTGGGTGGCTGGACTCAACCTTCCGCGCGATGTTAGTAAAAAAAGACAAATAAAAGCTTTTAAAAGGCAAGAGGCGTTGTTAGTTAAAGCATGTCTTAGCTAGAAGACCAGCCAAGCAAGAAGACGAAGAACCAACAAGAAAACCCAGGCTAGACAGGATAGAATCCAACATGGCGAATAGAAAGAAGACTGTACGATCACAACAATGGCCGAAGTAGCAAGTAAGTTATGCATCTGTGTAAATATCTATCTGTCTACCTCTATCTCTCTCTCTCTCTCTCTCTCTCTATATATATATATATATATATATATATATATATATATATATAGAGAGAGAGAGAGAGAGAGAGAGAGAGAGAGAGAGAGAGAGAGAGAAACGCGTGGGCTAGGGGTTAGAGTCGTGGGAAATGGACTCGTCGATTCGAGTTCAATTCCTAGACGAAGCTGTTGGCATTTCCCATAGCGGAAAAGGTATTAATCTATATATTCTCCCTCCAGCTATGGTTTAAATAGTAGGGCAGACTGGGCCCTTCAGCCTTGGGTAGGTAACCAGTCTAGGAGAGGGATAACTCTGAATTCAAAATTCCTTCCAGCTATGGATTAAATAGTAGGGCAGACTGGGCCCTTCAGCCTTGGGTAGGTAACCAGTCTAGGAGAGGGATAACTCTGAATTCAAAATTTCTGAGGTCGGTCGTTGATTGGGTTTGTGGCAACCCTTGATGCACAAATTCTTTCCTATCGACTGTGCCAAAAAAGTGCGGATGGTCCAACACAAGTCTTCACCACTATAAACAAATCACTGTGTGGATGTTCATTGTATGAACCCCCATGCGTCAAAATCGACGAGAGAGTCCATAATAATATATATATATATATATATATTACAAGAACTCATTGTTTATATATCTGCAACAGGGATATATAACAGGTACTAGAACTCTGGTTCAGAGTAGACCAAAAAGTAATACCAGCTACTCCACATACCCCAGAGCTTCATCAGTTGCAGTTTAGTGTCATATCGAGGACACACCCTACTTTTCAAGATGGGTCTTGGTCTTACCCCTCTATAGGGTATATAGTCAGTGTATTCTAAGCCTCGCCGACAGAGTGGGTGTTTTTGTGAATCAGATCAATGATTTGCATTGTGCAAGGTTGAAAAAAAATGTCCATCATTTTTTCTCTATTTCTTCATTCCGCCGGACGGGATGATTTTTTTTTTTTTTTTTGTTAAACTTTGATGTCTTCCACATTTCTAACTTAGATTTTTTTATTCATGTCACGTCTAACCCGGTGACCAGTAAAAATTAAATTAAGTCGTTCACTTTCTTTTCTTTCTTTTCGTTTCCTTATTCGGCTAATGTCATTCTATTAATATTTTTTTCTATCCATTATCTCTCATACTCTCTCTCTCTCGCTATATATATATATATATATATATATATATATATATATATATATATATATATAGTAATGGTATATTGTTAACATTAGATCGAGTGGTGTGGACCAAATTGTTTCCGATATTATTAGTTGAGTGCTCAATATCAATGATAAAACTGTTATACACACACATAGACATATATAACGAGGGCATTTCTATCATATATTTATATGTATATATATATATATATATATATATATATATATATATATATATAAGGATATATATACTTATAAGGATATATATACTTATAAGGATATATATATAATGATATATATTATATATATACTAATATATGTATCTTATATATATACATATATTCATATATATATATATATATATATATATATATATATATATATATATATATACATAAGGATATATATACTTATAAGAATATATATATATATATATACATAAGGATACATATACTTATAAATTATATATATATATTAATGAAATGATATATATATATATATATATATATATATATTATATATAAGGATATATATATATAAAATGATATATATATATATATATATAATGATATATTATTAATATATATTAATTATATATATATAATGATATATATATATATATGCAATGATATATATATATATATAAAATGATATATATATAATTATATATATATATATAATTATATATATATAAAAACTATATATAGAGAGAGAGGGAGAGAATATATATATATATATATATATATATATATTATATATATACATATATATTTATAGAGAAAGAGGGAGAGAGAGAGAATTATATATATATATATATATATATATATATTATATATATATATATATATATATCAGTTACTTGCAAATCCACGGAGCAAACAAATATATTTACTTCTGGATTTTATTAAAATCGATTTAAGAGTGCTCAATAAAAAGAGCTAAATATACGTTTTTAAAACGAATGGCTTAAAATATTCTGGCTGCAGTTTCACGCAATAGCGAATCTTCAGGGAATTGTACTATCCAATCATCGGCCTGTATTTATAACTGGGTTGTACCCATTCTCCAGTAAGTGGGTATGCCACCTACCCTCCTTTTCTCTCTACGTAATGCCTGAACTTACTTGGCATAGTGTGTGTTTGTTTATGTGCCTACATCTGGTTGTTAACTCCGATCGTGGGTTTTTGAATATTACATCAATCCAGCAACTTGAAAGGACCTGGAACAAGATTTGCAGACAGAAAATGGCTGCGAAGTTCAACAATATATATTATATATATATATATATATATATATATATGTTGCAATTTTTGAAAAAATCAAAAAATTAAATTTTTAATAAATCCGAAGTGCACTAGCGTCCGCGAAAGCAACCGACGTTATTTGCGGTCCAGAATGTGACATTAAGAAAAGATCTTCAATAAACACCATGGGATCTAATTCAACAACCTGATGATTGCGCCCTAGCAAGAAACCTGGGTAGCTGTTTATAATAAACATTGATCTATAAAAACTCAGCAAATTAGATAAATATTAGCTCTCACAATTTGTGATTGAGCACTGTATTTTCTTTGTTTCATCACAAAAAAAATGTGTTTATATATATATATATTTGATGCACTGATCAACAGTGTTGCCCGGTCAGTAATCTAGTACTGGTAGATACTGTTGTATTAGAATTCAAAATATTTATTATGATGGAAATCTTTAGCTCGTGTAAGTAAACTTTTAACAGGCTGGCATTATTGTCAACTTCCAAGCGATGGTTGCTTCTTGAACACAACTGAATCATGACCGTCGGATATACCTTGACAAAGGGTGGAGATTCACCCGAAATATCGGAATAGATTCAACCAGAAACAGAGCAACGGTTGAATATATAAAAAATCTGATTTTTGTTGTTTTTCTTGTTTTTGTTTTTATTTCCAATGCTTTAAAAAGACCAAACAAACAACGTTCACAAGAACATAACACACACATATATATATATATATATATATATATATATAATATATAGAGAGAGAGAGAGAGAGAGAGAGAGAGAGAGAGAGAGATAATTTAAAAAAGGGATGTGAGAAGCATTTATATCTTTCTGGAAATCTTTAATTGTAGAGGTTAACATGGTTCGGCGCGCAAATTATTTGTGTATACCAAACTCCACTGGCACAAGGTCATTTTCTAAGTGGGGTACAGCTGGTTTGAATTCAGATAATGCATTCTGTTAAACCGGTTACTGGACGAAGACTTAATAACCCTGTTATGACACGCACAATGGCTAATTAGTTCGATTCTCACAGTTTTCCTGCCTTGTGCCAAACTAACCTCAGCGTAGTAATTAATTAACTATTTTGACATTACATTCTGTTAAAACAGTTGCTGGATGAAGGCTTAATAACCCAGTTACGACACGCGCAATAGTTAATGAGTTCGATTCTCACAGTTGTCCAGCCTTGTGCCAAACTAAGCTAAGTGTAGTAATTAACTACTTTGATATTACATTGAGGTTTGAAATCGCTACCCTTACGTTCAGATCTTGCAAGTGATTGACAACTATTCAAATTAGCAACAATAACGGTCGATATTTTTTTTTTTTTTGTTTGCAAGTTCTGCAAACTAAAAAACAAAGTTTTCTCAATTTTTGAACAGAATATGATAAATGAGAAAATCGTTATTTATACTTTTATGTATTTTTACGACTGAAAATATATTTCTAAAAAAGTATTTTCGAAAGTAAAATTTGTAAAAAAAAATATATTTAAGATGTTAAAAATAAATAAATAAAATATGTAAAATTTATAATAAAAAAAGACTTTAAGATTACTTGTCAAGAATAACCGCCATTTTTTGATTAATTAGTGTAAGGTGATGAATGACAAGTTTTATTATCGCGTGTTTTCGGCAAGATGATCTTAATTACCTCCCCTTAATGTCCACGAAACTGATTTATATCGGCCGCCATTAGCGAGACTATAGGAGCACAAGTCTTGGACACGCAAAAATACAATGCTACCCACAGTCTTTCTCTAGTTGTTAAGTTTCTGAGTGTACGTGGGAACAAGAGGATTATATATATATATATATATATATATATATATATATATATATATATATATATATTCATTGTGTTTGGTTTATTTAATTTTTTTTTTCTTTTATCAGCACAAAATTTCGCCTGTTCAGTTCCCCGTAAATTTAGCTGACGTCTCGTGTGTAACTTTTCAAGAAGACTAAAAATAGTTTGAATTAAAAAGGATGTAATTAAATGATCGGAAGTTTGTTTAAAAAAAACAGATATGCGCACACACCTTATCTACAGGAAGTACTAGCAGCCTAACACCTGCAATATATATATATAATATATATATATATATATATATATATATATATATATATATAATAATATAATAGCAGTGTATATGGTTGGTACTATTATACTTGAAGAAGTGGTAGTGATTCAACGTACAGTGTTATTAAAAGAGTGCTCAATATAGCGTTAATAGATAAATAAATAAACATTTAAAATTTATATTCATTAACATTGGAACAATTTTGCTACCATTTGTTTCTTGCTGTGTAGCAGTCATCAGGCAACGAAAACATTTTCGTTTATTGATGACTGCTACACAGTAAGAAACCAATGTTAACAAAATTGTTCCAATGTAAAGGAATATAAACTAAAATATATAAGTCATCCACATACACCGTGTTTCGACGTTTTACGTCTCTTCAGTGTGGGATAGACACAACAACTACCTCTGACCAGGAGGGAAACTTGACTAACTGTTCGTCCGCCCGATTCGTTAACCGCTCGGTCATGTAACAGCTACCGTAAAGCTGTTTAAACTATTAAATACATTCGTTTGTTTATATATTTTACGATCACCAGAGAGATCCAGTCTGTAAATAGACGAGCATTGCTTTATGCTGGTAGTGAAAGTTAATTTAAGTCACCTCTAGAGAGCTCTACAGTGTTTTGGGAGCATATGATAAGTCATCCATAGATACTTTGTTTCAACGTTTCACGTCTCTTCAGTGTAGCTAGACGCAACAACTACCTCTAACTAGAAGTAATATATATATATATATATATATATAATATATATTATATATATATATGTGTGTGTGTGTGTGTATGTGTGTGTGTGTGTGTGTGTGTGTAAGTGGGGGGTCCGTCTGATATCTCAGATAGTCTCCATGATGTAGTGGCTAACTTGATGGACTACTACATCATAGAAACGAGTTCGATCTCCAGTCGTGCTAATTAGTTCACTTTCCGAATAATACCTTTAGGAAAGGCATAAATCCCTCACCCTCTAGCTATGAGTTAGAGAGTACCGCTACTGTTCTTCTACAAGGATGGTTTTGGCATTCAATTAACTAAACCGCAAAGGTTGATAAGCCATTTAAGAAAGGAAGCGAAGCCAAACCATATCCCATCGGAAGTTTATAATTAAAAAAATGATCAGGGCAATCAGATTATCTACATAAAGTACTGACAGGCTAACACCTGCAGAGGTCTGTAGATATGCAGGTTGGGGGGGTCTGGCTGATATCCCAGATAGGGGGGGTATTACCTGTGGCACACTGGCTAACGTTCAAGACTGTGACATCGTAGTAAACGTGTTCGAACTCCAACAGTGCTATTACATTCACTTTCCGAATAATACATTTTGAAAATTAGTATTATCTGCATTATTCGGACCATTGTCCTCATCTTCATTGTTATCTTTACAACGTTTCGGCCAATGTGCCCTCCGGCCTTCTTCAGGTATTTCTTGGACTCGGGTTGGCGGAATGAGAACAGGATATCCCCGTGGACTGAATAAAAGGTTAGGTTCAAAGTTCCGTGATGGCTACCGATTACGACAAGAAGGATCCCGATTACGACAAGAAAGTTCCCGAGTTCGAAAAGAAGGTTCCCGAGTCCGACAAGAAATCCCTGAAGAAGGCCGGAGGGCTCATTGGCCGAAACTTTGTACAGATAACAATGAAGATGACGACAATAGTCCGAATAACGGAGATAATACTAATCATCAAGCTTCATCTCAAAGATTCAGAGAAACATTTTGAAAAGGTATAGACCACTCATACCCCAGTATAGATAGTTAGATAGTTCCACTACTCTTCTTCTGCGTGATGGATTTGGCATTAGATTATTCACAAAGGTTGGTATGCCATTAAACAAAGAAAGTGAAACCAAAACATATCTCAGATAGCCGTATATTCCCCACCGATGTTCGAGCCCAAGTAAAGGTCAATATTTCGTGTGCTGATTTCAAACATGACTACTTTATTGGTATACCATCTTATTCCGCTGTCCTCATGTGACCATATTAAAACCAATATATATATATATATATATATATATATATATATATATATATATATATATTAATAAAGACAAAAGGCTTAAAAATCGGGTATTAAGCGGTGAGGAATCCATCCAACTAGGTCACCTTACTTGAATGTACTAAAGAAAAAACCATTCCATAAGGAAAAATAGATGAAACATTTGA
This sequence comes from Doryteuthis pealeii, assembly GCA_023376005.1. NCBI lineage: Eukaryota > Metazoa > Mollusca > Cephalopoda > Myopsida > Loliginidae > Doryteuthis > Doryteuthis pealeii. The sequence goes on from CM042163.1 coordinate 43,178,594, forward strand.
AACTAATCCACGGATTCCATCCAAATGTAAAAAAAAAGGTGGCCAGAAAGCTCGAAAATATCGTTAATAAAATTGTTAAACAGGAGATGTGCCTTTTGTTTAATTCTACATGTATAAATAAAAGAATGCTGCCCAAATACACACACACACCACACACAAATATATATATATATATATATATATATATATATATATATATATGAGGTTAAGTAAACAAACAAATGTGTTTATTTTTATATGGCTTTAAGCCGACAATTTTTGGAGGATATGTGCTTAATTGAAGTCATACCTAATTTTGAAAATTAATTAGTTAATAATTAATGAATTTGGGCGGGCATATATGTTCAAATGTAAGGCTAAACAAATCGAGAAAATGTCAATCCCTGAATGTGCATTTCGACCTATTAGGTCTAATCAGCAAGGTTATAGACATGGGAGACTGCTCCGTGTGTGACTCGAAGCCTCGACTACTTAAAATACGGTGATTGTATACCCTGAAGAGCGATAAGACCTAATTTAGGTTAGGTCTTATCGCTCATCAGGGTATTTTTATAGTTTGTATGTATGCGTATGTCGCTGTTCGGCTGACACCGACAATAGGCCACTCTATAGACGTTACTACTATGGAGAATACTGCCCAAATACTTTTCATCATTCACACCTACTAAAAAGGGAAGATATATCCAACATGCAAAGTACCCTTCACTGTCAAACGCATTCTCTTAAACTGCGACAGTTTTAGACAAACTCGTTCCAAATACTTACCAGGCAAGCAACTTAAAGGAGGTTTTCAAAAACACCAAACCAGCGGACATCTTGAATTTTCTAAAAAAAAAGCAACATTTTCAAGATCTGATTCAATCTACCTGTTCACCAAAAACTGACCAAACATAACCAAATACTATTATAAAAACCCATGATCTAAAACCTGAAACTCATATAAAAGACAAAATGGGAGCGCGTGGTGTAATGGTTAAAGTCATGGGAAATGGACTCGTCGCCCCGAGTTCAAATTCTTGGTGTGATAATAGCATTTCACTTAACGTTAATACCCTTTGGAAAGGTATGAATTCTACTCTCCCTCCAGCTATGGATAAATAGTAGGGCAGACAGGGCTTTTTATCCTTGGTTAGGTTAAATCCTACTTAATGGACATTAATTCCACCATCGTATGTCACCCCGCCGAAAGAAAAAAAATACTAAAAATCAAGGAATTAATTCAATGAAATTTTCAGTGTTGATATATTAATGAATAAACAATATAATGCACCAGTTATTTTATTTAAAAGCTTTTACATTTTTTAAGGTTAATTAACTTTGAACCACGTATGTTCGTGAATCTGTGTTACGCCTCAAAGATACGTAGTTCAAAGTTAACTGATCTGAAAAAATGTAAAAGTTTTTAAATGGTGCATTATATTGTCTATTCATTAATATATCACCACTGAGAATTTCATTAAATTCGGTTAATTCCTTGATTTTTAGTATTTTTTTGTTAAGTAGGATTTAACCATTTATCATGTTATATATAATTGAATATGATACTTATACAAATGTACTACCTGTTGAACTCCGCTTAAGAAATTGACCTTATCTCACATCCTGCTCGTGGGAGGGGTTAGTAAATATATATAGAAGACAAAATGTATGTAACCTTTTTTGGCATTAAATGACTCACAAAGGTTGATATGCCGTTAAATAAAACTCAAAAAACTCAAAAACTCAAAAGAAATCAAAAATACTTTTTTTATTGAAAAATAAAAGTTTTTAAATAAGAAATATCGAGCTACGACTTTATTCTTTCTTTTTCTTTAAAATATAAGCGATTCTTTATAAACAATATAGTTATGCACTTAGGAGAACCCACTTCTTAAATCATAAAGGACCTTTTCAAAAACACCAAATCATAGGGCATCTTGAATTTTTTATAGAAAAAAGCAACCTTTTCATCAAGATTTGACTAAATCAACCTTTTCAGCAAAAACTGACCAAACATAACCGAGTCCTACCATAAAAACCCATGCCCTAAATCCCGTAACCCATAAGGAAGACAAAACCTACTTAACTCTTTTTGGTATTAAATGACCCATATAGGTTGATATGTCATTAAACAAAACTCAAAAACTATTTTTTTTTAAATTCAAACATACTTTTATATTGAAAGAGAGAAGTTTTTAAATAAAAAAATATCGAGCCACGACTTTTCACTTTCCTTTTCTTTAAAATCTTTCTTTCTAATAATGAATGTCTGGAAGGTGGAAAGAAAAAAGGTCAGTCCAAACGGATATTAAAAAATATTTGTTTAGATTTTCCAGTCTGTCCTTTAATTCCGTTAAGCTATTTTTCATTCGGCTAATAATTAGGTTTGAGGCTTTTTATTTTTTTTTAGATTTATTGATTTGCGGTTTGTATTAATTTTGAGACGAAAGGTGTGTTCTTTTAAATCTGGTTTTGTTTCTTTTAGTTTCACAAGATTTCAAAAACGTTATTATATATATATATATATATATATATATATATATATTATATATTGGGGGAGATTATATGCTTAATTAAAGTCATACCTAATTTGAGAATTAATTAGTTATAATTAAATGAATTAGGCGTGCATATCGGTTTAATTATAACTAATTAATTCTCAAATTAGGTATGACTTTAATTAAGCACATAATCGCCCCAAAAATTGTCGGCTATCGCCATCTCAAACAGATTGTTTGTTCAATTCATATATATATATATATATATATATATAGAGAGAGAGAGAGAGAGGGGGGAGAGAGAGAGAGAATTTGAAAATTTGCTTTTTTGGAGCATTGTTAAGTAAAGTATATTATTGTTTATATATATATATTTTGAAGGCAATTACAATGCGTATATCGTATACAATTCGATAATTATTGAAAATAATCATGACAAGTAAACAGCTTTTCAAGTTGAAACAGCTGTACGGTGTTCCACGTCGCGTGCATTATTTGCCGTGTTTACTTGTCATGATTATTTTCAATAATTATCGAATTTCATACGATATACACATTGTAATTGCCTTAAAAAAATATATAAACAATAATAGATATATTTATATATATATATATATATATTATATATATATATATATATATTCATATTTATATATATATATATATATATATATATATTCATATTTATATATATATATATATATATATATATATATGTATATATATATATATTCTGAGTTATTATGGTATATAATATGAGTCTTAACGTATGCTTCTAAATTATTTAGTTAAGAATTAATGTAAAAATGAATTAATGAATATAATAAAAATGAATGGAATGAATAGAATAATTGAAAAAGATATTTTCCGAGGGACCTCTCCGAAAATAATACATATATATATATATATATATATGTGTGTGTGTGTGTGTGTGTGTGTGTGTGTGTGCTGAGTGTAGGCGTGGTCCTGCACCCAAGCAAAACCAATCTCCCTGGTCTAGAGCTTTCGAAAATGGGATAGACTCCCTCGACGTTTTGTTTTATTCCTTATTGAAGGATATTCAAATTATTTGAAACTCAATTTTTAAACATATTTTTAAAACTCGTCTTTGATCCATAGATGGGACCCTAACATGTACTACCACTCTGGGTCATGTTGGCCCTGGGCATAATGTTGATGAAGGGGTACTCCATATTCCCCAGACCTCCAGAATTGGAACTCCACCTTGAGATGCAGTTTAACGTCATACCCAGGACACTAAGTCTCTCAGCCATCGCCTTCTAGCACATATATTATAAGAACGGTTTGGGGTCTTGCCATAAGCATAATAGGGTCGTGACACATATACATGCTAGGGATTGACGTGACCAGTCGATTGATCGGTGGAGAACTCCTCGGTCGACCGTCTAGCCCAAGTAAGGACGAAAGTGGAGTGTTACATCTGATGGACTGCTCTACCACCAGAATTCCGTCCTTAAGTATCACGCCCTGTCACCCATGGCCAATAGGTGGCCTCATTGTGGGGATTTTACTTCTCTGTAGAGGTGCAGTCGGTCTATTCTTCTCCCTGCAATATGTGGGTAAGTGCTTATTTGCAATACGTATATCACATTATCGAAGTAATTCAAGACGTGGAAGGCACTCAGGAATGAATAAAACAAAACATATCCGGCATAAAATAACCCAACAAGTGTTGACATGTCGTAAAATCCAGCCAACCAGCCAACCAACCAACCAACCAACCCAACAACCCAATTGAGTATTGAACAGCCTCATCGCTGCTTAACTTCGTTGATCTAAGAACTTTTCAGTGCGCCTCTCGTATGTTTCTCTGAGTGGGTGTATGTTATTCTCACACCAGCTACAATCTGGTTGGAGATCAGATGGTAATCAGCTGACCCCCCGGAGCGGCAAAACGTGTGGTCGACAGGAAGAAAACTTGCATGGCCCACACACAGCGTAGAAATCGGGATTGGAAAGCAGAGAAAAAATATTTACACACACACACACACACACACACACATATATATATATATATATATAATATATATATATATATATATATATATATATATATATATATTACTCCTTTTTTCTATAACACGCACTGAGAAAAATATTTATTTATATCTTCGTAAAATATATATAGAAAATACAGAAAGAAGACGCGTGGTGTAATGGTTATCGTTGCAGGTAATGTAATCGGCGAACTGAGTTCAAATCCTGTTGACGACTCATTTCGTGCTAATGCCTTTTGCAAAGGTAGGATTTAATTTCTTCTCAAAACAACCACCTACCCGTGCTACGGTAAATAATAGGAAAGACTGAACTCTTTAGCTATGGTATGGCTACCAGTTTAGGAGAAAGAATACTCTGAGTCTTTACTTTACTCCGCGTAAAATGGGCCTTGTGTCACATCCTGGCCGTTGAGGAAGGGTTAGATAAGTATTACTAGAATACTATTTTCTTATTAGGCCATTTCTCTTATACAACTATGTATAAGCAATTCTTTGTATCTCCTGTCAGGTCTGTATTCTATTCTATTAAGTTTGCAATGGCATATCCTTGTTATCACCTCGTCGTGAATTGTTTTTATATTTATATAAATAAAGAAATTGATAATCTGAACCTAGAATCGTTCTTCAACAAAATCATTAAGTATAAATAATTACTTGAAATTATATCATTATTAGTATTAGATACAAATACTTGAAACTGTACATCTATGTTTAAATAATATGTATAATCAAATCCTCACAAACGGTATCCCATCCACCCGACTTTATCCCCAAATCCACCCGTCTCCCGTCCTCTTTCTTTTCTATATAACACATGTATGATGCTTTAATGATCAAATAAACGACTGATGAAGCCGAGCTCAATGCACGGCGAAATATACCTCCTATATATACGTGCATGAGTTTTGTTCCTTTGTCCATATTTCTCTAATCTTGACTACATAATATGTATAAATACGTCAACAAGAGTCGACATGCCGTAAAACCCATTATTAAACAGAAATAAGTCAAACCGTATGATTATTGGTATTAGATGGGTCTTTTCAAAAATTATTAGTATTAGATAGGAATACTTGAAACTGTACATCTATGTATAAATAATATGTATAAATACTTCAACAAGAGACAACATACCGTAAAATCCACGAAATCAAACCAAAGGAACATAATTTAATAGAAACCATATGATGATTGGTATTAGAGGGATCTTTTCAAAAATTATTAGTATTCGATAGGAATACTTCAATCTGCACATCTATGTTTAAATAATATGTATAAATACTTCAACAAGGGTTGACATGCCGTAAAATCCACCAAATCAAACCAAATGAGCATTATTATATAGAAATAAGTGAAACCATATGATTATTGGTATTAGATGGATATTTAAAAAAATTATTAGTATTGGAGAGGAATACTTGAAACTATATAAATGTGTGCAAATAAATAATAACCATTGGATAAAAGTAGTCATTTGCTTGACTGACTTCAGCATTAATTAATCCATAAAGAGTTGGCATGCCATAAAATCGATTAAACAACTATATGGTCATGTTTTTATTAATCTTTCGTCGATTCTAAGTGATCTTTACAGTATTATCTGCGTTATTCGGACTATTTTCCTCATCTTCATTGTTATCTGTACAACCGATATGCCCTCCGGCCCTCTTCAGGTATTTCTTGTCGGACTCGGGAACCTTCTTTTCGGACTCGGCAACTTTCTTGTAATCGGGAACCTTCTTTTCGTAATCGGGAGCCATCACGGAACTTTGAACCTAACCCTTTATTCAATCCACGGGGTTATCCTGTTCTCATTCCGCTAACCATAGCTGGGGTAGGGGCGTTAAGCTGTGTTAATTATTATCTTTACAATAGTTTTGTTAAATTTTTTTGCTGACGAGAAGAGCTTTGTTCTATTATTATTAAATCTTAGAACCTTTCTCCCACACTTGTTTCTTATATATATATATATATATATTATAATATATATATATATATATATATATATATATATGAAAGTAAGTAAACAAACGATGTGTTTATTTTTTATATGGCTTTTTTTTTTAGCCGACAATTTTTGGAGGATATGTGCTTAATTGACGTCATACCTAATTTTGAAAATTAATTAGTTAATAATTAATGAATTTAGGCGGGCATATATGTTCAAATGTGAGGCTAAACAAATCGAGAAAATGTCAATCCCTGTATGTACATTTCGACCTATTAGGTCTCATCAGCAAGATTATAGACATGGGAGACTGCTCTGTGTGTGACTTGAAACCTCGACTGCCAAGCTGACAGTCGGAGATTCTAACCACTACACCTGCTGGCCTATTCCAGATTGTTCGTTCGTTTTGAACTTATTTATATATCACTTTTGGGGGGACTTATCGCACGACAGTATGAAAGTAAGTAAACAAACGATTTGTTTATTTTTGTAATGGCCTTTTTAGCGGACAATTTTTGGAGGATATGTGCTTAATTGAAGTCATACCTAAATTTGAAAATTAATTAGTTAGTAATTAATGAATTTAGGCGGGCATATATGTTCAAATGTATATGTGTGTGTTTGTATGTGTATATATAGGTGCATACAGGTGAATATGTATATGTATGTATGTGTGTATATAAATGTTTATATGCATATATATATATGTGCATATACGTATGTATGTATATGTATGTGTATATATATATATATGTGTGTGTGTATATGTATGTATATATATATGTTCATCTTAAACGTCTCGAGCGCTTTCACCAGCAATGCCTACGACAAATACTAGGGGTGCGCTGGCAAATGTACGTCAGTGACATCGAGGTTTTGAAGCGAGCCAAATGTCAAAGCATAGAATCTCTCATAATCAAACATAGATTGAGATGGAGTGGGCATTTGGTAAGGATGAACGATGGGCGACTTCCTAAACAACTGCTCTATGGGGAACTTATAAACGGCAAGCGTTTGGCTCAAGGGCCCAAGATGAGATACAAGGATTGCCTGAGGTCGACCTTGAAAAAATGTAACATCGATGTGAAGACCTGGGAGAGTAAGTCTTTGGACCGTGGACAGTGGAGAAGAGCTGTGCAGGAGGGCACTGAAAGGTTTGAGACCGGCCGTATACAGCATGAGCAGTTGAAGAGAGATATTCGCAAGAATAAAAAAAGTAGACAATCAAGGGCTTCAAATCGGTCTACTATGTGACCAGTGTGGAAGGCTGTGTATGAGCAAAGCTGGCCTGATCAGTTACCAATATGTGCATCGGCGAGATGGACTAATAAAATACCCTGTGCTCCCTGGAAATATCTGTAATTGTGGGAAGGTGTGCAAGACTTTGGCAGGACTAAAGAGCCACTTTCGTGCAGCTCATTGTTGAACTTTTTTGAAGCTCACCATTATATTGTTTGAACTATTGAGCATTTTTTTTTTTTTTTTTTTTTTTTTATTGTTACTATATCAAGCAATGGCAATACTTGAATACGAGTTTGCTGCCATCATATATATATGTATCTGTGTGTACATATTTATATGAAAATGAAAAGAAAAACAAGGTATTCAGAAGGATGTTTTTTTTTTAATAAGTCGACCTTAAAACGTTTCGGTTTGTTCAACAAATCATTATCGGGTCTATAATCTAGAAACCCTATTGCCCTTATGGCAAGCCACAACACTTTTTATCGTATGGGTGCTAGAAGGCGTTGTTTGAAGGTCTTCATGTCCTGGGAATGACGTTAAACTCTATCTGATAGTGAGGTTCCAGTTCTGGGGGTTTGAGGAATGTTTAGCACCACTTCATCACCATTGCTCACTAGTCCACTCTGACCCGGAGTGGTAGTACCTGCTGGGGTCCCATCTATGTGTTAAAAAGAAAAAAATGTGTTTATAAAAGAGATTGAGCATCCATTAGGAATGAATTTCAAAGATTTATCGGTATTAAATGACCCACTGACGTTGATATGCCGTAAAACAACGTAAAACAAACCAAACCAACCAATACTCTACTCTCATATATATATATATATATATATATATATATATATATATATATATTAAAATTAAAATTCCACATGACTTTGATCCAGCCATCTTCTCTCCGTTTCAAAATCCGTCGTATGCGACATGACGTCATTATAACCGTCTTCTTCGCCGCGTTTGAATACTTTCTTCATGGGATTTTAAAAAAGTTATGTTTTCGAACATTTCAAAAATTCTCCGCGTTCCAACGAATTTTATTTTTAAAGATTAAGGATTTACTCTGAAGAAGGTGGATATTTCTTTGTGTGCGGAACATTTCTACATTTTTTCTATTATTATTATTTCATTTTATTTTGCTATTTAAAAATAATAATAGATAGAATAATGTACACATGGATAAACGCCTGACCGAAACATGTGTAAGTTAAATTAATTCAAATTATCCTATTTTATCCATTCTATACTTTCTTTCCTTTATTTCTCTTTTCAACATACCGTCGGATTCACTTACATTTTCAATTTACACACATATATATATATACACATATATATATATATATATATATATATATATATATATATATATTAATAAGTCATCCACAGACACGCGTTTCGGCATATCATGCCTCTTCAGTGTGGCTAGACACAACTATCCTTGGGTAGGGTCGAACTCAGACTGACCGCATGGTAGTTCGATATCTTATCCCTCGCCCACTGACAGCTGATGCGGGGACTGTGTTTTTTAAACTATTAA
>CM042163.1:43187915-43190415 GCA_023376005.1 Doryteuthis pealeii
GTCATTTTCCTTTAGCTTCGCCCTGTGATCTGCTGGCACTGCAAATAAGAAGAAATGAATTACCGTTTTTATGTATTATTATTATTATCATTATTATTATTATTATTATTATTATTATTATTATTATTATTATTTTCACGGCAGCTCCAACTTGTGGTTGCTCACTGAAATCTAAGTGACAGCAAGTAATCTCAGGTCTCTAAGACTATTCTAATTATTATTGCCTGATTTCCACAGTACTATAGGCTGGATACTCTCTCTCTCTCTCTCTCTCTCTCCTCTCTCTCTCTCTCTCTCTCGTCTCTCTCTCTCTCTCTCTCTCTCTCTCTCTCAAATATATATATATACTATAGTGTGAGATGATCACTGTTTCAGCTTTGCTGGAATGGCGTACCAAGGCAGATTATTGGTAGAGTGCTCAATATAAAAATAGAGCTGTTATATAATATGATAAAATAAATATATAAAGGTTTTACATATCTATTATTAGGTGACAAAGGAACATTCACGACCATATTGGTTTCATGCGAGGCAATCATCAGGTGAAGATATTTTAAATGCCTCTTCACCTGATGATGTCTCGCACGAAACCAATATGATCGTGAATGTTCCTTTTCACCAATAAATAGATATGTAAACCTTTATATATTTATTTTATTATATTATATTAATATTATATTATATATATATATAATATATATATATATATATATATATATATAACAGGTACTGTTTCATAATTCATGGGTAGCATGAATTATTGGCAACACCCTGTAATTCCACGGGGACAGTTTCCTCATATTAAGGATGGCAGTTTCCATGGGAAAATACAGAGACCAGAAATCTCGTACATCACGTGAATTTAAGTTATTTAATCAGTTGCAGCCGGGATGTTATCCAGAATAGACGTATTCTGGGTGGCTGGACTCAACCCTCCGCGCGTTGTTAGTAAAAAAAAGACAAATAGAAGCTTTTAAAAGACAACAGGCGTTGTTAGTTAATGCATGCCTTAGTTAGAAGACCAGCCAAGCAAGAAGACGAAGAACCAACAAGAAAACCCAGGCTAGACAGGCTAGACAGGCTAGAATCCAACATGGCGAATAGAAAGAAGACTGGACGATGACACCAATGGCCGAAGTAGCAAGTAAGTTATGCATCTGTGTAAATATCTATCTGTCTACCCCCCTCTCACTCTCTCTCTCTCTCTCTCTCTATATATATATATATATATATATATATAGAGAGAGAGAGAGAGAGAGAGAGAAAGAGAGAGAGAGAGAGGTGCATGGGCTAGTGGTTAGAGTCGTGGAAAACAGACTCGTCGATTAGAGTTCAATTCCTAGACGAAGCTGTTGGCATTTCACATAGCGCTAATACCCTTGGGAAAGGTATGAATCCATATATTCTCCCTCCAGCTATGGGTTAAATAGTAGGGCAGACTGGGCCCTTCAGCTTTGGGTAGGTAACCATTCTAGGAGAGGGATAACTCTGAATTCAAAATTCCCTCCAGCTATGGGTTAAATTGTAGGGCAGTCTGGGCCCTTCAGACTTGGTTAGGTAACCAGTCTAGGAGAGGGATAACTCTGAATTCAAAATTCCTGAGGTCGGTCGTTGATTGGGTTTGTGGCAACCCTTGATGTACCAATTCTTTCCTATCGACTGTGCCAAAAAGTGTGGATGGTCCAACACAAGTCTTCACCACTATAAATAAATCACTGTGTGGGTGTTCATTGTATGAACCCCCATGCGTCAAAATCGACGAGAGAGTCCATAATAATAATATATATATATATTACAAGAACTCATTGTTTTATATATCTGCAACAGGGATATATTACAGGTACTACCACTCTGGTTCAGAGTAGACCAAAAAGTAATACCAGTTACTCCACATTCCCATAGCTTCATCAGATGCAGTTTAGTGTCATATCGAGGACACACACCCTACTTTTCAAGATCGGTCTTGCTACCCCTCTATAGGTATATAGTCAGTGTATTCTAAGCCCCGCCGACAGAGTGGGTGTTTTTGTGAATCAGATCAATGATTTGCTTTGTGCAAGGTTGAAAAAAAATGTCCATCATTTTTTCTCTATTTCTTCTTTCCGCCGGACGGATGATTTTTCTTTTTTTTTTTTTTTTTTTTTGTTAAACTTTGATGTCTTCCACATTTGTAACTTAGATTTTTTTTATCATCACGTCTAACCCGGTGACCAGTAAAAATTAAATTAAGTCGTTCACTTTCTTTTCTTTCTTTTCGTTCCTTATTCGGCTAATGTCATTCTATTAATATTTTTTTCTATCCATTATCTCTCATACTCTCTCTCTCTCGCTATATATATATATATATATATATATATATATATATATATATATATAGTAATGGTATATTGTTAATATTAGATCGAGTGGTGTGGACCAAATTGTTCCGATATTATTAGTTGAGTGCTCAATATCAATGATAAAACTGTTATACACACACATAGACATATATAAAACGAGG
>CM042163.1:43195415-43197915 GCA_023376005.1 Doryteuthis pealeii
ATCTCAGATAGCCGTATATTTCACACCGATGTTCGAGCCCAAGTAAAGGTCAAAGGTGTGGAAGTAAGGTGAGCAATTAAACAAAATAAGAATTTTGTTTAATTCTACATGTATAAATGAAAGAATGTTGCCCAAATACACATATTTCAAATTACACGATCCGGCAGCTAAGTACCAAAATAACATATGGCAATACCGTTATAACTCTCACTACTACTTTGAAAACTAATCCACGGATTCCATCCAAATGTAAAAAAAAGGTGGCCAGAAAGGTCGAAAATATCGTTAACAAAATTGTTAAAGTGGAGACGTGCCTTTTGTTTAATTCTACACGTAGAAATAAAAGAATGCTGCCCAAATACACAAACACACACACACACAGATATATATATATATATATATATATATATATATATATATATATATATATATATATGAGGTTAAGTAAACAAACAAATGTGTTTTATTTTTTTATATGGCTTTAAGCCGACAAATTTTGGAGGATATATGCTTAATTGAAGTCATACCTAATTTTGAAAATTAATTAGTTAATAATTAATGAATTTAGGCGGGCATATATGTTCAAATGTAAGGCTAAACAAATCGAGAAAATGTCAATCCCTGAATGTGCATTTCGACCTATTAGGTCTCATCAGTAAGGTTATAGACATGGGAGACTGCTCCGTGTGTGACTCGAAACCTCGACTACTTAAAATACAGTGATTGTATACCCTGAAGAGCGATAAGACCTAACCTAAAAGTCTGTATGTATGCGTATGTCGCTGTTCGGCTGACACCGACAATAGGCCACTCTATAGACGTTACTACTATGGAGAATACAGCCCAAATACTTTTCAACATTCACACCTACTAAAAAGGGAAGATATATTCAACATGCAAAGTACCCTTCACTGTCAAACGCATTCTCTTAAACTGTGACAGTTTTAGACAAACTCGTTCTAAATACTTACCAGACAAGCAACTTAAAGGAGGTTTTCAAAAACACCAAACCAGCGGACATCTTGAATTTTCTAAAAAAAAAAGCAACATTTTCAAGATCTGATTCAATCTACCTGTTCACCAAAAACTGACCAAACATAACCAAATACTATTATAAAAACCCATGATCTAAAACCCGAAACTCATATAAAAGACAAAATGGGAGCGCGTGGTGTAATGGTTAAAGTCATGGGAAATGAACTCGTCGCCCCGAGTTCAAATTCTTGGTGTGATAATAGCATTTCACTTAACGTTAATACCCTTTGGAAAGGTATGAATTCTATGGATAAATAGTAGGGCAGACAGGGCTTTTTATCCTTGGTTAGGTTAAATCCTACTTAATGGACATTAATTCCACCATCGTATGTCACCCCACCGAAAGAAAAAAAATACTAAAAATCAAGGAATTAATTCAATGAAATTTTCAGTGTTGATATATTAATGAATAAACAATATAATGCACCAGTTATTTTATTTAAAAGCTTTTACATTTTTTAAGGTTAATTAACTTTAAACCACGTATGTTCGTGAATCTGTGTTACGCCTCAAAGATACGTAGTTCAAAGTTAACTGATCTGAAAAAATGTAAAAGTTTTTAAATGGTGCATTATATTGTCTATTCATTAATATATCACCACTAAGAATTTAATTAAATTCGGTTAATTCCTTGATTTTTAGTATTTTTTCGTTAAGTAGGATTTAACCATTTATCATGTTCTATAAAATTGAATATGATACTTATACAAATGTACTACCTGTTGAACTCCGCTTAAGAAATTGACCTTGTCTCACATCCTGCCCGTGGGAAGGGTTAGTAAATATATATAGAAGACAAAATGTATGTAACCCTTTTTGGCATTAAATGACTCACAAAGGTTGATATGCCGTTAAATAAAACTCAAAAAACTCAAATATTCAAAAGAAATCAAAAATACTTTTTTTATTGAAAGAGAGAAGCTTTTAAATAAGAAATATCGAGCTACGACTTTATTCTTTCTTTTTCTTTAAAATATAAGCGATTCCTTATAAACAATATAGTTATGCACTTAGGAGAACCTACTTCTTAAATCATAAAGGTCCTTTTCAAAAACACCAAATCATAGGGCATCTTGAATTTTTTATAGAAAAAAGCAACCTTTTCATCAAGATTTGACCAAATCAACCTTTTCAGCAAAAACTGACCAAACATAACTGAATCCTACCATAAAAACCCATGCCCTAAATCCCGTGACCCATAAGGAAGACAAAACCTACTAAACTCTTTTTGGTATTAAATGACCCATATAGGTTGATATATCATTAAACAAAACTCAAAAACTATTTTTTTTTTAATTCAAACATACTTTTATATTGAAAGAGAGAAGTTTTTAAATAAAAAAATATCGAGCCACGACTTTTCACTTTCCATTTCTTTAAAATCTTTCTTTCTAATAATGAATGTCTGGAAGGTGGAAAGAAAAAAGGTCAGTCCAAACGGATATTAAAAAATATTTGTTTAGAT
>CM042163.1:43200415-43202915 GCA_023376005.1 Doryteuthis pealeii
ACTGAGTTCAAATCCTGTTGACGACTCACTTCGTGCTAATGCCTTTTGCAAAGGCATGATTTAATTTCTTCTCAAAACAACCACCCACCCGTACTACGGTAAATAATAGGGAAGACTGAACTCTTTAGCTATGGTATGACGACCAGTTTAGGAGAAAGAATACTCTGAGTTCAAACCAGCTTTACTCCGCGTAAAATGGGCCTTGTGTCACATCCTGGCCGTTGAGGAAAGGTTAGATAAGTATTACTAAAATGCTATTTTCTTATTAGGCCATTTCTCTTATACAACTATGTATAAGCAATTCTTTGTATCTCCTGTCATGTCTCTATTCTCTTCTATTAAGTTTGCAATGGAATATCCTTGTTATCACCTCGTCGTGAATTGTTTTTATATTTATATAAATAAAGAAATTGATATACTGAACCTAGAATCGTTCTTCAACAAAATCATTAAGTATAAATAATTACTTGAAATTATATCATTATTAGTATTAGATACGAATACTTGAAACTGTACATCTATGTTTAAATAATATGTATAATCAAATCCTCACAAACGGTATCCCATCCACCCGACTTTATCCCCAAATCCACCCGTCTCCCGTCCTCTTTCTTTTCTATATAACACATGTATGATGCTTTAATGATCAAATAAACGACTGATGAAGCCGAGCTCAATGCACGGCGAAATATACCTTCTATATATACGTGCCTGAGTTTTGTTCCTTTGTCCATATTTCTCCCTCTAATCTTTACTACATAATATGTATAAATACTTCAACAAGAATCGACATGTCGTAAATCCCATTATTAAATAGAAATAAGTTAAACCGTATGATTATTGGTATTAGATGGACCTTTTCAAAAATTATTAGTATTAGATAGGAATACTTGAAACTGTACATCTATGTTTAAATGATATGTATAAATACTTCAACAAGAGTCAACATACCGTAAAATCCACGAAATCAAACCAAAGGAACATTATTATATAGAAACCATATGATGGTTGGTATTAGAGGGATGTTTTCAAAAATTATTAGTATTCGATAGGAATACTTCAAACTGTACATCTATGTTTAAATAATATGTATAAATACTTCAACAAGGGTTGACATGCCGTAAAATCCACCAAATCAAACCAAATGAGCATTATTATATAGAAATAAGTGAAACCATATGATTATTGGTATTAGATGGATATTTAAAAAAATTATTAGTATTGGATAGGAATACTTGAAACTATATAAATGTGTGCAAATAGATAATAACCATTGGATAAAAGTAGTCATTTGCTTGACTGACTTCAGCATTAATTAATCCATAAAGAGTTGACATGCCATAAAATCGATTAAACAACTATATGGTCATGTTTTTAATAATCTTTCGTCCATTCTAAGTGATCTTTACAGTATTATCTGCGTTATTCGGACTATTGTCCTCATCTGTATTGTAATCTGTACAACCGATATGCCCTCCGGCCTTCTTCGGGTATTTCTTGTCGGACTCGGGAACCTTCTTTTCGGACTCGGGAACTTTCTTGTAATCGGGAACCTTCTTGTCGTAATCGGGAGCCATCACGGAACTTTGAACCTAACCCTTTATTCAATCCACGGGGGTATCCTGTTCTCATTCCGCTAACCATAGCTGGGGTAGGGGCGTTAAGCGGTGTTAATTATTATTTTTACAATAGTTTTGTTAAATATTTTTTGCTGAGGAGAAGAGCTTTGTTCTATTATTATTAAATCTTAGGTCCTTTCTCCCACACTTGTTTCTTATATATATATATATATATAATATATATATATATATATATATATATATATATGAAAGTAAGTAAACAAACAATGTGTTTATTTTTTATATGGCTTTTTTTTTTTTAGCCGACAATTTTTGGAGGATATGTGCTTAATTGACGTCGTACCTAATTTTGAAAATTAATTAGTTAATAATTAATGAATTTAGGCGGGCATATATGTTCAAATGTGAGGCTAAACAAATCGAGAAAATGTCAATCCCTGTATGTACATTTCGACCTATTAGGTCTCATTAGCAAGGTTATAGACATGGGAGACTACTCCTTGTGTGACTCGAAACCTCGACTACCAAGCTGACAGTCGGAGATTCTAACCACTACACCAGCTGGCCTATCCCAGATTGTTCGTTCGTTTTGAACTTATCTATATATCACTTTTTGGGGGACTTATCGCACGACAGTATGAAAGTAAGTAAACAAACGATTTGTTTATTTTTGTAATGGCCTTTTTAGCGGACAATTTTTGGAGGATATGTGCTTAATTGAAGTCATACCTAAATTTGAAAATTAATTAGTTAATAATTAAGGAATTTAGGCGGGCATATATGTTCAAATGTATGTGTGTGTGTTTGTATGTGTATATATAGGTGTATACAGGTGAATATGTATATGTATGTATGTGTGTATATAAATGTTTATATGCATATATATATGTGCATATACGTATGTATATATATATATATAT
>CM042163.1:43207915-43247915 GCA_023376005.1 Doryteuthis pealeii
CCCTCGCCAACTCAGCGTACGAGTAGCACAGGGATCTTCGTGTTAAAGTGAGAAGCTGATGATAGGTGGGGTGCTCCACCTCAGACGCTAAATAAACAAATTCCTTTGTTTAGCGCAAGTGGAAAGGGGATAGATTTCCTCGATGTCTAGGTGATACCGAGTTTAAGCCAACTTGACCGACGACTGTTTATTATATAATATATATATTATTAAAAGAATCACAAAAAGAATATTAATTAAAGAAATTAAAAAGACTATAAAAAAGGTGTGCCCTCTGGGCATAAATATTTAGGTTTTGAAAAAAGGATATAATATTCTGAATTAGAAAGACTAATGAAATCAAATACGAACACAAAAAAGATTACACTTATTTTTACTTTATTCTAATTTGAACATAAAACTATACATATGATTACTTTTAATACTTTTGAATATATAACAATCATATTAGAAATCAATAATAATAAGTAATTATTTATTAAACACGGTTTTATTAAAACCGGTATGCAAATTATTCACACCATATTCCTATATAAAGATTCATTTCATCATATATAATACACATAGCAGGATTTTAAACACATTAATAACATGGGAATTTCGGGGCCTGTGTCGATTAATGAAATTAACAGCGTCGGTCCCAGGCAACACCTGCCCCCTCGATTTAAAGGGGCAGGGCTGGGTTTATTGCCCAGTGCCTGAGGCGCCCCTCGAGAGGGAATGCCGACGGGATCGACGCATTTTTTGTGTCTACCACCCATGAGCTTCGGCTTGTGGGTGGACCCACATAAAAATGTCCTTGTGCCACGCCCTCATAAGTGGGGTGAGAGGCAAATGCCTTAATAGCATGGGTTGTTTTGAGACAAATCTATCTCCGCTAGACTTTAATAGACATTGATAATAAATAAGATGCTAATAAAGATTAGATAATGATTATTTGATAAGCGTTGGGAATATAACGTAAATAACTAAAGGAATTGTAATGTTGTTGGTGACTTTATTTGGGTTACAGACAGAGAGACACATAATCTCCATTATAAAAGATATAATGTGGGTATTCAATCTCTGGTTACCCGGAAACCTTTGCATATACATTATAGAAGAACTTAATTTAAAAGAACAAATTGAAAATAGGAGAAAGCTAAATAACATAGTAAAAACAAGGAAATGACGGAAGAAAAGAAAAAAAAGAGACCGAGAAAAAAATTGACGGTTAATTTTCTGGAAAAAAATAGAGTACAACAGAATAAACAGCGTAAAATACGGGAAAATTACCTTAAAGGTGTTATAAAGCGAAAATTTTAAGAAGAGAAGGAAAATAATAAGTTTGAACCGGAATTTTTTTTTTTAAATGAATGAGTGTTTTAAAGGAAAATTTTCAGTGAAGAAAAATAAAACGAAAAAAAAAAAAGGAAAAGAAAAAGATTTTTGAGAAAATAAAGTTAATTGAATAAAAGTTTCTTGGAGGGAAATAGACAGTGAAGGAGAAAAAAAATATTAAGGAGGAAAAAGTATGAACAAATGAAAAAAAAAATTGATAAATTAATGGCTGAATTAAAATGGCCGACAGTGATAAAAACACAAGCGAAAAAGAAAAACGGTTCGTCAAACTCTGCAAAATTTGACACCATAATTACTAATGTAATTATCTCAATTAAATGATCCCTCTGTGGGATTGGTTGCAGTTAGTAAAGCAGGGTGTCGAGATTCGGGGGGACAGGCTTGGTTTCGTGGGCTGGGAGTGTTAAAACCGTTAGGGAGGAAGACAACACTTGAGAGTGAGATAGAAATGCGCATGACAAACGAAAACAGCGCAGATATGCGCATGTTTAATAGAACGGCGTCATTGCAGATGGAAATTCGTTCTCAGAACAAACAGAGAGCTTTCGTTTTACATTGACGAAGAGAATTAGAAAGATCCCTGAATATTACTGCAAATGCTAGAAGAATTATCTGTAGTAAAGCGTTGTATGTAAAGTAAAGTCTATCGGGGTGGCCTAAAGTCGGTATCAGCCAGACAGTGAGGGAATCTATCCCCTTTCACTAGAGCTAGACAAAGGAGATTTTAGCGTCTGGGCCGGAGCGCCACAACTACCATCAGCTCCACTTTAGTGGACAGATCCCTGTGCTACTCATACGCTGAGTTGGCGAGGACCGATATCAAACCAGGAACGTTCAGGTTCCAGCCGAACACTCTACCGACGGAGCTAAACAGCTCTGTCGGCTGGGGTTGTAGAATATGCTGATTGCTCTTCTAAGACCCCCTCCTACGGGGGCCGCGGGTTGCCACCCGTAATGCTTTAGGACGAAAACCTGGTGGCTAAGCAGTCTATGACATACAACACCCCCCTTTGGCTTTTACTAAGGTTAGGCGGATGATCAGATGTTGTATACCCTTTCTTTACTTCTATTATTCTTCTGCTCATCTTTGGTATCTTACGTTCTTCTTCTAGCGTCTCTTCTAACGTCTCTGTTCTTGCTGGTTGGTCGTCCTTGATTCATTTCTTCTTCTAGTTGCCAAGACATTCATCAACCACAAAACCATATTATTTATTTAAACCTTTATTTACTTAACAAAACATTTTCCCTAACTAAGCACAGCGCTCGTGTGCAGTGTCCCAGCTAAAGCAGATACGTCTTCTCTGCCTGACGTCCAAGCTGAAAACTGAGAGCCAACCAGGTCCCACGTGACTTCACGTATTTCGCGGGCTTTCTGTAATATTCCATGGAAAGTCCCGCCCGTGATATGAAAAGGGGCCATCCCTTCAGAATTACAGGGGATTGACAATAATCTTATGCAACCGCATAGATTATGTAACACAGAGAGCCCCCTTGCATCTATATGATTGTCCCGATCGTATTGCTCTTATGGGAGCCCCAACTTTATATAAGAGCTAGAATATGTCGACTGAGGTTCTTAGTGCCTTAGGTACGATTTTAAACCGTGTCTACTGGTGAGGTTAAAATTCTGGAGGTCTGGGGAGTGTGCAGTACACCTTCATTGCCATTATTCGCAGGTTCATTGAGACCCGGTGTGGTAATATCTGTTAGGGTCCCATCTACTAGTAGAAAAGATCTAAAATGAGTTTTAAAAAAATGAATACCCAAACAAGAGTGAAAAGCAAGTATTTGACATAAAATGATCAAAGGGTTAACATGCCCTAAAATCCAATGAAACAACCTTTCTTCCTAAGTTAAATGCACTAATCCTAGGTCCATCTGTTGCGTACTGGCATCAAATGTCTATATGTTATATAGCGGCATCAAATTCACGGCCCTACTTTGTGTATCTGCATACGTATCGTAGCGGGTATCGTCACTAACCCTAGACGATATATGTAGTGGCATCAAATGTCTATATGTTATATAGCGGCTTCAAATTCACGGCCCTACTTCGTGTATCTGCATACGTATCGTAGCGGGTATCGTCACTAACCCTAGACGATATATGTAGTGGTCGCTTAATGAAATCATAACACATGCTGTATAGTAGGAGTTTTGACTTTATTTCTTCTTCTTGGCTGTACGTGGTGGGCGGCGAGTGTTGAAATGACTACTACTACTGCTGGGATGGTGATGTTGAGGTAAAGGGGTGGCTGATGGCGTCTCACCGCCCTTGGCCGCGACGGACCGTGAGCGTCGGTCACTCACTGTTCTCCGTCCACTGTCTGACTCTGACTGCTAACTGACCTGGGATCTCCTGATTCCATTGTTCGCTTTTACCGGGGAAAAAGTCCTTTGTCATTTTTGTTGTCTTTTCTTTGCTTTGTTTAATTTAACCGGAAATTCCTATTTCCGTTTGTACAATATACAACACATCCTGGACTAAACTGGTTGTACCTGTTAGGGTCCAATTTATGGGTCATAAAGATCTGTTTTAAAATTACTCGTATGAGTATGAATTTGTGATGATAATTAAAAAGTAAAATTCAAATGATAACAGCATGGATGTTTTTTTGTGTTTTTTTTGCATCTAATATTGTAATTAGTAATTTTTGCTTTCAGGTTGGATCAGCTCAAGGTCGTTTTTATTTGAGGATTGTAATGGGACATCCTGATGGGAACTAACTCACGATTCAGTAATAATGGATCTGCGAGACATATTTTTTTTAAATCCTCCCTCTACCCAGGCAACGCCGGGTAACCGCTTCTAGTCGTTTATAAAGGATAATAACTCGAAACCACATTACCTAAATATTTAGTCTTGAATGGTTGTTGCAATTTTATTTTCTGATCGTTTATATATTTCTTATTATAAAGGAGGTTATGCCTGTCTGTAACCGAAACTAATGTCACCACTGACGTCACAATATCCTTAGATATTTAAGTTATATTCGCAAAAAATATGAAATAGTCATTATTTAATCTTAATTAGCATCTTTTTATTAACGATGTCTCCAATAAAGTATAAGTTAGATTTACTGCAAAACTTCACATATTATTAATGCATTTTACATCCTGATATATGTATCATATATCTCTAAGAAATAAAGATTTGCATAGAATATGGTGGGAGTAATTTACATAAGGATTTTAACAATACTTGGTTTAATAAATAATTATTTGGTGTTACTGATTTCTAATACTATCATGTTATTCTCAAACATATTAAAAGCAATCCTATACATAATTATATATAGAAATTAATTAAAGCAACATTAAAATAAGTGTAGTATTCTTATATTCGATCTTATTTAGTTTCTTTAATTTTTCTGATTTAATATAATATTTTATTACTATAAAACTTAAATACTTGCGCCCAGGGAGTGCATTCTTTTGCTAGCATATATATATATATATATATATATATATATATATATATATGTGTGTGTGTGTGTGTGTGTGTGTGTGTGTGTGTGTATATATAATATATAATATATATATATATATATATATATATATAGTATATTAAGAAAATTGAAAAAACACAGGTTTAAATAAGTTGAGTGGTAAGTTTACTGGTCGAAGCTGCAGTTTTTCGATCTATTAATTAGATCATCTTCAGGGCATTTGTTGGTATATGGAAGGTGATAAAAAAATTTATCACAGAATAACGAGAAAAGCAAGTGATAGTCCTTGTTTGTCAGTCTGTTCAAAATTTGAAGTTTGAAGAAAGGACGGTGAATTCAAATTTTGAACAGACTGATAAACAAGGACTATCACTTGCTTTTCTCGTTATTCTGTGATAATTTTTTATCACCTTCCATATATTAACAAATGCCCTGAAGATGATCTAATTAATAGATCGAAACACTGCAGCTTCGGCCAATAAACTTACCACTCAACTTATTTATACCTGTGTTTTTTCAATTTTCTTAATATACTACATACTGTCAGATTCACTTCCTTTTCTTCACACACACACACACATATATATATATATATATATATATGTGTGTGTGTGTGTGTGTGTGTGTGGTGTGTGTGATAATAGCATCGAGATTTTTGTACTTTTTGACACACCTTGTATTCGGAAAAAATAACGTTCCGTTCATTGTTCATTTCTATCTTGGTAAATACAGCTTCGAACTTGGCATTTTTATGACGCACCTTGTATTCTGAAAAAAATTACTGTTCCATTCATTGTTCATTTCTGCCTTGGTAAATACAGCTTCAATCTCGATACTTTTATTACACATCTTGTATATATATATATATATATATATATATATATATAGATATATAGATATAGATAGATATAGAGATAGAGATATAGATATATAGGCTTTAGCGGAAAATCTTTATTTTATCTATATATTCAAATCTTATCTGTAACTCATCTATGATATTGTATAAATCATTATCAACACTAATCAGTTGTAAGTTATCTTTCAGATATTTTATTGGCGGATACAAGTCATGGGATTCTGCCAATGTTTTGCTCTTTTAAACTTAGACGACGATTTCCGCTGGTTTATATACGTATATAAATATATATATATATTATATACGCACACAGACACACACACACACACACACACATATATATATATATATATATATATATATATGTGTGTGTGTGTGTGTGTGTGTGTGTGTGTGTAATATACAAACTTATTCGTAAACCCTTGCGTTAAGAAAAAACCGGCAAATAGTTTGTTAGTAAAACTATATTACTAAACGTCACCAGGGGAAAAAATGAAAAAAAAGAAAGAATAATCGATTATATATATGAAATATATATATATATATTATACAAAAAATTATATATATGAAATATATATATATATATATATATATATATATATATATACATATATATATATATAACCGGGACTGGGGATAGAATATTTGTTTGCGAAGTATGACAGAGGTGGGGGATTTAGGGCGGATAATAGAATTAAGATAGAAATAGAAAAATTAAAAGAATATGAAAAAAAGTTTCTTGTTGGATACCAGATGGTATGATTTTAGATGCCATCGCAGTTTGTAACATTGAGATCTCAGGGACAGCGTCAAATGCGACATCTGTGGTCAAGAATGTTTTTCAAACATCGGACTTCACAGTCACAGGAGGCAGTGTAACTTCAGGGGCACAAAAACTTTAATATAGTCTTCCGAGACTGAAATGCCAATATATAATATATTGTAACATTGAAAATTAAGATGGTGTCAGTTGATTTAAAAATTTCACTTTACTGTTTTGTAATCAGACAGAAATGCCATTTCTCGAACCATCTTGTTCACCTCTTTTCTTAAAAAGATATTTCCTTTCAAATTGAAGACAGATTTTTATCAAGGGTCATGCAGTCTTTGCCTCTAAATTATTTTCAAAACAAGTGACCTTTTTTTCTTTTTTGTCTTCTTCTCTTGTGGTTTCTTTCTTGTTGCTAACATTTTTACAGACACAAATCGATTACAAAAAGATTGCCAGTTTTTTGCGACCGACCACTTCCAAATTTGGAAAGTTAAACATCGACATAATCCCGATAATTTTAGGAATTTAAAGCTCAAATTTTGTGAATGTTCTAACTTTACGATGGTCCACACGTGGACAAAATTTCAGAAAAATTAAAGTGTGAAATTTTAACAAATTTTAACAAAATGTTATAGCTTCGCTTCTGAGCAAAAACCAAACTATCAATTTGGGACAAAAATGTTCAATAGATTTTAAATAATAACAGAAAAAAATATTTGTCATAGATTCAGTGCCACATCGGGATATTGATCTTGCTATGAAAAAATCAGAAATCATCAATAACTTAAAATTGGTTGACTTTAAGACTTTTTAATAGCAGGTTTTGGTTCCTCGGGTAAAAATGCTTTATAAAACAATTTTTAGGAGTAGGGAAGCACTAGAATTCATTTTACAGAAAAAATAGATTACAAAAAGTCGCCATTTTTTGCTACCCGCCTCAAATTTGGAGAGCTAAATATCGACATGACTCTGCCAATACTTAGAATTGGAAGCTCAAATTTTGGGGAATGTCTAACTTTAACATAGCCCACACATGTAAAAAAATTCAGAAAAATTGAACGGTGGGTGACATTGCCTGGATGATTTGACATGGAATTACTCATATATATATATATATATATATGTGTGTGTGTGTGTGTGTGTTCCGTGAAGAACCTCTATGAGGTTGGTTATTTTTTAATGCTCTTATATATGTGAGGGAGGGTTCATGGGAGTTGTGTGTATGACTATATGTGTATACATATAAATGTATGTGTGTGTTTACATATATGAGTGTGAATGTGAGTGTGTGTATGTATCTCGGTACTGTGCGCGTGACTTCTAGATTTTTAATTGGGTCAAAAGTGGCTTGTTTGATGTGTGGTGGTAATATATATATATATATATATATATATATATGTGTGTGTGTGTGTGTGTGTGTGTGTGTGTGTGTGTGTGTGTGTGGTGAGGGCACCTGGCTGATGAGTTTTCAATTAGTCTTCAGAGTTGTTCCTTTCAAATTGGGTGGTCAGTGTGTTTGATTACCTTTTTAAGTGTTGGTAACTCCCACATCTTAATACCAAGATGGGCATTAACGTTTTATGTTAAGTCCAAATGGATGAAAAATTTAATTTCGTTAATCTATATGTTTTTTTATTATATATGTATATATAACTGCTCTGTCTATTTTATTTCTGCTTTGTTTATTTTAAGTTCTACATAAATTATGACACTAGAAAAAGAAACGCTTCCTCCCGCCTCAAACAAATTTCTGTCTCGTCAGCGATACGAGACAACGTGAACGATTTTTCCTAATAATGTTTAGCTAACTTATATATCTAGTTTTGGAATTTTCTTTAAATAAAGAAAATAGTTTCTAGAATAAATAAGATTAAAAAGGAATAACTATGTTTTATTATTCCTTTTCACGTTCTAAGATTCTGGCAATCGAAGACTCTAAGACGATTCAGAAATCGCGAAATGTAAGGAAATGTAAATATTTCTTCATTAAACAAAGTGCACTGAGAAAATCGTCGCCATTTTAAATTATTAAATTCGCGCATGCGCTTTGTTTGTTTCCTGTTTTGTCCACAGTGCAGCAAACTAGAGACAGTGGGGTACAGTGAGGAAAGCAGCACCATGACACAATTCACTCCTCCAAAAATTTGGAAAGGCCATGCTGCACTGCTTGTAATTGGGTAATTATTAGCAAGCTAGTCTCGCAGATCCATTACTACTGAAAAGCGAGTTTGATGCTAGTTGGCAGCCTTGTGTCACATCCTACCTATGGTCAATGACGTTACATCGTAGTGTAATGGTTAGCGAACAGATCCATTACTACTGAATAGTGAAATCGATCCTCGCTGGATGCCGCGTATTTGCAACCGTGTGTCACATCCTACCCGTGCCGAAAGGATTGGGTAAAAGGGGGTCCCATCCTGATGAAATGTTTAGCAAGCTAGTCTCGCAGATCCATTACTGCTGAATAGTGTTCGATCCTCGCTGGATGCGCCACACTTGCGATCTTGTGTCACATCCTACCTGGAATTATTTGTTTTTCTATTATATATATATATATATATATATATATATATATATATATATATATATATGTATGTGTGTGTGTGTGTGTGTGTGTGTGTGTGTGTGTGTGAATAAAAAGGCCTTAAATACCATGGGTATCGTGGTTATGGACCACGAGTGGAAATGGTCCATAACCACGATACCCATGGTATTTAAGGCCTTTTTATTCACAAATAACTTTGCTCTGTTTACAATAATTAAACATTGAGCTCTCATACGGAACCTGAACTCTACAACAAACTACTGGTAGAGAATAGGACCAGCCTAGAAGCACCTTGTACCAAGAAACTTGGTACCACACCAAAGTATATATATATATATGTCGGCTGGGGTGTTAGAATGCACCGACTGCACCTCTGCAGAGGTGTAAGACTCCACCAATGGGGCAACCTGTTGGCCGTGGGTGGCGACCCGTGATGCTTAAGGATAGAGCCCAGGTGAATGGCAGTTCATGACATGCAATACTCCACTTTGGCCCTACTTGGGCTAGACGGGCGGTCGGAGAGGCCCCCTCCGATCAACCGGCTGGTCACGTCAAGCCCTAGCACCTATATGATTTCCCAACCCTATTGCCCTTATGGCAAGCCCCAACCCCTTTTTATCATATGGGTGCTAGAAGGCGGTGGCTGCAGGTCTACATGTCCTGTGAATGACGTTAAACTCTATCTGATGGTGAGGTTCCAATTTTGGAGGTTTGGGGAATGTGGAGCACGCCTTCATCACCATTGCTGCCCTGGTCCACTCTGACCCGGAGTGGTAGTACCTGTTAGGGTCCCATCTATGGTTAAATAGAAAAATGTATTTATAAAAAAATTGTATTATCCATTAAGAATTGATTTATTTCAAAACTTTATTGGCATTAAATGACCCACTGAGGTTGATATGCCGTAAAACAAACCAAACCAAACCAAACCAAAACGAATAACATTTTAACTTTAATATACCTTGGCTTGGCACTATTAATTTTTATAATGATTTCTTCAGTCATTTGTTTTGAATTTTACTTGCCCTTATCATTAAACATGAAAAACATTATTTTCAAATACTATACGTTTTCCATGCCTGTTCTTTTAAATCAAACATGTATGAAAGAAAATAAAAGGAAATATAAACCTCAGGGAAATGATAGGGTCCAACAACATTTTGAAGAATTCGTTTTACGATAGGTAAAGGAGGTTCAGTTTAGCAGCATTTGAGAAAATTCTCAGTAGACTATAACAATGTGTGGGAAGTATTCTTTATATGAAACTTGCTCTATTGCTGCATACAAATAGTAATCAACATAAAAAAAACTCAAGTTAATATTGATTTAACAATTTTTAATGTTAAATTTACATATTTCTTTACACTTATTTTAGAATTTTACTTCTTCTGTTTGTATAACTTTTACTCTTTATTTTGTTTGCTTAGCTTCTTCTTCTTCTTCTTCTTCTTCTTCTTCTTCTTCTTCTTCTTCTTCTTCTTCTTCTTCTGTTTGTTTAACAACTTCTTTTTTCTTTTCTTTCTTATGTTTATATAACTTCTCTTTCTTTTCTCAGTTCAACTTCTTCTTCTTCTTCTTCTTCTTCCCTTCTTCTTCTTCTTCTTCTGTTTGTTTAACTTCTTCTTTTCTTCTTCATCTTCTTCTTCTGTTTGTTTAAGTTCTTCTTTTCTTTTTCATCTTCTTCTTCTTCTTCTTCTTCTTCTTCTTCTTCTTCTTCTTCTGTTTTCTTTCTTCGTTCCTTCTTCTTCTTCCTTGTTCTTCTTCTTTTTAACTTTCTTCTTCTTCTTCTTCTTCTTTCTCTTCTAAAATTGATCAACAGTTAACAATTCTGTGCAAAGGTCAAATTAAGCAGAGAACCTAAAAGAATTAACTTCCGGCATTAAAGGTGAGGCTGATCTAAAGCGACATATTGATTTCATTGTACCGACTTTTTATTGGTCCATTGAGGAAGGCATAAAGTAAGATGGAGCAATGGTTAGACGGTTGGGGTAACTATGGTGAGGCGGGGTTAGGGTTGTTGTATTTGATGGGTGAGTGAAAATTTGGATTTGACCGGACCTTGTTCATAACACTATTGGCCATAAAATCGATGGGGATCAACATTATTGTAGGGACACTGTCAGAAGGAATATAAAAATGGGAGATTTTCTGGCAGGAGGTTTGAATTTATTTCGAAATACTTTTATATATAACCGTTATGTATATAAACTCCTATGTATTATATATATATATATATATGTATATATATATATATATATATTATATATATTATATATATATGTGTGTGTGTGTGTGGTGTGTGTGTGTGTGTTATATATATGTGTGTATGTATGTATTATATATAATATGTGTATGTATGTATATATATATATATGTGTGTATGTATGTATTATATATATGTGTATGTATGTATTTTATATATATATATATATATATATATATATAAAGTGTTAATTTCAACATATACATACTTATGTATATATATATATATATATATATATATATATATATATATATATGTACATGTATGTATGTATTATATATATGTGTATGTATGTATTCTATATATATATATATATATATATATGTATATATATATGTATGTATATGTATGTATTATATATATGTATGTATATATATATATATATATATATATATATATATATATTATATATATATATATATATATAAAGTGTGAATTTCAACATATACATACATGAATTTAAACACACACACACATATCTATATATACTTTACTAGGACCGCTTAGCACAGTTGGTAGAGTGTCCGGGTGGGAACTCGAAGTTCCTGGTTCGATTCCGGTCAACGCCAACTCAGTGTATGAGTAGTATACGGATATGTGCGGTAAAATGAGGAGCTGATGGTAGGAGTGGCGCTCCCTCTCAGACGCCCAAACATTCTCCCTGGTCTAGCGCTAGTGAAAAGAGGATAGACTCCCTCGCTGTCTGGCTGATACTGACATTAGGCCACCCGAGGACTTTAAAAAACACATATATATATATGTATTAAAACAGTTAAAATCCCCTTCCCATTCTGTAAGTGGAGACAGCCTAATGTTACTCAATTCCGCTGTAGGTAGCTTACAAAATGTCTAGCCACACTGAGGAGACTTGATAAGTCGAAACACGTGTCTGGGATGACCCTATATATGCTCCCCATCCCCTAGGGTTGAGCACTCTGGGGATCTTGCTGACCCGCCAACTCAAGCGTAAACGCAACGCTCTTCTAAGGAATGGAGCACTTTGTGACGCCTTTACGCAAAGCGATGTGTGTATTAAAACAGTTAAAATCCCCTTCCCATTCTGTAAGTGGAGACAGCCTAATGGTTACGGTGCCGGACTGACACCCAACCGATCGGATTTCAATTCCGGCTGTAGGTAGCTTACAAAATGTCTAGCCACACTGAAGAGACTTGATAAGTCGAAACACGTGTCTGTGGATGACCCTATATATATATATAAGGGGGTGTACACGAATATCATTTTAACTTTATTATACATACTAAGAGGCCAGGTTAGCTCAGTCGGTAGAGCGTTCGTCTAGAAACCACAAGTTTCCTAGTTAGATACCGGCCTTCGCCAACTCAGCGTATGAGTAGTACAGGGTTCGGTGCGGTAAAGTAAGGAGCAGATGGTAGGTGTGGCGCCCCACCTCAGATGCAAAAACAATCTCCTTGGTCTAGTGCTAGTGAAAAGCGGATAGACTCCCTCGCTGATTGGCTGATACCGACTTTAGGCCACCCCGACGACTACTTACATACTAGCAAAAATTAAATGCTCTCCGGAAGGTATAAAAATTAATTTTTGAAAGATATTGCTTGAGCGGGATCAGGGTTAAAACTTCAATGTCAGAGGGTTTGTAAACGTAAGTAAAATCATCAAATTTAATAAAGGGATAAAAACATAAAAGATTTCGAAATGGAAATGTTGTTCTGTTCCCCTCAAATAAAATGTTCCGTGTTGATTATTAATTAAATGATTTTCCACGTAATTTTTACACAAAATCGTCGGTATTTTTTTCTTCTTCTTTTTATTTAACAAGTTAATAATGAAAAAATGATTATTTTTGTTTATCAATAATTTTCTCGTAAAATTCTCTAAGTTAGATAACTTTAGATATATACTGAAATTAAACAAACTATATATAGATATATAATACCGGGCATGTATTTATTAAAACTTGTTTTAAAAATCAATAAGAACCGTCTAAGTTTGCATACACACATTTTTAGTGTATATGATATATGATTATTATTCATTCTATGTATTGACGATCTTGGGTAATGTAACGTAAACAGTGACGTATTTCGGTTACAGACAAATTGAGACCGAATCTCCTTTATTAATAGATAAATGGTAATTTCAACATTATATATTTAAATACACACACACACAGATATATATGCGCACACACACACACACACACACACACACATACACATATATATATATATATATATATATATATTACAGCTAACCAAAACTCTGTTCACACCCACTCCCCCAGCCATTTTGACTATTCCCAACCCCCACACACGCACACACTTATTCCCTCTCCTTCCTTCCTTTTCTCTCTCATTTTTTCATCTCCCTCTGGCGGGCAATACATGAACTATTTTAGAAACCAAACAAGAATTTAAGCAGATATGGCCTGTGATTTTTTTTTTTAATTCATGCCACTAGAAAAAAAAGACCTTGGACATTTTTCTTCACTACAATTGCACTCTCGTCTCTCGACCAATGTTGTTATTAGCATCTGGCTTGTGCACACTGGACATCACTGGTGAGTTTGCTCCTAAGTTATAAGGAAGTTGGCTTCATTCAAAAAATAATTAATACCTTAACATAGATTAATATTCTTGGCGTTGTCTTCTATAGTGATAGTGGTTATACATTGTGAGAGTTCGATGTATATTGTTTGATTGTTTGTTTTGTTTTACCGCATATCAACCTCAGTGGGTCATTTAATGCCGATAAAGTTTTGAAATAAATCAATTCTTAATGGATAATACCATTTTTTTATAAATACATTTGTTCTATTTAACCCATAGATGGGACCCTAACAGGTACTACCACTCTGGGTCAGAGTGAACCAGGGAGCAATGGTGATGAATGGGTGCTCCACATTCCCCAAACCTCCAAAACTGGAACCTCACCATCAGATAGAGTTTAACGTCATTCCCAGGACATGTAGACCCGCAGCCACTGCCTTCTAGCACCCATATGATAAAAAGGGGTTGGGGCTTGTCATAAGGGCAATAGGGTTGGGAAAATCATATAGGTGCTAGTGTTGGAAATTGGGTTATCTGCCCACCCGGAAGTCCGGACAATAGGGCACAGAGAGCATAGAACCCTGAATCAGCAGAACCAATACTGCAGGCACTAGCAGAAGACCTGAGTCGGCACGCTAGAGAAAGACGTTAACTCCAACAAGCAGACAACACCGAGACAACAAGATAAGTGCACACAAATCTCTTGTATTACTTTTATATATCCCGCCAGTAGAAATTCTCTGGCAAACACTTAAAGACATTTGCACAAGAATTACACACACACATTAAATACTATCCCAGAAATAAAACTGTTAACCCATTTATAAACTATAATTTGCCTTGTCTCCTTCCTTTACGACTGAGATACTAATTCACCCCAGTATTTCTGTTACTAGGGCTTGACGTAACCAGCCGATTGATTGGAGGGGGCCTCTCTGACCGCCCGTCTAGCCCAAGTAAGGGCCAAAGTGGAGTATTGCATGTCTATATTGTTTGAGGTGTATGAACGAATAGAATAATATAGATGAATAAATGAAGGAAAAAAGCTTTGAATTTGTTCATGTAATTATCTATTTCAACTGCAACTAATTCGTTAATTCGTTAAAGCATCTTCAAACACGGAGATAAAAATGGACATTACTGATTTTTTTCAGAATTTCTAATTGATTTTACGTGGAATGCACAATCTGCAGATAGAAACATGTGAAATAAATTGCCAATCGAAAAGATATACACAAACCTTCAGCGGAATAAATATATATATATATACTAGCAAATATATGCACCCTCCGGGTGCAAGTATTTAAGTTTTAATGTAATAAAATATTGTATTAAATTAGAAAGGCTAATGAAACTAAATAAGAATACAGATAAAAAGATTTGAAACAGACGGAGTATAATAAAAGATTTGAAACAGAGGGAGTATAATAAAAAATGGGACAACAGAAACTTACACTTCCATCACTCTCGTCTTTCATTGTTATTTTTTCTAATTTAAGTATTTAGTTATAAGAGGAAGTAAAGAATAAAATGACAGTTATTTTTTCTTGTTAATGATTTCATTTAAGATTTATTGAAGAGATTTTGCTCATATTCATTAAAATAAAACCAAACAGTTAGAAATCAATAATACTAAGCACATATTTAAATTCGATATTTTAATATTAATATGCAAATTAGCCTTCCTTCACATTGTAAACCACTATTTTGTTGTATATATAAATATAATTGCATGTTGTCAGTATGTAGACATAGTTAACAGTATTAATAATGTAAGACAATTTTATTAATAATTGAGGTTTAGATAAAAATAAAATCATGGAGAATGTGATGTCTATAACTAAGAGAATTGTGACTTGAGTAGGAATATAGTTTCGGTTACAGACAGAAAAACACACAATCTCCATTATAATAGGATATATATATATATATATGTGTGTGTGTGTGTGTGTGTGCGTGAGAACGAATATAAATAAATAAATATATACTAAACTATATATATCTATCTATTATTTACCTATTTATTTGTTTATCAACGCTCTATCGCAGACATTGAGCGCGCTCCTAATAATACTGTACGTTGGCTTACTACTGCCTCTTCAAATGAATGTATTTCAATATCGGCGATTAAATAATTAACCACGTATTCGAGCTGTTGATTGGCTGGGGTTTAATCCACGTGACCACGCCGAGTCTATACGTTTAAGTGGTGGATTCCAACACGCCTTATATCACCAAAATATTCCAACACAGACGTCTAGAGACAGCCTCGAAAAGAGTTTGGATCTGCCAGAAAAGGTGATAGAATCCGTCCTCAAAAACGATTCCGAAAAGCGAAAGTCATAAGTCCATATCCCTGAGCTCGGTCCCTTCGTTATGCTGTTTTGTGTATAGGGCGAGGCTTCATTTAGTGTAATGGCTACCGCGCTGGTAGGCGACATCCAGTTTCGCTATTACTTTTACTTTGGTATTGTTTAGCTCAGTCGGTAGAGCATCCGCCTGGGAATCCCAAGGTTCCTGGTTCGATACCGGCCCTCGCTAACTTAGCGTAGAAGTAGCACAGGTATCTGTGCGGTAAAGTGAGGAGCTGGTGGTAGGTGTGGTGCTCCACCTCATACACTCCTCAGTCGTGTGCTAGTGAAATGGAGATAGACTCCCTCGCGATACCAACTTTCCTTTTTTACTGATATCTTTGGGAAAGGTATGAACGCCTCAACCTCCGAGCTATGGTTAAATATTACAATTACAATGATGGTTTTGACATTAAATAACCCATACATATACATTGTGTATATATACATGCACATACACACAGTATAGCTCAGTCGGTAGAGCGTTCGGCTAGAAACCACAAGGTTCCAAGTTCGATCCCGGTCCTGGCCAACTCAGCGTATGAGTAGCACAGGAATCTGTGCGGTAAAGTAAGGAGCTGATGGTAGGTTTGGTGCTCCACCTCAGATGCAAAAACAATCTCCTTGGTCTAGCGCTAGTGAAAAGGGGATAGACTCACTCGCTGATTGGCTGATACCGACTATATATATATATATATATATATATATATATATATATATACATATGTTATTTTATTTGTTTTTTGTTTTTTTTTATTCATATATTTTTATTCTATTCATTTATCTAATTTTATTTATTTAATTTATTTCTTTAAATTTTTATTTCTTTATTTTTCTTTTATTATTTGGTTTTCTTTTAATTCAATTTAATTTATTTAGCTTTTTATTTATTGTTGTTTTATTTATTCGTCCTATTTTATCTTATTCTATATATTCATTTATTTTTAAATTTTTATTTAGTTTTTATTTTATTCATTTGTGTTGATGTTTATCTTATTTGATTTATTTGATTTAATTTTTTGTTTTATTTTACGTATGCTTCATTTAACTGTTTTTAATTTTTATTTTATTTTATTTTACTATTTTACATCATTTTTAGTTTTATTTTATTTATTTTCGTTTTATTCATTTCTTTTGATTTTTGTTTATTTATTTTATTTATTTCAATTCATTTTATTTTATCAATTTTATTTATTTATTTTTTTTTTATTCTATTCTATTTATTATTATTATTATTATTATCATGTTTATTCTATTTAGTATTTTCTCGGCAAAATCGGAATCACCGAACACTTATTGGTGCTCCCAATAGAGATCGAACTCATTACGGGAACCTTTCGAGACTGACACATTTTTCAGCACATTAAACACGTACGATTATATATATATATATATATATATATATATATATATATATATATATAGATAGATAGATAGATAGATAGATAATAGATGTTACTGATACATATATGTGTATATATATATATATTACATTAGATTAGATTACGAATTTGATTTCTTGGAGTAGAAAATACTGGAAGCGACTCGCAGAGAAGCGATATTTCTTCATAACTCTTCTCAAGACCTTTTACCAATAATTGTTCAAGGCGTATCGTTTCTATATTCCCATTTCACGTGATCAGCGTGCTTAAAACGGGGTCCCCAAGAGACCGCTTACATTCATTTTACTCCATAACACAATGAACGTATCTTACCGCCGTGGTTATGACACTGTACCAATGATTCCTCCCGAATATCCAATGCTTTTATACCCGATATTTTTTTTTTCCTTTTACTTTGACAAGAGGAAATATCAGAAAGCAAAGTAAGCTTATATATACAACCATTAAATATTATATGTGAAGGCGGGTTGTGTAATGGTTACCGTCGTAGCAAATGGACATGGTGAGGCGAGTTCAAGTCCTAGATGAGGCCGCTCGTGTTACATAATTGTTGTACCGGCCGTTCCTGCAGTGGATAATATACACCGGTTCTCACTATAAATAGTGAGACACCGAGTGAAAGGTTGTACTGTTACCGTTTAACGGCAAGCTAGCCGTTCCTGTACCATTATTGTAAATACACTTGTCTTATTTTACCCTACCTCGACTTGACTTCTTTTTTACTGTTGGATTAACATCACAACAATAATCTATGCGGTTGCATAAGATTACTGTCAATCCCCTGTAATTCTGAGGGGATGACCCTTTTCATATCATGGCCGGGTCCTTCCATGGAAAATTACAGAAGCCGCCAAATATGTGAAGTCACGTGGGACCTTTTTGAGTCCCCAGTTTTCAGTTAGACGTCAGGCAGAGAAGTCGGCCATTTTAGGTCCTGCGTAAAACTGGAACTCACGCGCGCTATGTTAGTTAGCAGATGTCTGGGTTGGGGATTGAAAATAAAGTAACATCAAAATAAATCGAAGTCTTGTGTTTATTATCTAAAAACTAACAATGACACAGGGCTTCTGATAGAGAGAAATCCCTGACAGAAAACCAGATCGAAGTCCCCAAGTCAACTCCAGACGCAAGATCTTAGAAGATGCCAGACCAAGTCAAGATGTTATAAGATTCCAAAGACGACCAGAAGAATAGAGTAAGAAAGAAGTAAGTAAAGAAGTAATGAAGAGTGTATATAAAACTCACAGTTCCCCTTCGGAAAGGAACGAATGTATATATATATATATATATATATATATATATATATATATGTGTGTGTATGTGTGTGTGTGTGTGTGTGTGTGTGTGTGTGTAATACTGTAAAAATTTAAAAAAACACAAGTTTATAAACGAATGATGTTTATTTCGCCTATGCTGCAGTGTTTCGCTCTGTTTCGATAGATCTTCATCAGGTCTTTCGTTGGTTTGAGGAAAAATGAATTATTAATGAAAATAAAAGGTCTGCGGGCGTCTGTTTCTGGTGTGTTAAGACTTCTTTTTGTCGATCTAACACACCAAAAACAGAAGCTCGCAGACTTTTTCTTTTTATTAATAATTTATTTTTCCTCAAACCAACGAAAGCCCTGATGAAGTTCTGTCCAAACAGACCGAAACACTGTCGCAAAGGCGAAATAAACATCATTCGTTTATAAACTGTTTTTTTTTTATTTTTTACAATTTTTATAAAATGACATGCCATAAAATCCAACCAACCAACCAAAACTGAAGTGAACTGATGAAATGTTAATTTTCTTCAAAGTATGAGATGTTTTCAAAAAGCAGGTTATTTACCCAACCCGTTCGTCACAGGTGAAATGAGACACATTGTCGCAAGTATGGGACATCCAGCGAGGATCGAACCCGCCATTCAATGGTGTTATAGGTGATATACCCTATAGACTAATGGAATGCGCCGACGGTTACTATAAGTAACAGGGACAATTATGGCTTGTAGAGTAAGCCAATGCGAGTCAGCTCATAACTCTATTGTCGGACGTAATTCCCACTTCTCTGTACTGTAATTGTCTACTCTTTTGTTAATACATTTTCCTACATTTGTTACCCGTCGTTTTGTTCTTATTTGACCCCTTAAAACCCCACCATAAATAGTAATGGATATGTGAGTCTAGCTTGACTAAACTTTACACTACGAAACTCCTAAGGTGTTTTCATAGATTATTGGAAATGGGGCTGTATTTACCAAGGCAGAAATAAACACTGAATGAAAGGTTGAATTTACCCTGAAAACATTAAAAAATTTTCTAAAAAAAAAAACAACCTTTTCAACAAGATATAACAAAACATAACCGAATATCTCCTTTGAACCACTACTTTAAAGACTGAAATCCAAAATAACCTTTTTGGTTTAAATGACCCACAGAGGTTGGTATGCCGTTAAACAAAACTCAAAGGTTGAATTTCTTCAAAATATGAGGTGTTTTCAAAAGGTATCGAGACTGAATCTGTATTCATGGAATAGCTGGTCAGGAATGTGTGAGTTTAAAGGGGACAATGCCCGTTTTTTCCCACTTGTCCAGATCATTCTCAGTTCGCCTTATTCGCGCTTTGGTTTATTATAAATAATGAAATCGTTCAGTTAAATGACCAAGGTCGATAGTAATCAGATTTTTTTTATTTGTTATAAATGATAATCGAATCAGAAATTTCCGGTACCATTATTATTACTCACGTGACATTTTGTGCGATATTAATATATTAATGGGCTGGGAAGTCTACAGAAAGGGCTGCACACTGTGTCGATGTCAAAGATGTCTGATCGTCTCTTCAGCGTAAATATAATCAATTTTATGACTGGCTCCACCTCAGACGCAAAAACAATCTCCTTGGTCTAGCGCCAATGAAAAGGGGATAGACTCCCTCGTTGTCTGCTGATACTGACTTTATGCTACTGGACTACTTTTTTATAGGTCCTTATTACAAACTGTTGTTTATTTGGCTGCTTGGTTGGATTTTACGGCATGTCAACTCTTGTTGGATTATTTTATGTTTTACTCATTTTTGTTGGGTATTCAATTTTTAAACTCATTTTTAAATATTTTTCACGTCATGACTGCTCATCCACCTGTTCTATCCTTAAGCATCACGGGTTGCCACCCACCAACAGGTGGCCCCATTGAGGGAGTCTTACCCCTCTGCAGAGGGCAGTCGGTGCATTCTAACGCCCCAGCCGACAGGGCGGGATACTCTTTAGTTTGAAGGAAACAAAGAAAGACATAGGAAAACTTATTTTTATCTATTTAACCCTTAGATGGGATACTAATAAGTAATATGATTCTGTCACAGTGGAAGTGGAAGTAATGGGTATGAAGGAGTACTCTATACTACTCAGAGTTACAGAATTGGAACATCACCATTAGATGCAGTTTAACGTCATACCCAATGACACTAAGACCCTGTGGGGATTTAAATTAAATCAAAATTGAGCGTCTGGACGCTAGCGTTCAGACTTAACGGTCTAATGAATAAAGTCTTGATCTATACTTCAAAACATTTGTCTTGTTATTTCTCTTCATCTCCTCATTTCATATTCCCTATAAATTGGTGACCCACCGACGAGATTTGAACACCACCACCATAAATTGTCAAACAGATGTAATTATAAAAAAAAACTTACTAATGCATCCTTACTGTAGCTCCACTACTTGGTGGGGATGTATTGTGGGGATTTAAATTAAATCAAAATTGAGCGTCTGAACGTTAGCGTTCAGACTTAACGGTCTAACGAATAAAGTCTTGATCTATACTCCAAAACAGTTGTGTCTATTTCTCTTCATCTCCTTATTTCATATTCCCTATAACCCTCAGCTACTGCCTTCTAGCAAATATATTGTAGAATAGTAAGGGGTTGCTATAAGAGCAATATAATCGAAACAATATAGGTGCTTGGGTTAGACGTAACCCGCCGATTGATAAGAGGGGCTTCTTCGACTGCTGTCTAGCTTAAGTAAGGGCTAAAGTGGAGTGTTCAGCAAGCCAGCCAGGATTCCGTACTTAAACATCAGGGATTGTCATCCACAGCCAATAGTTAGCATCATGGGGGAGGTATTTACCCCTCTGCTGAGGTGCAATACGCGTATTCTACGGACCGAGTTGATAGGGCGGTTCATTACAAACCGTATCTTAGTCCAAAGTCTAAGAAGCCCTTAGGTTAGTAGACAAGCTGGCCGGAGTTGATCGCTTTTGGGTATCAAGATGTGAGTACGTGTGGCTGAGGTTTAGATGAAAGAGAATAAATGAATAAAGGGAGGAAAGACGGAATGGAAGGTAGTTTGGAGACATGTAATGATGACGGTAAGCCAACTAAAATCATATCGAGGAAAATGATTAGAGGCTGCGAAAATAAAGTCGATGTGTTTGATTAATCACCAGGTTGAGGAAGGGAGGTGAAAATGAATTATTCAGCCTTGAACCAATCCTCGACTTTCTCCCCCACCCGACACCTAAGGCATTTTTCTGCGTCTTTCTTTGTTCCCTCAAACTAAAAGTCTTCCGCCCTTTCGTCGTTATAATGCACCGACTGCACGTCTCTGCAGAGGGGTAAGACTCCCTTAATGGGGATATGTTGGTTGTGGTGGCGACCCGTGATGCTTAAGGATAGAACTCAGGTGGAGGAGCAGTCCACTTTAGCCCTTTCTTGAGCTAGACGTGCGGTCGGAGAGGCCCCTCCGATCAATCGGCTGGTCACGTCAAGCCCTAGAACCTATATGATTGCCCCAACCCTATTGCCCTTATGGCAAGTCCCAAACCTTTTTATCATGGATGCTAGAACGTGGTGACTGAGGGTCTTCATGTCCTGGAATGACGTTAAACTCTATCTGATGGTAAGGTTCTAATTCTGGAACTTTGGGGAATGTTAAGCACCCCTTCATCACCATTGCTCCCTGGTCCACTCTGACCCAGAGTGGTAGTACCTGTTAGGGTCCGATCTATGGGTTAAATAGAAAAATGTATTTATAAAAAAAATTGAGAATCCATTAAGAATGAATTTATTTCAAAACTTTATCGGTATTAAATGACCCACTGAGGTTGATATGCCGTAAACCAAACCAAACCAAACCAAACTAGGATGGTAAGGAGGTGAAAATGAATTATCCAGCCTTGACCAATCTTCGACTATCTCCCCCACCCGACACCTAAGTCATTTTCCTGTGTCTTTCCCCTCAAACAATTTTTTTCTCATAGGATACTTTTTATTATTGTTGTTTACTAATATTGGGATTATTTCCTTTACACGCCACGGTTTGTCCGTTACACAGTCATGTGGCTTTGAGACCGGTAGTATAAATGATAGTACAGCCCAATTAAATACTCTTTTCTATTACACTCTCCAGCCGTCAAAGGTAAAACTCCAACTGTCACCTGTCCATTAGAAAAGGGGTGCCCTTTCATATATCCCGTGTACCTGCTACACGAGCTC
This sequence comes from Doryteuthis pealeii, assembly GCA_023376005.1. Taxonomy (NCBI): domain Eukaryota; kingdom Metazoa; phylum Mollusca; class Cephalopoda; order Myopsida; family Loliginidae; genus Doryteuthis; species Doryteuthis pealeii. The sequence goes on from CM042163.1 coordinate 43,230,901, forward strand.
TTCTTCACACTCTGGCTTCACAGAGGCCACGCGCACCAATAGCGCCTTTTGACTACAGGACAAGGCGCTTCGCCTGCCACAGACATTCCGTGTACCTGTTATACGAGAACCTATCCAAACCAGTTAGTGACGACTATTATTCTCTATTCAGTAGCCTCAAGACTATCTATAAAACGCTTTTCCAGTTAGGATATTCTATACAGATACTTTCTTTGTATTCTTCTATCTTCTTTTGTATTATTTCTGTTGGGTTTTCTCGGACAATATATATATATTATATATAATATATATATATATATATATATATATATAACATTATGTGCTTAATTAAATATTTTGAATAATCAATCATAATTAAATGAATTAGGTGTGCATATCGGTTTAAATGTAAAGCGTAAACAAATCGAGAATTTGTTTACGCTTTACATTTAAACCGATATGCACGCCTAATTCATTTAATTATAATTAATTAATTAACAAATAAGGTATGACTTTAATTAAGCACATAATCTTCCCAAAAATTGTCGGCCTTTGCCATTTCAAACACATTGTTTGTCAACTTCATATATATATATATATATATATATATATATATATATATATATATGTCGAGCAAGTAGTACGGATATCCATGACAATCACTCGCCAACCTTCCCAAATTCATAGCAACCAGCATCCTCGCATAGTTGGTCTATTTAGGTCCTCGGTTGGCTTCCACAGGAGAACGTCGCTCATGAGCTCGTCCTTGCTTCTCCAGCAGTGTTCTGTATGCCAAGTCCGTCTCACTCGGATGGTTTGTGAGATAGGGGGGGCAGATGGCCATTTAGCTGCTTCCTTGTGGGATGCTGTTTCCACGACATGTTCAAGACTGTACGAAGTATTTTTGTGCAGCTCCCATCCAGATTATTCTCAAGGCGGTTTGATAGGGTCCAAGTGGTGCAGCCCTAGAGCAGCACTGATACAACAGCCTGGAAGAATTGTCGCTTTAGCTTGTCAGTGAGATCTGATAATTTGTTTATGGCCGACTATGCCTTTCCTATTGGTGTAATAACATCGCTATCCATATATATATATATATATATATATATATATATATATATAAAGATAAATCTAATGAGTCAGACGAACCTACTAAAAGCTTCGCTTAATGCTCTTCAGGGCCAAGATCTGACTTAGCCCTGAAGAGCATTAAGCGAAACTTTTAGTAGGTTCGTCTGACTCATTAGATTTATCTTTATTATTTGCTCTACTTAGGTATTGAGCACTTTTTACTTATTAGCTTTAGTCTCCTGGCGGTTTTGTATGAATATATATATCTTATATATATATATATGCATATAAATTGTTTTTTCTTTTGGCCAAAATATTGTACTAATAGATTATTTTTTGTTGGTACGATTATCTTGGTCTTTTCTTTTTTACAAAATTTTTTACTTCCCGGTTGATGTTTGGTAGTATATTTTTACAATCAAACTATTTGCTGGGTTTTTTCTCACCACGAGGATTTACCAACAAGTTTGGTATATTAGATTATATATATATATATATATATATATATATATATATATATATATGTGTGTAAAATAATCCAATTGTAAAAAAAAGGTAAGGGGGGATTCTATTTGGGATCATCAAAATCTCACAGTACATCACAATGAATGCTCATGTAAATGCAGATTTATAGATATATACAATGATTTTTATAAATCCCTAAGAGAGCTCAATGTATGATAACTAATAACTTAATTATATACAGAGTAATATTTAACTTTCAAAGAAATAAAAACTTAACAAACCGTCATTTGGCTATGATAAATTTATTTTAGTATGAGTCTAGTCTCATCTTATGTAAATGGTATCTGATGAGACCTGACTCATATTGAGTCTCTGGTCGAAATAAATTTATTATAGCCAAATAACCGTTTGTTAAGTTTTTCTTTCTTTGAAAGTTTTATATATATATATAGATAGATAGATAGATAGATAGATAGAGAGAGAGAGAGAGAGAGAGAGAGAGAGAGAGAGAGAGAGAGATGGACAAACTGATAGACAGACAGACAGATGGACAGAGAGAGATGGGTGAGAGAGAGTTGATTAACCCAACACTTTCTTCATATGGCTAGACATCAAAGAAAAAACCCAGTAAATACGGGTGTATGTATTTTCTTCAGGAGGAAGAATACAATGAAGAAATCTGATGGGAATTAGTGCCGTTCAATAAATCCAGTCTCGTTAGAAAACCATGAATAGACACCAACAAACTTCAAAGGGTTAAAATAAAAGGGTGACTGACTGACTCACTCACTCACACGTCTTTTCAATACTAACAATCGATACGGTAACGATTTTGTTGGCACTGTCTGGGAAAGTAAAGCATTACTAGAACAAGGTATTACCTACACGCTTACTCAGCACACGTCGTGTAATGGTTATCGTTTAAGGAAATAGCCACCCTTTCTAAAAACTAAAACAAAATCTTTTTAATTAATTAATATTAGTGAAATAGATTACTAATTAGGACTAAGCCTATTCTAGTAGTGACCACGCCAAGCGGAGTTTAACAGGTTTGAATTCAGAGTTTTTATTCTCCTAGACTGGTTGCCTAGCCAAGGTTAAAGAGCCCAGTCTGCCCTACTATTTACCCATAGCTGGTGGGAGAGTACTTAGATTTGCACATTTCTTAAGGGTATTAGCGCTATGTAAACTGCTAATACATGCTAATACTGTTAGCTTCATCCAGGATTTGAACTCTGGTCGACAAGTCTATTTCCTACGACTCTAACCATTACACCACGGCCTCGAATCTCAGCAGTTTTTGATTTGGCAAGGATCAGTATCGAACCTGGAATCTTGCAATACTTAGGCGAATGTTCAACCGATTGTGTTTTGTAAATATAAACTAGTATTCGAATTCACGTGTTCATGCTCGTAACCACTGTGCATTTCAAACAGTTTAATTCAATATCCACCTGAAAACGACATTTTGACCCAAAGCATCTTTTGAGTTGGCAGGAGCGGTATCGAACCTGTATTCTCGCAATTCCTAGAAGAATACTTTTCCGATTGAGCTAAACGACTGTGTTTTGTAAATATAAAATTCGAATGTTCGAGTTCAGGCTCGTGGCCACTATGCCCTTCAGACAGTCAAATACAATATCCAACTGAAAACGGCACATTGAATCTCTGATCTTTTGAGTTGGCAATCACCGCTATTGAACCCAGAATCTTGCAATTCCTAGTTGAAGGCTCTACCGGTTGAGATAAACCTGCTGTGCTCCGGTTAATAATCTACCTTTAGTCACATTCTGCTTGTAGCAGAGATGTGCTGGAAATATAAACTAGTTTTCGAATTTTCAAGTGTGGGTTCGTAACCACTATGCCCTTCTGACAGTTACATACGATATCTGCCGGAAACAACACTTCAAACCTCAGCATCTTTTCAGTTAGCTAGAACCGGTATCGAACCCGGAACCTTGTAATTCCTAGGCGAATGCTCTACCAATTAAGCTAAACGATTGTGTTTTGTAAATATTAACTAGTATTCGAATTCTCGAGTACAGGCTCGTAACCATTATGCCCTTCATAGAGTTAAATACAATATCCGCCGGAGACCGCACTTCAAACCTCAGCATTTTTTATGTTTGCAACGACCGGTATTGAACCCGGAACCTTGCAATTCCTTGACGAATGCTCTGCTAAGCTAAGCGATTGTGCTTTGTGAATTGTATTCAAATTCTCGTAAGCACAATGCCCTTCAGACATTTAAATACAATATCCGCCTGAAAATGGCACTTTAAACCTCAGTATCTTTTGAGTTGGCAAGGACCGATATCGAACCCGGAACCTTGCAATTCCTAGGCAAATGCTTTACCAATTGAGCTAAACGATTGTGTTTTATAAATATGAACTAGTATTCGAATTCTCGTAACCACTATGCCCTTCAGACAGTTAAATACAATATCCGCCCGAAAAGGCACTTCAACCTAAGCCTACTTTTGAGTTGGCAAGGACCGATATCGAACCCAGGAACCTTGCAATTCCTAGGCGAATGCTTTACCAATTGAGCTAAACGATGGTGTTTATAAATATAAACTAGTATTCGAATTCTCGTAACCACTATGCCCTTAAGAGAGTTAAATACAATATCCGCCTGAAAACTGCACATCGAACCTCATCATCTTTTGTATCCAGTTTGCTGCTCTGCCAACCGCCTATTTCTGTCGTCGAATCAATTTATTTTATTTTACCAGAGGAAAGCAATAAATACAAAATTACTCGTGATTATTTCTATTTTGGAGAAGGCAACTTGTTCTGATTCGGCGATAATGAATAACGAAAATATCTCGGAAGGAACAAGGAAGCCATATTTGTTCAAATTAATGGCGGACTTGTGGGTAATTACGTTTTCACTGGTCGTCTGGTCACTATTAAAATTTCTTCAATTTCAGACGAGATTCTCTCGCCTTGACCATTCCGTTGCTTATAAGATGACCGTTTCTAAATATGCAATTATTTAGATTCCATCGCCAACAATAGATATTTTCAAGAGTAATCTTTTTTTTCCGATATAATTCTTCTTCCAAAAAATTAATTCTCACCGTGTCATTATAATCCTTCAACACCACCACCATCTTCCTTCCTTTGATTTATTAGTCTCTTTATTTTTTTCTACTTTTTTCAGCTTTCTTTACCATCATATTCTCATCCTATATATATATTATATACATTAATACTCGTATTCCTTAAAAGTACGGTCGGTATCATCTTGTAACACCTCTGCTTAAAAATGAGACCGTCCAAATCATCAAAAATTAAGTTATTTTCCAGCACCCCACCATGCCGGTTAGACAAATGGTCGTACCAAAAATGCGTGGATCCCCTTGGCATTCCCCTATTTGGGCGCCCCAGTCACTGGGTAATAAACATGTGGCCCACCCCTTTAAATCAAGGGAGCAAGTGTTGCCGGTGGTGTCCTCCTTGGTATCACGTTATTATTTATATCTGACTGGTACAGTGGCAGAATGGGGGTCCAGTGGCTTCGGCCCTGGATCTTTACAAGTTAATAGCGTCGATCCCAGGGGGCTATCCTCCCCCCCCCGGCAAAATACCTGCCCCCTTGACTTAAAGGGGCAGGGTTGGGTTTATTGCCCAGCGTCTTAGGCGCCCCTCTTAAGGGATATGCCGAAGGGATCGATGCAGTTTTTCTTCTTTCCCACCCATGAGCTTCGGCTTGTGGGTGGGCCCACGTTAAAACGAGGCCTTGTGCCCAGCCCATACAAGTGGGGTATGAGGCAAATACCGGTACAGTGGCCGAAGTCACTGGACACAAGGTTCCGAAAACGGAAGCCAGAGTAAATCGTCCAAAATGAAATGCAAAAATGTAAATCCTGATTATCAGGTGTTGCTTATCAGATGAATTTTTATTTTCGAAGTCGACTTTGTTGCCGGTTCTGGTAGAGTCCGAAGACAATGATTGAAGAAGTGGCTGAAATATGAGGCTTTAACCCACCCCCATGAGGGGTTATAAGAAGCATTCCCCAAACCACATCCGGGCTCTCACAGGTACATGATTCCGCTATCGTTGACCACCTTTGTAGTACAAATAGTTGTAAAACCAACTACAACGATCAGCAATTTTCTGTTCTACACAGGACCAGGACAAGCCACCCTCTCAATGTCCTTGAGGCAGTCTCCATTTTTTTTACTACTCGTCCTTGTGTAGACAAAGACATCTGAAACACTCCCTGGTAATTTTTGCCGGGGATGTGATTGCTGAAGTGGGGATTACATGAAGGTATTTACGAATATATATATATAATTCTTTTTCTCCCCGCCCTCTCCATTTGCCTTCATATTGCCCCACCATTTCGTATTTTTAATCTCCCTTTTTTACCCATTTAATATACATTGTGACTTTTAAACGATCTACCGGTCGTTACTTTTGACAAAGCACCGGTCGAAAGGGCCCTTCAGCTTTTTCTTTTCTCTTTCGCTCTATCAAAAATTTGCTGATCAATAAAAGTATGTCATTATTATTTTTTTAAATCCAATATAAATTCAGCTGTACCAAAAATTTGTTTAAATAATGGCTTCCGGAAAAGTACATATTTTCGTGTAAATCTTCGATGTCGATTTTATCGACGTTTCTTGTAGATTTTTATGCGTAGTTTACAATTACAAGAAAGTGGTCAATTCGATGAATTGGCCAAGATATGATGCTTCAAACCCCCTGACTTTTGGTCGGTTGGTTGTTTTTTTTTTTTTTGGGGGGGGGTTACACATCAAACCATTTTGGGTCATTTAATGTCTAATCAAGTCATTTTGATATTCGGTTTACTTAAGGTACCCGATGTTGCTTAAAATGCCACCCATTTAAATATTGCTTAACTTCAGTGATCTAGCGATAACCGGTGCTTTCAATGTGACTTGCCGTAAACCGCTGACTTAGTTTTGGTTTGTTTTGTTTTACGGCACATCAACCTCGGTAGGTCATTTAATGCCGATAAAGTTTTGAAACAAATCTTAATGGATAATACAATTTTTTTATAGATACATTTTTCTATTTAACCCATAGATGGGCCCCTAACAGGTACTACCACTCCGGCTCCACTCTCTCTCTCTCTCCCCCCCTCTCTCTCTCTCTCTCTTCTCTCTCTCTCTCTCTCTCTCTCTCTCTCTCTCTCTTCTCTCTCCTTAATTTTTCTATCATTCTTCCTTTCTTTCTTTCTTTCATCTTATTCTTAAACCTGAAAAACTTCTTTCAAATTTTATACATTTTTCCATGTCTGTTCTTTTTCATCTCTCTCTCTCTCTCTCTCTCTCTCTCAGCGTGTTTCCATCCATCTCACTGTTCATTTCTCAAATGTCTGTTCTTTTAAATCTCTCTCTCTCTCTCTCTCTCTCTCTCTCTCTCTCTCTCTCTCTCTCTCTCTCTCTCTCTCTCTCTCAGCGTGTTTCCATCCATCGCACTCTGTTCATTTCTCAACACCCCATCTACTTCAGACTGTTGTTTACCTATCTATATATCTATCTATGATTTTCTCTTTATCTAACCCTAACGCACGATTTCCCCTTAAAGAAAAAAGAGACTTTCAAAAAGTCAAATCCAATTAATTCATTCTTTATTTTAATTAAAACGAAACGAATGCGGACTTATCTTTTCTGATGAACAAAAATGGAGAAATCATTTTCGATCTTTTGAAATGGAATTAAAATTACAAAAACCAAACGCGTTTCCTTTGTCTTTTCAGAGGCAACAAATCCGAAGAAGAATAATGAACAAGGAAACCAATTATTTAAATTTTCAAATCAAAGCAAGTGTAGGGTTTCTTTGAAATCATTAGCGAAAACGAATCTATTCTACCTTTTTTTTAAATAGTTTCTCCTTTGGAATACGATTTTAATCAGAATATCTTTTTGCTCTCAGGGAAACTCGAAAAAGGTAGAAATTAGTATTAGGTTTTTTTCTTTACTCTTCTCTCTCTCTCTCTCTCTCTCTCTCTCTCCTCTCTCCTTCTCTTCTCTCCCTCCCTCCCTCTCTCTCTCTCCTATTCATCTTGTCTCTCTCTTCTCTCTCTCTCTCTCTATATATATATATATTATATATGTGTGTGTGTGTGTGTGTGTGAGTGTGTGTGTCTATATATATATAATATATATATATATATATATATATATATATATATATATATATATATATATATATATATATATATATATATATATATATATATATATATATATATATATATAATATATATATATATATATATATATATATATATATATATATATTATATATATATATATATATATATATATATATATATATATATATATATATGAGGGGCCGAGTTAGCTCAATTGGTAGAGCATTCGCCAAGAAACCGCAAGATTCTTAGTTCGATTCCGACTCAGCGTATGAGTAGCACAGGGATCTGTGCGGTAAAGTAAAGAGCTGATGCAAAAACAATCTCCTTGGTCTAGCGCTAGTGAAAGGGGATAGACTCCCTCGCTTATTGGCTAGTACCGACATTAGCTGCCCCCGGCGATTTTACTTTATATATTATATTATTATATATATATATTATATATATTATATATATATCCTTCTCATTCTTATCTATCTGTTTCAGTCTGATCATATCTCGCAAGCGACTCTCTCTTCTCTCTCTCTCCTCTCTCTCTCTCTCTCTCTCTCTCTCTCTCTCTCTCTCAGCGTGTTTCCATCCATCTCACTATGTTTATTTCTCAACTTCCCATCTACTTCAGACTGTGGTTTACCTATCTATATATCTGTCTATGATTTTCTCTGTATCTATCTGTCTCGTGGTTTACTGGTTAACATGATGGACTGTGATCTCGTAGTAAGCGAGTTCGAACTTCAGGCGCGCTATTATGTTCGCTTTTGAACTAATACCTTCCGAAAAGTTATGAACCTCCTCATCCTTCAGCTATGGGTTAAATAGTACTACTGCTGTTATTCCACAAATATATATATGGCATTAAATAACTCACCACGGTTGATATGCCATTAAACAAGGAAACTGAATTAAATTTATCCATCTATTATTTTGGGATTTTTATTTATGAAGCTCAATCTTTTTATTTAGATTTTTCTGTCTTCCTCATCTTTAGAATTACTAGTACAAAATAAAAAAACACCCTCCGGGCAATGTAAAAATGGATTTTTGAAACATATTGTCTGAGGGGTGGGAGTAAAAAATTCAATGTCAGCGAGTTTGTACCCTAAGTAAGTAAAATCATCAAATTCATTAAAGGATTAAAAAATAAAACAATTTGAAATGTAAACATTAAATATCTATTAAAATAAAACAAATTATATATAGATATATAATACCAGTCATGTATTTATTAAAACTTGTTTTAAAGAACAATGAGGACTGTCTAATGTTGCATGTTCAAGTTTTGAGTGTACTTATTCTATGTTTTGACGATTTTGGGTAATGGACGTAACTGTGACGTAATTTTTTTACAGACAAACCGGAAGCGAATATCCATTATTAATAGATATACACAACGTTTCAGCTGATGTGACTTCCGGTCCTCTTCATTTATTCGGTTTAAAGTTCCGTGAAGGCTGCCGATTACATCATGTAATGACTCTTGAGTTCGACCTGAAGTTCTCGATTTTGACAAGAAACATCTGAAGAAGGCTGGAGAGCACATCGACCGAAACGTTGTTTATATAACAATAAAGATAAGGACAACAGTCCGAAATCCAAATAAAACAAGCTATACATCTATATTTCAAAATACAAATTGTGTGTGCGCGCGCTTGTGTGTGCATGTGTGTGTGTGTGTGTGTTGTTCAATCTTACATGTGCATATCATCTGGTACTGATTTCGTTTAAAATCTGCTGCGTGCAAAAGCCATACTCGCGTTGCACCACTGTGTGCAGATGAGCATATATATATATATATATATAGAGAGAGAGAGAGAGGAGAGAGAAAGAGAGAGATTTTTTTTTTTTTTGCTCATTTTTATAGTTAAGATAGAAGCATTATTTATAATACGATATTTTCTTCTCATATATATATACATATATATATATATATATATATATATTTTTTTTTTTTTTTTTTTTTTAAGGCAAATAATGCAGGTTCATGTTGAAAACATATTTATTGAAGTATTCTTAATTTTCGGATAATATCCATCTTCAGAGAATTTATTATAGAGTTGAAAATGTTCCATCTGTGTTTTCTTTTGTTTTGTTTTTTTTTTTTTTGTTTTTTTGTGAAACACAGATGGAACATTTCAACTCTATAATAAATTCTCTGAAGATGGTGTTGTCCGAAAATTAAAATACTTCAATAAATATGTTTTTCAACATGAACCTGCATTATTTTGCCTTCAAAAAAATAAAAAATAAAATATATATATATATATATATATATATATATATATATATATATATATATATATATATATATATGAGAAGAAAATATTTTCAAAAATATAACAAACACAGGATGTTACGATCAGGAGAAACAATTTTATGTGTCAATACTTAAGTATTTCGGTATGATACCATCTTTAGGACACTGTTAAGTAATGTTTTGTGAGGGACAAAATGAACGATATTAAGTGTATAGTGAATGTGTGAATATGATGTCATTGACCGTTAATTTGTATATGTGCGTTTGTTTACGAAAGCTGATGACGTGATCATTGCATGTGCAAAAATGGAAAGTAAAGATCATAGGATGACGCATGCAGAAAACGTGAATAGGCGGAGAACGAAAAGCTAACAAAGATATTACGTATTTTATATAGATATTAATGTTTAGAAAATAAGAAGATAAATTTACAACATTTTCCTTACCGTATTTCCATATATATATATATATATATATATATATATATATATATATATATATATATATATATATGATAGCGTCAAACCTAGTTACGCTAAAAACGATGATTTGCAATTTCATTATACATAAATACCCCCAAAATTAACAAAATATCATCCGTAATTCACAATTTCAATATTACGCATTGTTTTAAAACAAGTTTTGATAAATACATGCTCAGTATTATATATTTATATATTGTTTGTTTTATTTTGATTTTAAACGAAAGTCATATTTTTCAGTATCAAGAGGTTAACTAAAAAGTTTACAAATAAATAAATACCAACGATTTTGTGTAAGATTTGCGTAAAATATTCAAATTAATTATCTAATTAATAATTAATAAATGCATACAACATTTTATTTCAGGGGACTGAACTAAGTTTCCTACTGTAGGTAGGTTACATAATCTATGCGGTTGCATAAGATTATTGTCAATCCCCTGTATTTCTAAAGGGAAGGCCCTTTTCATATCACGGGCGGGACTTTCCATGGAATATTACAGAAAGCCCGCGAAATACGTGGTCACGTGGGACCTGGTTGGGTCCTCAGTTTCAGTTTGGACGTCAGGCAGAGAAGATGTCCTGCCTTAACTGGAACTCACCTGCATACGCGCGCTATGTTTAGTCACATGAAATGTTTAGTTAAGTAAATAAAATCTTACGAAAATAACACGGTTTTGTGGTTGGTGAATGTCTTAGTAACAAGACTGATATAGAAGAAGAAATGAGTTAAGTGCGACCGACCACCAAGACGAAGTTCAGACGCTAGAAGAACTTAAGATGCCAAAGACACCAGAAGAAGAATAGAAGTAAGTAAAAAAGGGTATACAACATAGGTAGGTTAAAAAATTTCGTGTGTATGAGCATTGCACTTGTTACTTACGTGATCCCGAATTTTACTTGTTTAGACTTGTTACAATAATAATGTGGCCCGCGCTCGTTATTTTTTTTTTTTTTCAATTATCTGGCCCTCCGTGAAAAAGAGGTATCAGAATAATAATTGATTAGAATAATTAGTAGACAATAAAAGGTACGCTTTTGGCTTGTATCATCAAAGGATCTTCTTTTTCTTTCCTTTTTTTTTTTTTGTTTTTTTTTTTTGCTTTGTTTTTAGAAAAAAATATTTAAAAAAAAACAATCTGGGGCACCTAGGACGCATTAAGGTAGAATCCGGTTATCTGTACGCAAAAGTTCTTGGGGCGCGTTATGCTTATTGCACAGGTGTGGCACACTTGGTTCAAAGATGTAGAAATGAGAAAGAAAAGAAGGAGACATTCCGAGATTTCCTCCCGAAGATAACGTGGGTGGGTGGAAGGTGGGGGTAATCCATATCATTGTTGTCTTTACTGCTTTCTTGCCTCTGTGCTCCACACCACCCCACCCACCCCGACAAACGTGCACAGGTGAGACATTGAAGGTGGGCAGGTGCAAAAGAACAAGGAGATTAGGTTTTCATTAGGGGGTCTGGTCTACGTTCGTTAACCGGACGGAACAGTAAAAAAAATATGATGCCTATCAGTTGTACCTGTTTCTGAGTGTGTACATGTTATGCGAGCGTGTTCAGTGCGTGCGGGTATGTGTTGTGTGTGTGTACATGAGTATATGATTTACTTAAGAGTATATGTGTTGTGCGCACATGTTTAGAGTGTATTTATGTATACATCTATGTGAAGTGGGTGTACGTGTGTATATATTTGTGTTATGTGAGTATGCATTGTGCATGTGTGTTTTAGTGTGTATATATGTATGCATCAAAGAAGCACGTGGTGTAATGGTTAAATTCATGGGAAACGGACTCGTTGCCCCGAGTTCAAATCCTGGACGTGGTAATTGCATTTCACTTAGCGCTAATACCCTTGGGAAAGGTATGAATCCTACTCTCCCACCAGCTATGGGTAAATAGTAGGGTAGACTGTGCTTTTTAACCTTGGTTAGGCAACCGGTCTAGGAGAAGGAAAACTCTGAATTCAAACCTGTTGAACTCCGCTTAAGAAATTGACCTTGTGTCACATCCTGTTCGTGCGGAGGGGTTGGTAATATATATATGCATATGTGTATGTATAATATGTGTGTGTGTACACGTTTATATGTTTGTGTAAGGTATCTATGCGTTGTGCACGTGTGTTTAGTGAATATATATGTGTACAATAGAGCGTCCGCCTAAGAACCAAAAGGTTCCTGGTTCGATACCGGCCCTCGATAACTCAACGTATGAGTAGCAAAATGTAAAGTGAAGAACTGATGGTAGGTGTGACGCTCCACCTCAGACGCAAAAACAATCTCTTTGAGATAGCGCTAGTGAAAGGTGGATAAACTCCCTCGCTGTCTGGCTGATGCCGGCTTTAGGCGATCCCCACGACATTTCTTTTACTTACATGTGTATATGTTTGTGTGAGTATGCGTAGTGCGGTAGTGTTTAGCATGTATATAGGTATGCGTGTATGTGGTGTGCGTGTACATGTGTATTAGTGTTGTGTTAGGTGTGTATGCGTTGTGCGTGCGTGTTTAGTAAGTATATATGTAGGTCTGTATATATGTGTGTGTACATGTGTATGTTTGCGTTTGGTGTGTAAATCTTGTGCGAGCGTGTTTAGCGAGTATATATGTGTGTGGGTATGTGTTGTATGTGTGTATATGTGTATATGTTTGTGTTAGGTGAATATGCGTTGTGCATGAGTGTTTAGTGTGTATATATAGGTATGCATCTATGTGGTGTGTCTGTACGTGGATATATGTTTGTGTTAGGTGTGTATGCGTTGTACGAATGTGTGTTTAGTATGCATATTTGTATGCGTGTATGTACATGTGTATATGTTTGTGTTATATAGGTGTGAGTTATGCGTCCATATTGATTGTGTATATATGAATGCGTTACATGTTGTATGCGTTCATGTGTTATATGATATATATATATATATATATAATATATATATAGAGAGAGAGAGAGAGAGAGAGAGAGAGAGAGGGAGAGAGAGAGAGAAATACGTGCGCATATACATACGAACGCAAAACATTTTTATGAATACGTCTGAGTTCTCCCCTTTGGTTGAATCCTACCACGGAAATAATTGATATCATTCCCTTATATATATATATATATATATATATATATATATATATATAAGAAATTTATCCAAAACTTGGTAGTAAGGGATGATTCTATATGTGATTTCTAAGATCCACTGTACTGATATTGATGATCCAGTATGTATAAATACAGTGAATCTTTAAATCACTAAAGGGAGCTCAATGTATAATAACCTTTTAGATTATATACAGAGCAATATTTATCAATAAAGGAAGGAAGTGAATTGAGACTCATCTGATGAGACGAAAATTTGGGGAGCCGGTTTAAATCAACTTAGATTTATATGGGCCCCAATTTTCGTCGAAATAAATTTATTATGGGATTACGGTTTTGAGTTCTTCCTTCCTTTATTGATATATATATATATATATATATGGATTCTAAAATTACAAATTCACGTGAGGGGACTGAACGCTGACATCGGAATACTCCGTTATTATAATTTTTTTACAGACAAAAGATCCGTTGAACAGGAACAACAGTCCTTTGATAAAGGGTATCTAACGAACCCGAAAATTTATGATAAAAAATAATAATAATAAAAATAAGTGAATCCAATACTCCATAACATCGAGTTCATTCATTTATTTTTTAGATGCTTCGTAATAACGCCCAACTTTTTAAAAAAAACATTATATATATATATATATTATATATATATATATATATATGAGGAGTGAAATATTTGAATAAATCCGACAAAATGTGGTTGAGAATAGATGAAAGTGTGGATATAACAACACAGACAGTTGAATTCAGTTGGTATTTCGCCTCATTATTAGATGCAGCTTTTTCAAAACTTTATTGACATAAGTACTTGTACATTTGGCTACAATATCGAACATCAACACATTTGACCCAGACTCCCAATATCAAATTCTCTTTTAAGTCAACCGAATAAAAATAAAAGTACCATTCTTTACACACCTACCCCACCTGATTTTTTCTCACCCCTCACCCATTTACCTTTTCTCTATAAAAGCAGAATGCACAAGTACTTATGTTAATAAAGTTTCGAAAAAGCTTCATCTAATAATGAGGCGAAATATCAACTGATTTTAACTGTCAGTGTTGTTATATCCACACTTTCCTCTATTCTGAACCACATATATATATAATATATTATATATATATGTGTGTGTGTGTGTGTGTGTGTGTGTGTGTGTGTGTGTGTGTGTGTGTGTTGTTGAATCTTCCTCGGTTTGATATTTATAACAATACTGTGATTTCGAGAGCAAATATTAAACTCTCCTACTCGTCAACGAAAAGATAACATGATTTACATAATGTCATACCATCATGAGATTATGTGAAGAAAATAGATAGAGTGGCCGTGTAAAAAAAACAGCTGCCATATTTGGTCGATGACAGTTTGAGAGAGAAGCAGAGACACACTGAGAAAGAGAGAGAGAGAGAGAAAGAGAGAGAGAGGGGGGGATTGGTTGGCGCGGTCTTTGCAATTTCATGCCTTATCTGCTGATGGTGAACAAAGATGCAGTTTGGGGAAATTCTGGATTTTACCAAACAAGCGGAATCGGTAGATAAACAGCGCGATACGTAACAAGGGCCGATTGATTTATTTTTCTGGGTCAAAAAGAAAGAAAGAAAGAAAAAGAAAGAAAAGAAAGAAAGAGAAAAATGCCCTAGATTTATGATAGCAAGTTAGTAAGAAAATGTTTATTGAAAAATGATAGAACGAATACTGTAAATAAAAAAGAAAGAGGAATATAGGAAGACGGTGATATTTAAGAGAATGATAAAGAAAAAAAGGCTGCGAGGAATAATAATAATAATAATAATAATAATAATAAATAATAATAATGCTATATGCATAAACCAGAATCCGTTCTTGAGAACGAAACGCATAAAATTCCCTAGGACTTTGAAAATAAAAACGGATCATCTTATCCCAGCAAGAAGGCCAGACCTAGTGTTGATTAACAAAAAAGAAAGAAATTGTCAACTGGTGGATTTTGCAGTTCCAGCAGATCACAGTGTGAAGCTAAAGGAAAATGAAAAAATGGACAAATACCTGGACCTTGCCAGAGAACTGAAAAAGTTATGGAATATGAAAGTCAAAGTGAAAGTGATACCAATTGTAGTTGGTGCACTTGGAACAGTCCCAAAAGGATTGGAAAAGGGTCTGGAAAGATTGTAAATCAGAGGAAGGGTTGAAACCATTCAGAACACTCAGCTGCAATCTGCCAGAATACTCAGAAGTGTCCTGGAGATCTGGGGAGACTTGTTGTCACTCAGACTCCAGTGAAAGACCATCAGCTAATGCTGATGTGAAAACTCAAAAGGAGCAAATAATAAACCAGAATCTGTTCTTGAGAATGAAACATGTAAAATTATCTGGGACTTTGGGATAAAGACGGATCGCCTTATCCCAGCCAGAAAACCAGGCCTAGTATCGATTAGCAAGAAAAAGAGAACTTGTCAACTGGTAGATTTTGCAGTTCCAGCAGAGCACAGGGTGAAGATGAAAGAAAACGAAAAGATTTACAAATACCCGGACCTTGCTAAATAATTGAAAAAAAAATTGTTATACCAATTGTAGTTGGTGCTCTTGGAACGGTCCCCAAATGCTTAGAAAACAGACTAGAGAAACTCAGGGGAAGAATTGATACAATCCGGACAACATTGTTCTGGAGACCTGATGAGACCTATTGACTCACAGATTCCAGTGCAAGATCATCAGCTTACGCTGGTGTAAAAACAACTTGCGAGGAGTGATGCAGCAGAATAGCAAGCGTAGAACGTGTGAAGACAAAGACGAAACGGTTAATCATATAATAAGAGAATGCAGCAAACTAGCACAAAGAGAGTACAAGACTAGACACGACTCAGTGGGAAAGGGGATTTACTGGGAATTGTGCAAGAAGATTCAATTTTCACCATACAACTAAATGGTATAAGCACAAGCCTGAATCTGTCCTGGAGAATGAGACGCACAAAATGGGACTGAGATACAGACGGGTCACCTAATCCCGGCCAAGTGACCAGACTTAGTATTGATTAACAATAAGAAAAGAACCAGTCATCTCGTGGATTTTGCCGTCCCGGCCGACTACCGACTAGATAAATACTTGGACCTTACCAGAGAACTGAAAACTGTGGAACATGAAGGTGAAGGTCGTACCAATTGTAATTGGTGTCTTTAGAATGCTCCCCAAAGGTCTGGAAAAGAATTTGGGTCAATTGGAAATCATAGGAAGAATAGAGGCCATCGAAACTAAGCATTAATCGGCTGAAAAAACTCAGAAGGGTTCTGGAGACCTGAGGAGACTTGCTGTCACTCAGACAACAAATAGAGAGAGTGGGCAGAGAGAGAGAGAGAGAGAGAGAGAGAGAGAGAGAGAGAATACACACACAATTTATGAAGTAGTCAAACAGTATGTTTGAAATGGCGAAGGCCGATAATTTGTGGGAGATTATGTGCTTAATTAAAGTCATACCTAATTTTGTTAATTAATTAATTATAACAAAATGAATTAGGCGTGCATATGGGTTTAAATGTAAAGCGTAAACAAATCGAGAAG
>CM042163.1:43252915-43260415 GCA_023376005.1 Doryteuthis pealeii
TTCCTATTTTAACTAAATAGTTAAATTAGGAAAATTTACCAATGAAAGACGGGAGTAAGGGAAAATGATGGAAGAGTTAGTTTCAAAGTTATTCTATTTTTCAATCATACCCCCTCTGTTCCAAATATTTTTATTTGAATTCTTATTCAGTTTCATTAGCCTTTCTAATTTAACATGATATTTTATTATATTAAAACTTAAATAATTGCACCAGGAGGGTGCATATATTTGCTAGTATATATATATATATATATATATATATATATATATGTTTGTCAAAAACGTATCGAAACGTTTTATACTTTTTGACATACTTTGTATTCTGAAAAAAATTAACGTTCCATTCACTGTTCATTTCTATCTTGTTAAAACAGCTTCAATCTCATTATTTTTTTAACACACCATATATATATATATATATATATGTATATATATATATATATATATATATATATATATATATAAAAAGAAAGTTTGCAAAAAGGGATTATGTTTGTTTTTTTTAATTTATTATTAACTTAATTTTTTTTTAAACATTATCCTTTTTTGCAAACCTTCTTTTTTATAGAATATCTAATTTTCTCCCGTTGGACCCATAACAACACTTTATATATATATATATTGATTCTTACTTGGGCTATACGGGCAATCGGAGGGGCTCCTTCCGATCAATCGGCTGGTCACGCCAAGCCCTAGCACCTATAGTCTTGTCCCAATCTTTATTGCCCTCATGGCAAGCTCCCAGCCCATTTAATCAGATATATGCTAGAAGGCAGTGGATGAGGGTCATAGTGTCCTGGATATGACGCTAATCTGCATCTAGAGGTGAGGTTCAAATTCTGGAGCTCTAGGGAGTGTGTACCCCTTCATTGCTCTTATTCCCAGGTCTACTTTGACCCGGGGTGTTAGTACCTGTTAGAGTCCCATCTACGGTTAAACAGATCAAAAAATGAGTTTTAAAAATGTTTTTAAATATTGAGTTAAAAAAAAAATCTTTGGAATACCCTACACGAATGATTAAAATAAAAACATCTTCAGCATGAAATGACCCAAGGGTTGGCATGAAAGAAAAAAAAAGCCGGCTCATTTGAACGGTTTGAAAAAAAATGAATCTTCACAAAAATGATCGACAAATAGAAAAGCAACCCAAAGAATTAAAATTAAGCTATTATGTATAAGAATACACGAAGTAGCGCATATAATATAGTAAACCTAACGAAAATAATAAACCTAGGTTTCACCTAAAGGATCTTCAGTATGATATATGTATATGTGCGTGTGCGTGTGTGTGTGTGTGTGTGTGTGTGTGTGTTACTTTGTAAAAGGTGACCTACCGGTGAAGATGGTCACAATGGTTAGTTGATGCAAAATTCAGAAAGGTAAGACAGCGATATAACAAATAAAAAGTGCGCAATACGTTAGTAGAGCAAATTTATTGTAATACATGCACAAGTAATAACCTACTCGAGTTTCACCATAAGGATCTTCAGGGTTAAATCCACTGGATTAATCAAGATATTGATTAATTGCAGTCGATTACACGTGTGCGTCTTTCGCGATAAACTGTTCGTTACGGGACGAACCGTTTATCGCGAAAGACTGCAATTAATCAATATCTTGGTTAATCCAGTGGATTTAACCCTGAAGATCCTTATGGTGAAACTCGAGTAGGTTATTACATGTATTACCAATATATATAAATATTATATATATATATATATATATATATACCTTTTTTTCCACGTGTAGATGGGGACACAAGATCACAATTATGGGGTATGCAGCGAAGATCGAAATCGATATTCGGTAGGAATGGGATCTAGTAGACGATATTTCTAAGCATTAACACCAGAAAGGGGACGCCCTTTTTTCTTACCCGACCCGTATATATATATATATATAATATATATATATATATATATACTCCAGCTATGGGTAAAATAGTAGGGCAGACGGGGCTCTTTAACCTTGGGTGGGTAGCCAGTCTAGGAGAGGGAAAACTCTGAATTCAAAATTCCTGAGGTCAGTCGTTGATTGGGTTTGTGGCACTCGTGCACCAATTCTTTCCTATCGACTGTGCCAAAAAGTGCAGATGGTCTAACACAAGCCTTCACCACTATAACAAATCACAGTGTGGGTGTTCATTGTATGAACCCTCATGCGTCGGTCGAAAATCGACGAGAGAGTCCATAATATATATATATATTATATATACTATATAATATATATATAATATATTATGTTGGATGTGATACAAGGTGGTGAATACGGGACATCCGTTGAATATCTAATTCACAGCTGGAATAAATCAGCGAGACTAGCTTGCTAACCATTACACGACGATGGGACGCACTTTTCTTTACGCAATCCGTTCTCCACGGATAAAATTTGACACTATATCGCATCAAATGAGGATGGAATTCGCTTTTCAATAGGAATGAATCTGAGATTAGATTGCTAACGATGACTCCATTATGGGACGCCTTTAAAAAATAACCCAACGAATAATGTAAGTATTTACCCAAACCGTTCGCCACGGATAGGATTTGACACAAGGTTGCAAGTATGGGGCAGCCAGCGAGGATCAACCTCAATTGCAGTAGGAATGAATTTGAGAATAGATTGTTTAATAGTATTTCACGATGGGGCGCCCTTAACATCTAAGACAACGAACAAGGAAGGTATTTAGCCAGCCCGTTCGCCACGGGTCGAATGGGAGACAAGGTCGCAAGTATGGGGTATCCAGCGAGGATCGAACTCGCTTTACAGTATTAATGAATCGGCGAGACTAGCCTGCTGACCGTTACACCACGATGTGACACCTTGAGGTTACCGTATATTCTTTTTCATCCGTTTGCTTGAACCCAAGGTTGGAAGTATGGGGCATCCAGAGAGGATCAAACTCACTTTTCACTATCAATTAATCTACGCGAATAACTTCCTATTACATCACGAAGGACGCTCTTCTTTCTTTACTCAACCTGTTCGTCACGTGTTGATGTGACACAAGTCGTAACTTATAAGGCATCCGGCAAGGATCGAATGACTCACTCACTTTCTCAAGTATGCATGAATCTTCTATTATGAAGCTGTTCCAACGCGATAGTAGCAGTGAGGATCATTGCAATTTATCTAGTTTACTGGATCCTTTTTGTACGCTTTTCAGTCCTACAGATACATGAGATACCTAAAACAGTGATCGTTATTGTTTGTTAAGTTTCGTATGCAAGGATCGAAACTCTTTTCAGTACCTAGCTCTTTCGACTCATCCGTTACAGGGAAATGTGACTCATTGTAGGTCGGAAGTATGGCTGGTCAGTCGAACTCGTCTTTTCAGTAGTACATCGGAGACTAGATGGCTTCCTACATCACGGGTTTGTTTTTTAGTCTAAACGTAGAATCGTTCCAGTCACGCCGGTTGGATGTGACACTATAAAAGGTCGCAAGTATTGGCATCCAGCAAGGATGTTGAACTCACTTTAGTAGCTTATTCTTAAGATACATAGCTTCGCGTTAAAGAGCTAACCTTAATCGCAGGAACTCCTGCATTTCTTGCATTAAAGGGACTTTAAAAAAAGAAATTCTGTTTTTATTTTCCCTACATCGCTAGGGTTCCAAGAAGGATTAAGCAATTTTATTTTGTTCCTAAACCTTCATAACTTTGAATCAAAGTTCAGACTGTTACCCCCACACATAGCTCACTCTTTCGCCTATAATTATCGGCTGTGACAAGTCTTATACCATTAGAATCTTCCTTTAGGACTTACCAAAATAATTGCTCGAAATATTATTGAGGAGGAACGCTTAAATAGACCATTTTTGTTATCTGTTCCGACTTACATTGGCCACTGGACGATGTCTTATTAGGGTTGATTCAACTGATCCATTCAAGTAGTTGAACGACATAGGGTATCTAGGGTATGATCTTCCTAGTGAACGAACTACCTAATAGGTAAGTTTAGTCTTAGTGTGTTTCCGATTAATGCTATCAAATATTCTGTGCCCACGCTCAAAATATCACAGTGTTGCATACTCCTGTGGGATATCTATACGAGGGGGCCTTACTAGTGCATTGTACGATGATAGATATTCGTCATGGGAGATATCCGTGGTTATATCTCCCATATAAAATCTTTTACTTACTTTCTGAGTAGCTGGCTGGTATTTCACTTTCCTCTGTTTCTTGTGTAGCTATTGTCTTTCTTGGGAGTAGTTGGGATATTTCTTCTATCTGCATTTCTTCTATCGGTCTGGTTCTCGTTTCCTTTGGTTCCGGGTGGTTTCTGCTAACTTCTCTTAACTTCTGGTTCTGGTCTTTCAAGATATGACGGAGAACGAGAAAGTAAAAAGAGCAAGACATTGTCTTGCCTGCCGGGATCGAACCACGTCCTCCGCATGCAAAAACAAATGCGATTTAGCACGACGGGACGCGAGGTTCGAATTGATATGCCCGGATGTTGGGTAATTGCCATAAAATAACCAAAAGTGGAGCGGGCGTGACAAGCAGAGGCATTCGGCTTACGTGAGACGGCAGTCAGAAAAGATTATTTTGACGACGACGACGACGGATGATTATCAGCTGCTGGTCGAAGACTGTTGACTCAAATATCTATTTTCCCCCTTCTATACAAGATGCAGGTAAAGATCTCCGGTTCTCAAGATATGCCAAGGTTGTCATTGTTTTTAGGGACAAACTCTAGGCATATAGTTTGTGTGATCACATTTTATTAAAACTTAGGACCAGTTCTTAAATCATAGGATTCTCAACCGCATGCAGGAGTCGAGCTGAACCTTCTTTTTTTTACATGAGATCCAGCTGTCGACTAACTAAAAGTCTTCTGTTCCCACCGTTTGCATAATAGGTTAAGCTAAGGTTATTACGTGTCAGTCACTCTAACGATTCAGATTTGAATTTCAACAAGACCTAAACTCAAATATGTTTCTACACTAACCGTACAAAACCAACGATACGCCCGTCAATATATAATACACAGGACTTGGAATTGATGCGACTTGGTCGGAGCGTCTTAATGACGGATCGGGAGGTTAGTGGAAATGAGCTGCCGCAATTGTTGGCAATTCCAAGAACGAGACAACACACCGTTAACAATAACAAAGGTTTCTTTTATTTGTATGCATAACGGAAGGGAATATGTTTTGCGCTCAAGCTAGGAGAGAAAAGTCACGGTGAGGGGCTTGTCTGTTGTTTTCGCTTTATGCTAATTTGCATTGAGTAATTCAGCAAAGGTGGCCTGGACCGCATCACTTCTTTGTCGGAGTTTTATCTAAGCGGGGTAGAGCTACAAAAATCGAAACTTGAACCATTTCATTTGATTATAGACGATCATGTCAACCGGTGTCAACCGATGCTATTCTCTGGCCCCAGAAACCAATCCCACACCTGGAACAGTTTTAATAAACTTATCAATTTAGTAGCTTGCAATGAACTTTGATTCAATCTGTAAATTTGGATTAATTACTAACATCAATTATTCTGCATATATATATTTACCAACCCCTCCGCACGAGCAGGATGTGACACAAGGTCAATTTCTTAAGCGGAGTTCAACAGGTTTGAATTCAGAGTTTTCCTTCTCTTATACCGGTTGCCTAACCAAGGTTAAAGAGCCCAGTCTGCCCTGCTATTTACCCATAGCTGGAGAGAGAGTAGAATTCATACCTTTCCCAGGGGTATTAGCGCTAAGTGAAATGCAATTATCCTGCATATGGGGGAGAATTATAGCTATCTACCTATCGTGTTATTATAGCATTTTTCTAAGGCTACTAACAAAAAATGAATATGTTAAAACTTAGTTCAACAAAACAATGGTTAAAAATACAAATGTCCTTCTCATATATAGTTTCATGATTGAGAGACCTACTAGTCTGATGGAGAGGGAAATTAAGGAGAGCTGGTATCTTATATTCGAGTCAGTCCTCTTGAGGATAAATTCTGGTCGACTTGCACTGGTACTGTACTGGTCCGTAGGTGTGCTACTGGGCACGCCACGTGATTGCTATGTCCAATCACAGATGGTCCCCCACCAACCACCACCACCACCTCTCTCTCTCTCTCTCTCTCTCTCTCTCTCTCTCTCTCTCTCTCTCTCTCTCTCTCTCTCTCTTAACCTCATTCATAGAAATTTAAGAATTTCACAGACCCAACATACCAAACCCGCTTGCCACGCGTAGAATGTGACACAAGGTCGCGATTATGACGTAGGCTTTTGCTGGCGAGCATACACTGCTGTATATTCATATAACTGGGCACAGGAGAATGTCACTTATGAGTTCGTCCTCGCAGCAGTTTCCAGCTCTAACTTGAATGTTTTGTTTTTGTTTTGTTTTGTAATAGGTAAGAGACAGCTGCATTTTTGGGGGGTGCTACTTCCAAGATTTGTTCAAAATCAAGTGACATAGTTTCGGTTACAAGCAGACACACAATCTCCATTATAATAAGATGAGATATTGTTGGGCACATCACCTGGTGTAATGGTTAACAAGCTAGATTTGCAGACTATTGTTAGTCAGTTCGATTCTTTTTGGGCGCCCTATACTTCTGGCCTTGTACTACATCTAAGCTTAACTTAGTAAATAACTATATGATATATTGTTACCTAAGTATATGAACTAGTCTACTAATTTCAAAGGGTTACCATTTAATATAGAGATTGCTCCATCTTGGTTAAAACAATTGAGCCCTGTTTTATCTCTGTTCACGTAGAGACCAATGCTATTTGCTGTCTTCTCTAGGCTATGCAGCAGTGATTCTATGCCATGCGTAGAATGTGACACCAGGTCGCGATTATGACGTAGGCTTTTGCTGGCGAGCATACACTGCTGTATTCGTATAACTGTGCACAGGAGAGTGTCACTTATGCGTTCGTCTTCGCTTCTGCAGCAATTTCCAGCGGAATCGAGGTTAAGCTGAGGTTATTGCGTGTCAGTCACTCTAACGGTTCAGATTTGAATTTCAACAACACCTAAACTCAAATATGTTTCTACACCGTCTAACCGTCCAAAACCAACGATACGCCCGTCAATATATAACACACAGGACTTGAATGATTTTTGTTGTTTTTTTTGGGGGGGAAGGTTGTGATAGGTAAGTAACAGCTGCATTTTTGTGGGGTGCTTACTTCCAAGATTTGTTCAAAACAGCACGCAGCATCCTTGCTTAATAGATGATAACAGCAATATCTTGAACTGTATCACCAAAATAGCAATAAGATCCCCCCCCCCCAAAGGGATCTCCTATGTATGACAAAATGCAACCGATAGTGAGGCTCAAGTTCTGAAGATCTGATGATGAGTTTCAGGTAACCCACTATTGACATTACTCCCAGGTCCACTCT
This sequence comes from Doryteuthis pealeii, assembly GCA_023376005.1. Lineage (NCBI taxonomy): Eukaryota > Metazoa > Mollusca > Cephalopoda > Myopsida > Loliginidae > Doryteuthis > Doryteuthis pealeii. The sequence goes on from CM042163.1 coordinate 43,260,271, forward strand.
GATCCCGAATGGTAGTGTCCTGTTAGTATCCTACCAATTAGTCAAATGAATCTGTTTAAAAATTATTTGCATTTGGTTTGTTTTGTTTTACGGCATATCAACCTCGGTGGGTCATTTAATGTCGACAAAGTTGTGAAATAAATTC
>CM042163.1:43265415-43275415 GCA_023376005.1 Doryteuthis pealeii
GCTTATGCAGGTCTATTCGTGTGAAGCACTTGATTATTTACGTAGTCCGCATCTGTAGTTGTTTATGCGGGATATCGTCCGATTTTTGCATTTTTAGCGTGAGGACTATTCTTTTATTTGATATATGAGATCTTATTACCTAGGTATCTGAATGGTCTACCAATTTCAGTGTCTTGCCTTTTAATGTGGAGATTGCTCGCTCTATCTTGTTTAAAATAGAGGAACTCTGTTTTATCTTTATTCACGTAGAGACCTGTCTATTTGTGAGAAGCACTTGATCATCTGCGTAGTCCGCATCTGTAGTAGCTTATGCGGAATATCATCCGCTTCTTGTCTCTTTTTTTCTTTTTTTAGCGTGAAATCTTTTTATTTCATTCGATATATGAGATATTGTTGGGGATCTCCCGCGGTGTAATGGTTAGCAAGCTAGATTTGCAGACTATTGTTAGTGACTTCAATTCTCATTGGACGCTCTATATTACTGGTCTTGTGCCACATCTGTAGTAGCTTAGTAAATAACTATATGAGATATTGTTACCTAAGTATATGAACTGGTCTACTAATTTCAGAGTCTTGCTATTTAATGTGGAGATTGCTCCATCTTGTTTAAAACACATGAGCCCGTTTTATCTCTGTTCATGTAGAGACCAATGCTATTTGCTGCCTTCTCTAGGCTATGCAACAGATATCCAGCTTGGGTGGGTGTATTTGCGAGAAGCACTTGATCATCTGCGTAGTCCGCATCTATAGTGGTTTATGCGGAATATCGTCCGCTTCTTGTCTCTCTTTTTTGTAGCGTGAAACCCTTTTCTTTCATTAGATATATAAGATATTATAGAGGCCCTAACGTGGTGTAATGGTTATCAAGCTGGATTTACAGACTATTGTTAGTCAGTTCAATTCTCATTGGGCGCCCTATACTACTGGTCTTGTACCGCATCGAAGCTTAGCTTAATAAATAAGTATATGAGGTATTGTTACCTAAGTATGTGAACTGGTCTACTAATTTCAGAGGCTTGCTATTTAATTTGGAGATTGCTCCATCTTATTTAAAACACATGAGCCCTGTTTTATCTCTATTCACGTAGAGACCAATGTCTCTTGCCAAACTCTCTAATCTGTGAAGTAGTGATTCAGCTTATGCAGGTCTATTCCTGTGAAGCACTTGATTATCTACGTAGTCCGCATCTGTAGTTGTTTATGCGGGATATCGTCCGCTTTTTGCATTTTTAGCGTGAGGACTATTCTTTTATTTGATATATGAGATCTTATTACCTAGGTATCTGAATGGTCTACCAATTTCAGTGTCTTGCCTTTTAATGTGGAGATAGCTCGCTATATGTTGTTTAAAACAGATGAACTCTTTTTTATCTTTGTTCACGTAGAAACCATGTCTGTTTGTGAGAAGCTCTTGATCATCTGTGTAGTCCGCATCTGTAGTAGCTTATGCGGAATATCATCCGCTTCTTGTCTCTTTTTTTCTTTTTTTAGCGTGAAATCTTTTTATTTCATTCGATATATGAGATATTGTTGGGCATCTCCCGTGGTGTAATGGTTATCAAGCTAGATTTTAAGACTATTGTTAGTGACTTCGATTCTCATTGGGCACCCTATACTACTGGCCTTGTGCCACATCTAAGCTTACTTTAGTAAATAACTATATGAGATATTGTTACCTAAGTATGTGAACTGGTCTACTAATTTCAGAATCTTGCCATTTAATTTGGAGATTGCTCCATCTTGTTTAAAACACATGAGCCCTGTTTTATCTCTGTTCACGTAGAGACCAATGCTATTTGCTGTCTTCTCTAGGCTATGCAACATATATTCAGCTTGGGTGGGTGTATTTGCGAGAGTTGGGGGGCCCAAATTCATAGAGTATTTTATTCCCATCTAGATAAGTTCAAAAGATTTTAATGATATTTAATGTCCGTTATGTAGTCATCGATTAGATCATACTTGAACGTATTATCTATTAAACCCATCTAATTACCACATAAACAGCAATGAAAGCTTCATTACATTTTAACTAATACGAACGCTGGTTAAAAATAAAAGGAAAAAACTCCCGCTGTTAACATGTTGCTAAGATGATATGGGCGTTTTGTTTTTCGATGTAAGAACGTTTTTCTAGGATAATTTAAAACGAGTAGAATACATCGCACCTGACTCTGAATCTGTGCAGGTGTTTTGAATTAATCACTAAGGATGATAGAAGTCTCACATTAAGTTTATTTACTCATATATTTACCTTGACAGCACTAAATTTATATCAACACATGTACCGAGTTCCCAGTTGCTCAGTTATCACTTAGAACATATCGAATTCCTTATACACTCTAAGAGTTTTGGCTTGGTTATGCTTTCTTTACTGCTAGTTTTGTTCTAAGACTTTATAGCGCCAATGGTTATTTCCTATAAGTCTAACATAATCAAAAGGGAACCACTTTTGACTGATAGATTATTTATTTATTTTCCCATTAAACTGACTGATATATCCGGGTTAAGGGATATATTCTGAAGTTGGTATTTGTAGTAGTAATTGGTACGTCGAATAGCAATCCGTCGGCCGAGCAGTCGTGGTGTCGTCTGGCGAGTAAGTTTAGCTTGTAGGCATTAGGTATGGGTCTAACACAGTGTCGACTATTTATACATGACACTGTCCAATCAGATTATAGTGAGAATGTACCAAAGTATTTACATATTCATTATATCACTGACCCTGACCCTAACCCTAACCCCTAACCCTAACCCTAAACCATAACCCTAACCCTAACTCCCTCTTCTTTTTCCTAGTAGATCAATAAATAAATAAATAATTTATCAGTCAAGAGTGGTTCCCCTTTGATCACGTTAGATTTATAGGAAATAACCGCGCCAATATATTTGGAAGAGCGTACTTACTATGAATAATATATTACAGCGGGTGTATTTATCAGTTCCTCTGCACAAGAAGGATGTGACACAAATTCTGTTTTTAAGCAGAGTTTTTCTTTTCCTAGACCGGTTGTCATACCATGGTTAAAGAGCTTAGTCTGCCTTACTATTTCCCATAAATGGAGATAGAATGGATAGATTCGTACCTTATCCAAGAGTATTAGCGCTATATGAAATCCAAACAGCCGCCTCCAGGATTTGAACTAGTCACGTCGTGTCCATTTTCTACGACGATAACCATTACATCATATGCCACCAATTATCAGCCAAAATGTAGCCTTACTGGATCTTTCATGAAAAGATTGTAAATACACATATCACATTTAGAAGAAAATTAACGTTTCATTCATTGTATATTTCTGTCTTGGTAAATACAAGTTCAGTCTCGATACTTTTAGAACACACCTCGTATTTTTGAAGAAAATTAATGTTTCTTTCATTGTTCATTTCTGTCATGGTAAATACAGCTTCAGTCTCGATACTTTTTCAACACACTACGAATTTTGAAGAAAATTAACGTTTCTTTCATTGTTCATTTCTGACTTGGTAAATACAGCTTCAGTCTCGATACTTTTTCAACACACCACGAATTTTGAAGAAAATTAACGTTTCTTTCATTGTTCATTTCTGACTTGGTAAATACAGCTTCAGTCTCGATACTTTTTCAACACACCGTGAATTTTGAAGAAAATTAACGTTTCTTTCATTGTTCATTTCTGACTTGGTAAATACAACTTCAGTCTCGATACTTTTAGAACACACCCCGTATTTTTTAAGAAAATCAACGTTTCATTCATTGTTCATTTCTGTCTTGGTATTGGAAAAGTATCGAGACTGAAGCTACATTTACAGCTTTAGTTTCGATACTTTTTCAACACACCCTGAATTTCGAAGAAAATTAACGTTTCTTTCATTGTTTATTTCTGCCTAAATACAGCATTAGTCTCTGTGCTTTTTTAATACATCTTGTATTTTTTTTAAATTACGTTTTATTTATAGTAAATTTCTCTCTTGGTAAATATGGCTTTAGTCTCGATACTTTTTCAACACAACTTGCATTTTAAAGAAAATTACCGTTGCATTCATTGTTCATTTCTGTATTGGTAAATATAGCTTCAGTCTCGATACTTTTTTAACACCACTCCCATTTTGAAGATAATCAACGTTTCATTCATTGTTATTTTACGTTTGTTATAAATACATCTTCAGTCTCGATAACTTTTCAACACACCCCATCATTTGAGGGAAATTACCGTTTCATTCAATTAACGTTTTTCATTGATAAATACAGTATCAGCCTCGATATTTTTTCAACACACCTTGTGACTTGAAGAACAGTAACGTTTCATTCACTATTCGTTGGTAAAAACAGCTTCAGTCTCGATATTTTTAGACACACCTCGTAACTCGAAGAACAGTAACGTTTCATTCACTGTTCGGTGGTAAAAACAGCTTCAGTCTCGATATTTTTAGAACACACCTCGTAACTCGAAGAACAGTAACGTTTCATTCACTATTCGTTGGTAAAAACAGCTTCAGTCTCGATATTTTTAGACACACCTCGTAACTCGAAGAACAGTAACGTTTCATTCACTGTTCGGTGGTAAAAACAGCTTCAGTCTCGATATTTTTAGACAACACCTCGTAACTCGAAGAACAGTAACGTTTTATTCACTGTTCGGTGGTAAAAACAGCTTCAGTCTCGATATTTTTAGACACACCTCGTAACTCGAAGAACAGTAACGTTTCATTCACTATTCGTTGGTAAAAACAGCTTCAGTCTCGATATTTTTAGACACACCTCGTAACTTGAAGAACAGTAACGTTTCATTCACTATTCGTTGGTAAAAACAGCTTTAGTCTCTATATTTTTAGACACACCTCGTAACTCGAAGAACAGTAACGTTTCATTCACTATTCGTTGGTAAAAACAGCTTCAGTCTCGATATTTTTAGACACACCTCGTAACTCGAAGAACAGTAACGTTTCATTCACTATTCGTTGGTAAAAACAGCTTTAGTCTCTATATTTGTAGACACACCTCGTAACTTGAAGAAAAGTAACGTTTCATTCACTGTTCGGTGGTAAAAACAGCTTCAGTCTCGATATTTGTAGACACACCTCGTAACTTGATGAAAAGTAACGTTTTATTATTTGTTCATTGGTAAAAAGAGCATCAGTCTCGATATCTTTTCAACACACCTGGTAATCTGAAGAAAAGTAACGTTTCATTAATTATTCATTGGTAAATACAGCTTCAGTCTTGATAGTCTTTTTAAGTCACCTAGGAAACATTCTTCTTGAGGCCGTCTACCTGTTCGAGTTGCCCGAGTATATGACACTGCTCTCCCGCAATGGAGAAAATGACATTACAAATGTGACCATGACTTGTAGAGTCGATCAGAGATAACGCTATATTTTTGTTGGTTTTTTTTTTGTTTGTTTTTTTTTTTTTGTTATTTACTTATTTGCTGTATGGCTTTATCAGAAAACTATTGTAATTACATACCCGAAAGTAAACACTGATATAAATCTCTCCTTTTTTATTGTCGCGGTTGTAATTGTAAGGTCTGTAAGTTTTGTAATCGTATGATTGTGAGGGTGAGTGGATGTATCTCGATGGGACTGATTTCGAAAAAAAAACTCATAAAAGATAAAATAGATAATAACCTTCGAGTATAGTAGACTTTATTGTCTTTCACAAATAAAAAAAAAATAAAAAAAGAAACTTTGTTTTTTCTAAGTACAATTTCATTAACTCCGAGGCTGGAATTTACGTAGGTACAAATAGTCCAAAACAGACACACCCATTCAAACAGTCTCTCATATATCCAAACACTTAAACAACCATAAATACAATCAGGAGGTGTGCTTACATTAACGGTTATCGTCATATGAGTCTGTCTCGGAGACTAGGAGTTCAAATCCAGATCGAGGCTGTTTGTGTTACGCTTCAAACTAAAAGCCTCGAAAAAGGCATGAAATCATCTGTTCTTCCAAAGCTATGAGTAAATAATAGGGCAGGTTGGGTTCTTTTGTTTGACTATCGGGGCTATAATACGTACGGCAAATCACCATTTTTATTTATGGATTTTCCCAAATAGCGACGGTAAAGATTAGCCAATCAGAATTGATATAGAGTGCATTTAAGGTCGTTCGTATATGACCTCAAATCAACTGCAAATTGAACTTTCTGAAATCAAGACCTACAGAGTAGGATTTCAAGGAATACAACATACTTTCTACTACATGGAGTATTTACTGAAATTTTCTACGTAGAATTTCAAGAAATACTACAGACTTTCTGCATCAAAGGAACTGAACTAGGGATCTACCAACAGGGTGTTGCGTAACGGCTTATTCAAATTGACGTTGCTAAATCGCTGTATGTTAGTAGTCGGATATATATGGTCACGTAGCGAAGTATGTAGTTGTCGCTTAATGAAATCACAACATGCGGTATAGTAGGAACTTTGACTTTATTTCTTCTTCTCGGCTGTACGTGGGTGGCGAGCGTTGACAATGGGGATGCCCGAGGGTTGACAATGAGCGTTGACAATGACTACTACTACTGCGGGGATGACTGGCGATGGTGAGGTAAAGGGGTGGACGAACCTCACAGCCGGTTGGCTGCGATGGACCGTGGCGACGGTCGCTCCTTGTTCTCCGTCCGCCGTGTGCTGTCTCTCTCACTGACCTGGGATCTCTGACTTACTTTTATATATATCAAACGCCTACGCGTTTTCTTTTGTTATAATTATCAGCGGACAAATCTATTTCCGAACTTATTGTTACCCATCCTTCTTTGTTCGCTTTACCCGGAAAAAGTCCTTTGTTATTTTTTTTGTCTTTTCTTTGTTTCGATTTAACCGGAAAATCCTATTTCCGTTTTCCCCTTCTTTTAAATATCTTCAATATACAACAAGGGGATAAATACATAGACGACCAGAATGGTAACATTTTAAAACTTGTTAAGGCAACCAGTCTAGAAGGAAAACAAAAATCTGCTAAAAAGTAGACATTATATCACATGTTGTCCGTTATTATTATTTTTTTAAAAACAGAAATGGATAGAAAAACAACTGTATGTGTACTTCAAGCAACAAACTGAAGAGATAGCAGACTAGAAGACATGGACATGGATAAGAAGAGGAAACCTAAAGAGAAAAACTGAATCTCTTATAATTGCAGCACAAGAGAATGCCATAAGAACAAATTATATAAAGGCAAAATAGATAAGACGCAGCAGAATAGCAAGTGCTGAATGTGTGGAGACAGAGACGAAACGGTTAATCATATAATAAGATAATGCAGCAAATTAGCACAAAGAGAGTACAAGACTAGGCACGACTCAGTGGGAAAGGGGATTTACTGGGAATTGTGCAAGAAGATTCAATTTTCACCATACAACTAAATGGTATAAGCACAAGCCTGAATCTGACCTGGAGAATGAGACGCACAAAATGGGAGTAAGATACAGACGGGTCACCTAATCCCGGCCAAGAGATCACACCTAGTATTGATTAACAATAAGAAAAGAACCAGTCATCTCGTGGATTTTTCCGTCCCGGCCGACTACCGACTAGATGCATACTTGGACCTTACCAGAGAACTGAAAACTGTGGAACATGAAGATGAAGGTCGTACCAATTGTAATTGGTGTCTTTAGAATGCTCCCCAAAGGTCTGGAAAAGAATTTGGGTCAATTGGAAATCATAGGAAGACTAGAGGCCATCGAAACTTAAGCATTAATCGGCTAAAAAAACTCAGAAAGGTTCTGGAGACCTGAGGAGACTTGTTGTCACTCAGGCAACAAATAGAGAGAGTGGGTCAGAGAGAGAGAGAGAGAGAGAGAGAGAGAGAGAGATAAGACGCAGCAGAATAGCAAGTGCTGAATGTGTGGAGACGGTTAATCATATAATAAGAGAATGCAGCAAATTAGCACAAAGAGAGTACAAGACTAGGCACGACTGTGTGGAAAAGGTGATTGTGCAAGAAATTCAATTTTCACCATACAACTAAATTGTATATGCCCAAGTCTGAATCAGTCCTGGAGAATGAGACGCATAATATTCTCTGGGACCTTGAGATACTAGAAGCTTAGCTTAGTACAGGGCCACAAGTGCAAGTCACCCGGTGAGGATCACACTCAATACTGTAGTAAAGATCTGAGATACTATAATCTTATTTTAGTACAGTGTCACAAGAGCGAGTCACCCGGTGAGGATCAAACTCATTATGTAAGTAATGGTCTGAAAGGCTAGGAACGTAACTTAGTACAGGGCCACAACTGTGAGTCACCCAGTGAGGATCAAACTCACTCTGGTAGTAATGGTATAACAGGCTAGATGCTTATTTTAGTACAGGGTTACAAGTGCAAGTCACCCGGTGAGGATCACACTCAATACTGTAGTAAAGATCTGAGATACTATAATCTTATTTTAGTACAGTGTCACAAGAGCGAGTCACTCGGTGAGGATCAAACTCATTATGTAAGTAATGGTCTGAAAGGCTAGGAACGTAACTTAGTACAGGGCCACAACTGTGAGTCACCCAGTGAGGATCAAACTCACTCTGGTAGTAATGGTATAACAGGCTAGATGCTTATTTTAGTACAGGGTTACAAGTGCAAGTCACCCGGTGAGGATCACACTCAATACTGTAGTAAAGATCTGAGAGACTAGAAGCTTATTTTAGTACAGGGTCACGAGTGCGAATCACCCGGTGAGGATCAAACTCATTATGTAAGTAATGGTCTGAAAGGCTAGAAACGTAACTTAGTACAGGGCCACAACTGTGAGTCACCCAGTGAGGATCAAACTCACTCTGGTAGTAATGGTATAACAGGCTAGATGCTTATTTTAGTACAGGGTTACAAGTGCAAGTCACCCGGTGAGGATCACACTCAATACTGTAGTAAAGATCTGAGAGACTAGAAGCTTATTTTAGTACAGGGTCACGAGTGCGAATCACCCGGTGAGGATCAAACTCATTATGTAAGTAATGGTCTGAAAGGCTAGGAACGTAACTTAGTACAGGGCCACAACTGAGAGTCACCCGGTGAGGATCAAACTCACTCTGGTAGTATTCATCTTAGAGTCCAGCTCGTTGATCACAGCTACATCGTGAGGTAACCATCTCACATTATATTTCTTGGTATCTAATTCCGACCGGGAGAGCAGACCTAGTATTGTTTAACAAGAAGAAGAGAACTAGTCATGTCGTGGATTTTGCCGTCCCGGCTGATCACTGAGTGAAAGTGAAAGAAAGCGAAAAGATAGACAAAGACTTGAACCTTTGGAATTATTGAATTGGAAATCGGAGGAAGAATCGAGGTCATCCTGACTACAGCATTGTTAAGATTGGCTAGAATACTCAGAAGTGTCCTGGAGACCTGAGATTTTCTTTCACGCAGCCTCCTGATAACCACGGGCTACGACAGGTGGGAAAAACTCAAAATTATTATTATTATTATTATTATTATTATTATTATTATTATTAGCAAAATAAAAAACGCCCCCGGGCGATGTAAAAATAGATTTTTGAAACATATTGCCTGAGGGGTGGAAGTAAAAAATTCAATGCCAGCGAGTTTGTACCCTAAGTAAGTAAAATCATCAAATTCATTAAAGGATTAAAAAATAAAACAATTTGAAATGTAAACTTTAAATATGTATTAAAATAAAACAAACTATATATAGATATATAATACCAGTCATGTATTTATTAAAACTTGTTTAAAAAAAACAATGAGGACTGTCTAATGTTGCATGTTCAAATTTTGAGTGTATTTATTTTATGTTATGACGATTTTAGGTAATGTGACGTAAGCAGTGACGTAGTTTTTGTTACAGACAAAAATCGGAAGCTAATCTCCATTATTAATAGATTATTATAATTATTATTATTATTATTATTATTATTATTATTATTTCACTCAAACCAACCAGACCTGATGATCTTTCCCTGGGGGCTGAGTGACAGTAAATCTCATCGGGTCCCCTGGATGCTTCTGAGTATTCTAGTGAATCTTTAAAATGCTGTAGTCCGGATGGTCTCGATT
>CM042163.1:43282915-43291348 GCA_023376005.1 Doryteuthis pealeii
GTTTATCAGGTTTGAATTCAGAGTTTTCCTTCTCCTAAACCGGTTGCCTAACCAAGGTTAAAGAGCCCAGTCTGCCCTACTATTTATCCATAGCTGGAGGGAGAGTAGGATTCATACCTTTCCCAAGGGTATTAATGCTAAGTGAAATGCAATTACCACGTCCAGGATTTGAACCCGGTGCGATGAGTCCATTTCCCAAGACTTTAACCATTACGCCACGCGCTTCCATATTACAACGCAATACATTACATTCTATTTTATCATGTTTTTATACAATACAGTACTTTTTTTCTTATTTAAAAAATCTAACAAGGAAATTAGGCTGAAACGGATTAGTGGCAATTTTAGTTTATTTCAATGGGGAAATTTGATTTGATATACGAGGAAATTGAGTTACAAGTGGAACGAATTAAACTCGTAAGTCAAGGTACCAATGCATTTCTTTTAAAAAATCTAATCCAATTTAAATTTTGAAATTCCACATCCAGAATCATTTGCGTTTTGCATTTGCTGTTTTGGGAAGCGAAAATCTTGCACGAAAATCCCAAAACAAAGCAACAAACCCTAATCTGAAAATCCTTAAGTCAACTCCCATCCCCCCCAACACTCCCTTAACTTCCCTGCCTCACTCCCTCCATCCATCCATAAAATCGATTTTATTAGTTCTACCCCTACCTCTGCCTTCTACTCTTTCAAAATTGCTCACTCTGGGCGTAGATAACAGGAGGGTCGGAAGAAGGGGGGAGTACGAACACGCATTTGACTTTATCTCGCAAGGTAATAAATAGAAAAAAAAGAAAGGGCGAAAAGGAGTTAGGCACGGGGTTTGAGCTCAATAAGCCAACACGCAGATCATGAGTGAGAGAGGGAGAAGAAGAGAGAGAGAGAGAGAGAGAGAAAGAGAGGGGCAGAGTAAAAGAGAGAAACAAAGAGGGAGGGGAAAGAGAAACCAAAGAGAGGAATAAAGAGCGGGAAAGAGAGAGAAATAACACAACACGGGTATAAAACAAGATGCAGATCCCCTGTGAGAGAGAGAGAGAGAGAGAGAGAAAAAAGAGAAAAGGTGGGAAAGAGAAAGAAAAGGAGAAAGAGAGGGAAAGAGAAAGTGGGGGAGTGAGAAATAATGAGAAGGAGGAAAGAGAGAGAGAGAGAGAGAAAGCGAGAAAGATTAGAAGAGAGTTAGATGAAAACAGCAGAGGAAAAAGAAAAATTAGCCTGAATGAGAAAGATAGACAGACACAAAGAAACAGATAGAGAGAGAGAGACAGAGAGAGTAAGAGTGGGAAAGGAAGAGAGAGATAAAAAAAGAGAGTGTGGAATAGATAGGTATAAAGAGAGTTCCGGAAAAAGAAAGATAGAAAGAGTGAGGAAGAAAGAAAGAAAGAAAGAAAGAAAGAAAGAAAGAAAGAAAGAGGGAAAGAGGATGAAAGAGAGAGAGAGAGAAAGAGAGAGAGAGAGAAAGAGAGAGAGAAAGACAGCTGAAGAAAGGATAGAAATAGCTTGAATGAGAAAGATAACAGAGAGAGAGAGAAAGAGAGGGAGAGAGAATAGAAGGGGTGGAAATAAAGAGTGAGAGAGAGAAAGAGAGAAAGAAAGAGAAAGAAAGAGAAAGAGTGACAGAGAAAGAGAGAGATAGAAATAGAGAAATGGAAAGAGAAACAGATAGAAATAAAGAGAAGGAGCGAGAAAGAGAAATAAAATGAAAGAGAGAAATATTGAGAGAGAAAGGGAGAGAGAGAAAGAGAGAGAGGGTACAAGAAAGAGAGAAATATAAAGAAAGAAAGAAAGAAAGAAAAAAAGAAAGAAAAAGAGTTGGAAAAAGACAAGGGGGAAAAAGAGACAGAAATAGCCTGAATGGATTCGCACCCGTTGAACTTGGAGTTACCACATTCCCAAAACTACGGTTCCCAACAGCCCAAGTTAACTGCACCCTCCTCTCTCTCTCTCTCTCTCTCTCTCTCTCCTCTCTCTCTCTCTCATCTTATCACTGAAGCGCCGTGACGAAGTAAGTTGATATCCAAACTCAGCAGGGTGATCACGCATCTCGCATATGCATTTTTCTCACATGTCTCTGTTGTTGATAAATCGTATGGCTATCACCGATAATTGGTAAAATGGCGCTAGAGGTGGGCTGGTGCGGACATAGACCGATGACCACGCATCTTGCACCATGGTCACTTGAGAATTCCATGGTAGATACAAACAATTAATATATATTTAATATCCATGTTATAATTTGATTAAATCGACAACGGGTCCTGGCATCGTCGCTAGGCAGACTGAAGATCGTAAACTGGACGGGCATCGGATCCTCTCGAACAGATTTATTTTTGTTCCTGTTGCAAGTTGAGAACGTCCAGTGTCCTCGGTCTTCGAACAGCCTCCCTACTCGGATAGATTATTCTTAAAACAATAGGGAGTAAAAGAGAAAGAGATGGGGAGCCTGGCGCCTGGTTACTGACAGTTTCTCGCCTCATCGCATAGGCGAGAACGAGAAAATGTTAGTAACAGGGCGCCGTTAGATAAATACAGATTCGAATCTCTCTATATATCTTATTATAATGGAGATTGTGTGTTTTTCTGTCTGTAACCGAAACTATATCACTACTCAGGTCACAATTCCTTTAGTTATTGACATCACATTCTCAATGATTTTATTTTATTTAAAACCCAATTATTAATAAAATTGTTTTTACATTATTAATACTGTTAACCATATCAACATGGTATTTACCGCGTACCCCACTTGTACGGGTCAGGCACAAAGTCCCTATTAATGTGGGGACACCCCACAACCGAAGCTGTTCATGGAATGGCAGGTGAAAAATTGCGTCGATCCCGTCGGCATTCCCCTCAAGGGGCGCCTCAGGCACTGGCAATAAACCCCAGCCCTGCCCCTTTAAATCGAGGGGGCAGGTTGTGCCTGGGGGGATGGCCCCTGGGATCGACGCTGTTAATTACTAATCAATGTCCACGAGGCCGAAGCCCACTGTTGACCATATCAACATGAATATTTACCGCGTACCCCACTTGTACGGGTAGGCACAAGTCGCCTATTATCGTGGGACCACCCCAAACCGAAGCTCATGGAGTGGCAGTGAAAATTGCGTCGATCACGTCGGCAGATTCCCCCTCAGGGGGCGCCTCAGGCACTGGTCAATAAACTCCCAGAGCCCTGCCCCCTTTGAAATCGAGGGGGAGGTGTTGCCGTGGGGGGATGGCCCCCTGGGACGACGCCGTTAATTTATATCAATGGTCAGTAGGGCCGAAGTCCAGTGTGTGACCAACTCAACTACAATAACAATGCAATTGTCATTTATATATACAACAAAATACGCGGTTTAACGTGTGAATGCGAAAGGCTAATTTGGCATATTTGATATAAAAATGTGAATTTTAATAAATAATATGTGCTTAGTTATTATTGATTTTTAATCGATTGGTTTTATTTTAATGAATATAAGCAAAATTCTTAATGAATCTTTACCATGAAAAATCCATCAACCAAGAAAAGATAACTGTCATTTCTATTCTTTACTTACTCTTTTTAAAACTAAATAACTTAAATTAGAAAATAACAATGAAAGACGAGGAGTGATGGAAGAGTAAGTCTTCATTGTTTCTATTTTTCGATTATACCCACCTCTGTTTCAAATCTTTTTTATCTGAATTCTTATTTAGTTTTATTTAGCCTTTCTAATTTAATATAATATTTATTACTTAAACTTATAATACTCGCATCCCGAGGGTGCATATATTTGCTAGTTATATAAATTTTAAAAGTCCATTCGTTTCTCTGTCAAGCGCACCGTGGTTATTTTTTTTACCCTCTTACCAGAGTAGATCAATTGATATTTAGCAACGTTAATTATTTTAAACCGATCAATTTATAAAACTAGTTTTTCAACCGATTAGATATGTATAAGAAATAAATTAGAATGTACAACTAATTTACGGCGCAGCTTTTACACCTTCTTTAATTTGATTTACCCAGCCCGCCTTAACTGTATAGCATGTATATATTGGTAGGTTTATTACCGAACGCTGAAAAAAAGATTTAAAAAGATTAAACATCCGTGTTCAAACTTCATCGACAACTTGAATTATGGAGTAATTTGTATAGTTGAACTACTAGGGGGAAAACATACAAACAAACAAAAAAGAGACTTCTCGAATTGTACGACTTACATTTCCTTTCAGTCTCATATATATCACAACGCGTTTTTCTTCTTAGTAACATCCTAAGCCGATGCCAATGCATGTATTATAAAGAAGAAAATGAGTCTGCATGCACGATCCTTGTTAATAACAACACTTATAAATGATTTGGCTTAGAATGGCCATTCAGATATAAAGCAGTTCCGTAAGGATCGCATGACGTAGTCATTTTTTTTGGGTTTTTTTTTGTTGGCAGTTTGCACAAGGGTGGCGGTGTTGGAGTTTGATCGTCTCCAACGGGGTCTGGCTGGCTGAGGGGGGGGGGTATTATGTTGGAAGACCCGAAACCCCCCTATGAAGCCAGCCAATAACAAAACACTGACGGCCATCCTGCGCTAAGTCTAGCGTATTTCAAACATATATACTAGTACAAAATAATTAAAAAAAGCCCCCCCGCCCACCGAGCGATGTAAAAATAGATTTTTGAAACATATTGCCTGAGGGGTGGGAGTAAAAAATTCAATGTCAGCGAATTTGTACCCTAAATAAGTAAAATCATCAAATTCATTAAAGGATTAAAAAATAAGACAATTTGAAATGTAAACTTTAAATATGTATTAAAATAAAACAAACTGTATATAGATATATAATACCAGTCATGTATTTATCAAAACTTTTTCTCTGAATGTTTGAGATGAGGCTTGAAGAGTCCGACAAGGTTCCGGAGTCCGAGAAAGTTCCCGAGTCCGACAAGAAATACCTGAAGAAGGCCGGAGGGCATATCGGAACGTTGTACAAATAACAATGAAGATGGGGACAATAGTCCGAATAACGCAGATAATACTTATCAAAACTTGTTTTAAAAAACAATGAGGACTGTCTAATGTTGCATGTTCAAATTTTCAGTGTATTTATTCTATGTTATGACGATTTGGGGTAATGTGACGTAAGCAGTGACGTAGTTTTTGTTACAGACAAAAACCGGAAGCGAATCTCCATTATTAATAGATATACTAGCAATAAATGCTCTCTCTGTGCACAAGTATTTAAGTTTTAATAGAATTAAATATAATACTGAATTAGAGAGACTAATGAAATCAAATAGGAACACAAAAAAAAAAGATTACACTTATTTTTACTTTATTCTAATTGATTTCAATATGAAATTATACCTAGGATTGCGTTTAAAACGTATGAGAATAAAACCATGATATTAGAAATCAATAACACCGAGTAATTATTTATTAAACACGATTTTGTTAAAACCGGTAGGCAAATTATTCACAATGTAAATATTTATTTCTTAATAATGTATAACACACATTTCAGAATTTTAAACACATTAATCGTCGGGTGACCTTGAGTCGGTATCAGCCAATCAGCGAGGGATTCTATCCCCTTTTCAGTAGCGCTAGACCAAGGAGATTGTTTTTGCGTCTGGGGTGGAGCGTCACACCTACCATCAGCTCCTTACTTTACCGCACAGATCCCTGTGCTACTGATACACTGAGTTGGCGTGGGGCGGTATCGAACTAGAAACCTTGTGGTTTCTAGCCGAACGCTCTACGACTGAGCTAACCTGGCCCATTAATAATTTGACCTATTTGAAATGCAAATGTTCTCAGCTAGACCTTCAAGGAGACATTGATTAACAATATAAGATTTAGATAGTGATTATTGATAACCCATTAAGATATAACATAAAATAACTGAAGGGATTTGTGACGTTTGGTTGGTGAATATAGTTTCAGGTACAGGACAGACAAACAGACAATCTCCATATAATAATATATATATATCTATTTTATATATATATATATACTAATATATAAGAACAGTTTGGTATGTACGTGTCGAACCTATTAACTTCTAAAGAGACGTCACTACTCAGAATTCGAAATTTGCAACATATACATATTAATATCCTTCTAACTAAGAAAGCACCCCCATTTGGGTTAATTGATCTTTACTGATGATTAAGGTGATATGAATTAAGTTAATTAAACAAAAAATCAAACGATTTTCAGAAGCCAGTAGAGCTTTATGCTCCTGCTGATCACGGCCAGCAGAAGGAGGCTTGCCTGCTGCCTATATCATGGAGTATTTCAATATCCGCTCTATTTCTACTAAGTTACTTGTTGAATGCCGTTTGTTTTTGTAATTTAGGTACGAACTGTAATTTTTTTGGGGGAGGGGGGAGGACTAATCATCTTTAAAATGAATAAAAGTTCTTAAAAATGTTTTTGTCCGGTCATGGACCGCGTACTTTTTGCTAAGTATAATATATATATATATATAATATATAATATATATATATATATGACTAAATAATACTCCAATCTCTGGTTGGTTGAGGCTTCTGGAGAATTTAGCGATAGCCGCGAATTACGCTTAAAAATGTCAAGGTTCTCGCTATGAAATCTGGATGTAGCCTTCTCTCTGGGCGACCGTGACATATTACCTATGTGAAGTGTTTTATTTACAGTTAATTCTGTTTCCCTGCTTGTAGGCAAGCTGACGGGTCTTATTTTTTATCTTTTGTAGGGATGTCATTAAAGTAAGACTGGGACATTCTGGTAGTGGACCACAACCTTCAACTGATCACATTTTCAAGCTTTTTACTACTATCTGAAAAACAAAAATAACACTGTAAATAAGAACTGAGGAAAAAATCAGTCGGGTTTCAATCTCGACCAGAGTAGCTTTGCATAAGTCTAATCCCGAGCTGAGGGACGTGATACCTTTGAAGTTAACAAGTGTGAGTAGAAATTTATATTTATATATATATATATTATATATATATATATATATATATATAGTTGTTGTGGACGGCAACCTTAGTGGCATTGGCTAGTAAGCTGAGTGTCAGAAAATTCTCGTAAGTTCTGAATCCAACATTGGTGCCCATACTTTCCGGGCTTGTGCCGGACACTCAAGCTAATCTTAGTAATAAATTTTATATATTATTCTTTTATTATTCTTTTTCAAATCTTCTTTTTTTACTTTTGTGAACCACCACTCTTGACCGGACATCCTCCAATTAATTCTCGTCGCTCCTACCAAAGCAGTTCTCGAGCAAACCGAGATTTTTCGGTCACATGACCTCTGATCAAACTAACAATTTGGGAATGCATGTGTCAAGCTCAGATTTTAACTGTTCTCTGTTGCGTCTTCACGAATGCCAATTAAGCTGCAAACTAACGACCATCCGAGTTTATCTCCCCTGTTCTCCCCTCTTTTTCTTTTTTCGCACATTTTTGCCAGTTGTTTTGCGAAACTAATTTTATCCTTTGGTTCGTTGTTAAAAACTTCGACCTCGCTCACTTTTCTTCGTCTTCTCTCTCCTCTCTCTCTCTCTCTCTCTCCTCTCTCTCTCTCTCTCTCTCTCTCTCTCGTCTAAAACTCTGTATTCTGTAATCAAGGAAAAAACACAAGTTCTTTCAACCACTTCGCGTTATTACGCTTCACGTTCGGACCAATACCCTCCGGCCTTCTCCGGCTGTTTTCTTCTCGTGGAATCAGGAACTTCTTGTCGAACTCCAAATCATTATCGATGCCTTCATAAAACTTCGAATCGTAACCCTTTACCTAATCGAGTAGGGTAGAATTGTTTCTCGTTGCATTAACCTATTATTGGGTAAGTATTAACGCTATGGTAACTATTTCTCTGGATGTTTAAGATGAGGTTTGATGATCTACTATTATCCTGTGTGTATTCGACTATTTGTCCTCTCTTTCATTGTTATCTGTATCAAACGTTTCCACCGCCGCGAAATGCCCCTCCGCTTCTCAGGATTTCTCGTCGGACTCCGGGAACCTTCTCTGACTCAGGAATCCTCTCTTTCGGACTCGGGAACGCTTCTTGTCGTAATCTCGGGAAGCCATCACGGAAACTTGAACCTAACCCTTTATTCAGTCCACGGGGGTATCCTGTCAATTCGCTAACCATGAGCGGGGTAGAGGTCTTAAACTGTTGTTATTGGTTATTGTACTGATGTTACTGCTGTCCTTGAATCAGGATTGAACCTACTACGAGAATAACTGTCATAAGAATTGTCTTAACCGTAACTTCTTTTATCCACTAGGGCCCATGTATCCAATTGGAAAACTTCGAAAAGAAGGGCGAGTCCGACAAGAAACTACATGAAGAAGGCCGGAGTTACATTGTCGCCGAAACGTTGTACAGATAAACAATGAAAGATGAGGAACAATAGTTCCGAATAACGCAGATATCGCTTATGGTAACTTAATTCCTTTTTTTTTAGCTACAGATAA
>CM042163.1:43291448-43318948 GCA_023376005.1 Doryteuthis pealeii
ATTGCTTAACCTTATATTATTGCTATTATATCTGGGGGATGATTCCAGCGTAGTTGTAGTGTATCGGCGTTTTTCTTGGTTCGAAGCTGGTAGTCCTTTGATTTCGGAGGAGGACAGACTTGGTTTTGATTGCCTATCGAATTGTTTTGCACGGGTTTGTATGAATGCCTATGATTTTATGAGAAGCTGTGGTCGTCTTTTATTTATATTAGAAGCATGCTGTATCGAGAGAGAAACTTTTATTATGCTATGAGTTGGTGTGGCCTTCTAATTAATTCTCATATTTGACAATTCTGTTAGCAGTTATTGTCTTAAATACTCGGTTAGATCCGTACCAGCTATGGTTGTTCTTTGGTATATTTGAGGAGGGTGTTGGTATATTAAGGGGGATATATAGATATTTTGAGTAATCATACTTCGACGCAGCAGCTGTAAATTCGTCGCGTCGTGCGATCGTCAAAAAATAATCTTTTCTTTGACTGCCGTCTTCACGTTAAGCCTCGAATTGCTTTTCTGTTCTCTGTCAGGCCACGCCCCGACTCGCTTTGGTTATTTTATGGGCATATTACTTTCAACACCCGGGCACATCAGTCAACCCTCGCGTCCCTAAATCGCATTTGTTTTTTGCGTGCGGGAGGACGCGGGTTCGATTTCCCGGCAGGCAAGACAATGTCTTGCTCTTTTTCCTTTCTTGTTCTCCGTCATATCTTGAAAGACCAAAACCAGAAGATAAGAGAAGTTAGTAGAAACCACCCGGAACCAAAGGAAACGAGCAGACCGATAGAAGAAATACCCCCAGCTACTCACAAGAAAGATAATAGCTACTCAAGAACAGAGGGAAGTGAAATACCAGCCAGCTACTCAGAAAATAAGTAAAAGATTTTATATGGGAGATATGACCACGGATATCTCGCATGAAGAATATCTATCATTGTATAATGCACGAGTAAGCCCCCTCCCTCGTATAGATATCCCACAGGGGTATGCAACACTGGATATTTTGAGCGTGGGCACAGAATATTTGATAAAGCAACTAATCGGAAACACAACTAAGACTGTCAAGTACCGTAACATTTATAGGGCCACACAAACGCGCTTCGTTCCTGGGGGTAAGACATTCTCTTCGACAGATAAATCCGGTGAAAAACATACTTGGTTATTACTTCCTTAGGATACCCTATGTCGGGCGGGTTTTCAACTAGTTGTTATAATTGTAATGATAATTATGATGATGATGATGATGATGGGAACGATGGTGGCGATAACGAAGTTGATCTCAATTATAACGCGATAAGGGAAAATGGTATTTAATCTCTGTTAATTATGTCTCCTGATAAGGACTCGTCAGATAAAAGTCAGAGTGGCCGGTGTAATTAATGAACGGTATTGTAAGGGTCAGGAACGGAAAAGATTGGGATGCAATAAAAAAATCTGACGTCTATGGAGAATTGTTCGTTGCAATGGGAAACTATGATTCACGAAGCGCAGATAAGTTTGGCCTGGTAAAATTCTGTAGCAGATGACTCACTGGAAAGTAAACTGAAAAAAAAAGAACATACGGTAATAACCTCTAGGAATCCCATCATGGTATAATGGTTAGCAAGCTAGTCTCTCAGATTCACTCCTACTGAAAAGTGAGTTCGATCCTTGCTGGATACCACATAATTGCGACCTTGTGTCACATCCTAACCGTGGTGAACGAGCTGGGTAAAGAAAAGATTCACTCCTACTGAAAAATGTGTTCGATCCTTGCTGGATGCCACATTTGTGTCACATCCGGCTAAACTGTGGTGAACGGGTTGGGTAAAGAAAAGGCTGCCCCCTCCCGTGATGTAATAGAAAGGCTAGTCTCGCAGATTCAATGGATACTGAAAAATGAGTTCGATCCTTGCCCTGGATGCCACATTTGTGTCACATCTCTAACTGTGGTGAACGGTTGGGGTAAAGAAAAGGCTGCCCTCTCCCGTGATGTAATAGAAAGCTAGTCTCGGCAGATTCATGGATACTGAAAAGTGAGTTCGATCCTTGCCGGATGCCTTATAGTTACGACCTTGTGTCACATCCAACACGTGACGAACGAGTTGGGTAAAGAAAAGGCTGTCCCGTCGTGATGTAATGAAAGCTAGTCTTGGAGATTAGTTACTACTGAAAAGCGAGTTCGATCCTTGATAGATGCCCCATTACTTCGCGACCAAACAGATAAAAAAGAACATACTCACTGTAACCTCTAGGAATCCCATCATGGTATAAATGGTTAGCAAGCTAGTCTCTCAGATTCATGGATACTGAAAAGTGAGTTTCGATCCTTGCTGATGCCGCATCTTTCGACTTTGGTGTCACATTCCTAACCGTGGTGAACGAGTTTGCGTAAAGAAAGGCTGTCCGTCGTGATGTAATAGAAAGCTAGTCTCGGGGATCAGTTACTACTGAAAAGCGAGTTCGATCCTTGATAGATGCCCCATACTTCCGACCAAACAGATAAAAAAGAAAATACTCACTGTAACCTCTAGGAATCCCAACATGGTATAATGGTTAGCAAGCTAGTCTCTCAGATTCACTCCTACTGAAAAATGAGTTCGATCCTTGCTGGATGCCACATTTATGTCACATCCTAACTGTGGTGAACGGGTTGGGTAAAGAAAAGGCTGCCCCTCCCCCCATGATGTAATAGAAAGCTAACCTCGCAGATTCATGGATACTGAAAAGTGAGTTCGATCCTTGCCGGATGCCTTATAGTTACGACTTTGTGTCACATCCAACACGTGACGAACAGGTTGAGTAAAGAAAAGAGCGTCCTTCGTGATGTAATAGGAAGTTATTCGCGTAGATTAATTGATATTGAAAAGTGAGTTTGGTCATCTCTGGATGTCCCATACTTCCGAACTTGGGTTCAAGCAAACGGATGAAAAAGAATATACGGTAACCTCAAGGTGTCACATCGTGGTGTAACGGTCAGCAGGCTAGTCTTGCCGATTCATTAATACTGTAAAGCGAGTTCGATCCTCGCTGGATACCCCATACTTGCAACCTTGTGTCCCATTCGACCCGTTCCTTGTTCGCTGTGTTAAGGGCGCCCCATCGTGAAATACTGTTTAACAATCTATTCTCAAATTCATCCCTACTGCAAAATGAGGTCAATCCTCGCTGGATGCCCCATACTCGCAACCTTGTGTCAAATCCTATCTGTGGGTTTATACTTACATTATTGGTTGGGTCATTTTTTAAAGGCGTCCCATAATGGAGTCATCGTTAGCAATCTAATCTCAGATTCATTCCTACTGAAAAGCGAATTCCATCCTCATTTGATGCGATATAGTGTCACATTTTATCCGTGGAGAACGGATTGCGTAAAGAAAAGTGCGTCCCATCGTGTGTAATGGTTAGCAAGCTAGTCTTCGCTGATTTATTCCAACTGTGAGTTAGATATTCAACGGATGTCCAGTATTGTACGACCTTGTATCACATCCAACAATATATATTATATATATATATATGTATATATTATTTATGTATATTACATTATCATATTATATTATATTATTGGAATCTTACTCGTTCGATTTTCGACCGCCAAATGAGGGTTCTATAAATATGCAACATCCGCACAGTGTTTGTTTTATAGTTGGTGAAGGACTTGTCGATTGGACCATCGCACTTTGTTGGCACAGTCGAATAAGGAAAGATATTGGTTTGCAACGAGTGGCATACAAACCCAATTCAGACTGTACTGAGCCTCAAGGAATTTTGAATTGCAGAGTTTTCCGCTCTCCTAGACTAGACTATGCCACCCATAGGCTGTTATAAGAGCCGGCCGGTCTGCCTAAGCTAATTCTTACACCATTAGCTGGAAAGTATTATATAAATATATATATATATAATAGTCGGGTCGTGTTAAAGAAAAAGGGCGCCCCTTTCTGGTGTACATGGTTAGATTATTGTGGTCTCCTAGATCCATTCCTACCGATAATCGATTTCGATCTTCGCTGCAATACCCACATAGATTGTGGGTACCCCTACAACAGATATAATTATATATATATACTATTATATTATAATTTGTAATAGCAGTGTACATGCAATAACCTTACTCGAGTTTATTATCATAATGGATCTTCAGGGTTAAATCGGCACTGGATTAAGGTTCAAGTATATTGATTAATTGCAGTCTTTAGTGAAAAGATACGGATTCGCGCCGTAATACGAACCGTTCATCGCGAGACATCACATGCTGTGCGTGTAGGAAATTCGCTGGACACGATTGAGCATACAATTGTATACCTGATATCAGGTCTGATGAGTAGATGTGTTAAGCCCTAGATGATCCTTATCGTGACATCAGCAGTAGGATTATATACTTGTAATAATATTATTGAGTTATTATATAGGAGTTGGAATACCGATAGATAATAGTCGTGATTTAACTCATATCTTGCTATGTTTGTAGTGATTATATCTAGTCTATAGGAACAGAGGTGGTTGACACTGCAGGATCACTGTATGATCAAGAAATGAAAATCACTTAGTATGGAGTCTCGAATTACGTTTATGAACAATTCTACCAGGATCGACCAGGTACTGTATATACGGACATATTCTTCGATGTCGGCCGATTATATATTGCGTGTAAATTATTTACAGATTTCCGTGAGAAAGGTTAAGGAAATACCCAACTCTTCAGAAACGCCTCTTTTGGGCTAATGTACACACTTCTAAATTGTTTGACAGATCTACAATGTTGTTAATTATGGGTGGTAAATAGTAGGAACACAACCTGAGTTATTAACATTGATATGGGAAACCGGTCTAGAGGCAGTATAGGAGACAATTCTTCAGTGAAGAGGGGAGTCCTTGCTCTATGCAGATAGACGTACGCTAAGTAATGATAACATTTCCAGTTCTCTGAATGGAATACCGCCAATGAGGGAGAAAAACACAGTATATAGCCAACCACATTGTTCGAGATATAGACATGTGCCAATTGGGGGCATATTCGGTCTAGAGCTACATAGAAGCCACCGAAACATTAGTAAATAAGCATCGCCGTGCACTCTGCCACTACTTATATCATCATAACCTTATATTTTCGGAAGTAATAGTGAGGCACGTCATAGGCCACTTTGCTGGTGTGACACTCCGCTAGAGTAGGTAAGGTAGGAATTCGTAATGTCTCTTAGTTAAGCTCGACTGTATCACTTATCTTTGGGATGAGGTCTTTAAAACTGACTGGATCGGAGGATACCTCTAACGGGTAGAGATCCGAGCTTATCTTCTATATGCGCTAGTGAACCATATCATATTTTGTATTCTCGCGGGTAATGAAATCCAATGGATGATCTGCCGATGTACGATTGCGACGATGTGAACACCCAATCCAGAGTCGATGTAAATGATTGAAGGAGGGTAGTATTGAAGAACGAACGAGAGAGTTCTACTATGGATTAGATCTCGATGCTAATTGAGCTTGCACGAACATTGATGAGGAGGTGCATGACTATGTGTATTTTTGTTTAAGTGAAATATCACTAAATTACTGACCATTAATAGGGGTCTTCCGGAAGTACCTGAGGAAAGAGAATTTACACGTCACACACCAGTACAGACGCACGACAGTCGAAAATCCATTTATTAGTCATCACATGGGATGATGTCATCATTATCAGATCATGGATCCTAATTCATTCACCTTGGACAGCACAGATCGTGCAATTTTCTGTAACCTCGCTCGTACGACCGAACCCGTCTGCCGCTATCGTCTTACACGCGTCTGGTGAGGACTCCTCATTAAGGCGCGCCATCCAAGCATCACTGAACAGCGCTGATTGGTAGTAGTTCATCTCTTACACATCTATACATATATACATAGAGGATCATTATCTACTCAACAAGCTGGAGCGAGATCTAATCAGTATAGGAGAGTGTACGCACAGTAGCATAGGGAAGACAGTAAGAGCAGGATATAATGATGTATGACGCAGACTGTGACGCATGACGCAGTAGAGGTGTAGAGAGAGAGGGAGGAGGCAAGGACGATAAGCCAGATGAGTGGAGATGAGCACGAGGGCATTTTGTATAACATACACTATCACTAATTATTCATATATACGGTGTATTATTTTATTGATAAAAGACTGGAATGGCTATAATATGTTATACAGAGTGTGCAAATATGGGATCCGGTAACAGTTTGGGTTGTTTTGGTAGATTTGATGAGGCACGTAAGGCCTGCCTTTCGAGTAGAAGTGTGTGTTGAACTATAAAATGAGAAACCAGTGGATGTCTCATAGTCGTAATAGCGAGTTCTCCATCATTTATTTCTCATGGGCTCTCAATAGTATGTCCGAGGGAGTACCTATAATTATTTATTACAAAGCATTATTATTAGATCTGATTCTGCTAATAATTAAGGCCGGCACTATTCGGGTAGGAGTCCACAAAGTGGTGCAGTCATTCAGTAGCACTGACACGAGCAAGTTTAGGAGCATTGTCGAGGCTTTATTTCATGTCACGAATGCGAATTAATCAGGATTAAAGCAGTTCATGTACATATTTACTAACCCACCACAGGTAGGATGTGGCACAAGTGTCAATTGTTCTTAAGCGGATGTTAGCAGGTTGGTATAGATTAAGTTCTTTTCTTACTCTAGGACGGGTTTCTAACCAAGATTAAAGGCCCTGTCTCGCTATATTTGACCATATTTAGGAGAATAGTTGTGATGGATATATTGAATGCCAAACAGCCTTGCCCTGGATTAGAAACTCGGTTGATAAACATTGCTTGTAATGCGATTCCCATGTTCCTTACGAAACCGATAACATTATACATCGGCGCCTGTATGTAACAGTCCGGTGTTAAAAGCGCTTTATGATATGGTATGTTTAAGAAAGGCTTCCTCATTGGGACATTCGAAACACTTCGCGATCCGTTTTGTCCATGAGGATAACCGTGGTACGTACGCACCTCATTCATACTTACGTAGTTATATACTAATACGTCTAATTTAGCTACTACAACTCTCTTTCTTTTTTTTCACTATCTTATTCTTCATTATCTTTCAGTTAACGTGAGTTTGTTATGAACATCGATATTGATTATATTTGATCTAAGTCACTTGCGAAATTCTAGATCTCATCAGGTATAGGTAGCTGTTATGACACTTATTAAAAGTATGGGTGCATTACCTCTGATTTTTGGAGCCGTTGGATTACTCTCTATACCTATTTTCTTTCACGAACAACATGTATTCATATATTATGTTATGGAGTTAGCGAATGGAGAGGAGCAGAAGAGAGTGTAGATTGAGAGAGAGACGGAGCAGGATGAGAGAAGATGGTAGAGATTGAATACGTATTGTTTAAGCAGGGGGGGGGGGATTAATGGATGTGACCGGCTGGCAGAGGTCGTTGCCAAAGCATTTCACTTCTAGTTTATTCAGTATCAATCACCGTAAACTGCCAGACTGACCAGCATCCAGTCTTCTTGGTATAGTGTCGATTACTGTATTGGGCAATGGTCTTATCGGCACAACCTGGAATCGCAGTTTAAAGTCTTGTGTATTCAAAATGGCTTGGAATAACCGTAAAGGTAAACCTTTGGAACGGTACCTCTACGTCACATCCTTTAAATCCCTCCTGCTCTCTCTTCTCTCTCTCTCTCTCTCTCTCTCTCTTCTCTCTCTCTCGTCCTCTCAGTACTCTCGTATATACATGATATATGTACTGTTGTCGCTTGTGGGAGTCCGACAAGTCGCGACTGACGTATAGCTGTTTTTGTTAGTATATTGTCTTGATGATGTCTAATTTTCAACGTATATATTTTCTATGAGGGTATGAGTATGAGTTGATGCTCAGTAGTTAATGGATAATATTTAGTATATATATCGTATTAATAGATAGTATATACTATTATATCAGTGCATGCGTGTGTGTGATGTAATAGTAGGCAATCAATGGTTCTAAAAACAATGCTTGTAAAAGAGAGGTCTCCCTCGAAATATTTAGGATGGTGATACACTACTACAGATCGGAACATAGGTATAGCATATCAAACCGCGTACCAACTTGAGTTATCTCACATTTATTCTATCCCTTCACCAAGGCGTTCTGCATTAACAGTATCCCAATAATCTAGAGAATGATACTTGACATTTGAGAAATTATACAGCCGATCAGCTTAATACATATATATCCGCAGGACCGCAAGACAAGCTAGAAGTCACTTACAACGAGTATTACGTAGTGATATGTACCTCCTCTCCTCTCTCTCTCTCTCTCCTCTCTCTTCTCCTCTCTCTCTCTCTCTGTCGTCTCTCTCTCTAGTCTCTCTCTCTTCTCTATCTATTCTATTAATCTATCTGATCCTCAGTCTGTATATAGATATGACTGTATATAGGTGTTGTGTGTGTGTGGTGGTGTGCGTCTGTTAGTGGTGTGTGAGTGGTAATTGCTCTTTCATCATGAATAATCAAAATCGATACAGCTACCATACATATCATCATCCTCTCAGTCGGATGTAGGTCTATAGTCTGCGCCACAGATCTTGTTTTCTGTCGCATCGGATGAATCCGACTACGACTATTTCCGTCTGCGCCAGCCGTCCTGCAGTTCAATGACTCTGGCGGCTCTCCGCGCAGCGATCCGACCTCCCATGCGCTTGGATGACATATGCTTAAGTCATTAGGGTGCCACTGGGTGGAATGCGTCTACGTTGTAGCATAGTCCATGACGGTTGCGGCCTCAGCAAGTAGCACCGTCGCTTAGACGACGACTCAATCCCTACTTCTCAGCCAGTGGCCCCCGGCATGGCCCAGCCCTTACCTTACTCGTCTGAGTTTGTGATATGGGTAGGCATGCGGTGGTTAATCAGCTCTTTGTTTTGATGGATAGGCGTGGCACAATGTGCAACAGAGCGTTTGCTTACTGACGGTTTTCAGCCTTAATGCGATTATCTCAAACAGAAGTGTTACATTTGTTTGAGAATCGCATATGCAAGAATCATACGTGTTACTTCTCTAGACCGGTTTTCCCATAACAACTGTTAATGATAACCTCAGTGTGTCCTATCTATTCGGTAACTATAACTGGAGGAGATGAGTTGGTTTCTTACCTTTCCCGAATTGTAATGCATAGCGCTTCATGGGAACTCAAAGAGCTGGACTATACGAAGGCCTCGGTCGCGGGATGTGTTCAACATGCTCGCTCTATTCATGTTCATTAGCGGTGCCGACACCGATACTGGTGACTGATCAGCGTGGAGTAAATAAGTTCACAAACTTTGAGGGCAGACCGTGTCGAGTGCACGGACATGGCATAACTCGCTAGTTTAAGGTACGATACGTAGTAGTATCATACGGTAGTGGCGTGTTCAAAGTTCAATTGAACGCTAGCTCGAGTTCACCATCAAGGATCTTCAGGGTTATCCACAGGATTAAGATCAAGATATTGGATTAATTGCAGGTCGATTACACGTGTGTGATCTTTCGCGATGATACGGTTCGGTTTACGTGGACGAACGTCGGTTTATCACTATAAGAATCTGCATGAATACAGATACTATGATAATCCAGTGATTTAGACCCTGTAAGCCTGTCTATGATAGAAAGCGTCGAGTGAGTTATTTGCATGTACCTGTAGTTACATATATATATTAGTATATAGTAGACTATAGTGCGTGTTTGTATGGGGTACCACAATTTATGGGTAATAGCAGCTGTAAGATCGGAGAAGATCGATGATTACGCGATAGGAAGTCGGATCTGGGAGTACAATATATCTAACCATTACACCAATAGGGGCGCCCTTTTTCTTTACCCGCTCCGTTATCTATTAGTATTATATAAGTGGATAGTATTAGTATACTCCATGCCTATGTGGTAAAATTGAGTAGGGCAGGACGGGGCTTCTAGATTCAACCTTGGGGTGGCAATAGTTCAGTCGTAGGAGAGAGGAAAACTTCGTGATATCAAATTTCCTGTTAGTCAGTCGTCTGATTGGGTGTTTTGTGCACTCGTTGCATCCATTCTTTCTATCGACCTGTGCGACGAAAGTGGCGGATCGGGTCTCAGACAACAAGTCTTCACCACTATTACCAAATCTATGTCGCGATAGTTTCATATTATGAACCGCTCATTGCGTCGAGAACGATCGACGAGATGATTCCATAATTTATTAGTGAACGTAGGATTTGTATAGTAAATATAATAGTAATATAATAATTAGGTAGTCTATTAATTGATGTTGGAGTGCTGATAGCAAAGGTCGTAAATACTGGACTCCAGTTGAATTCTTAGAACTCACAGTTGGAAATAAATCACGAGACTAGCGTTGCTTAACCATTTGTACCTCGATGGGCACGGCACTTTTTTCTTTTGACGCAATCCGTTACTCAGCCACGGATAATGATGACGACTGTATTAATCGCATTCAGAAGATGAGGCATGAATCGCTATTCTCAGTAGGAAATGTAATCTGGAGATTAGGTAGAAGTTTGGCGGTACGTAGTGACTTCCATTAAAAAGGGGAACGCCTTGGCTAAAAATGACCCAGCACCAATAATGTAAGTATAACCCACAGATAGGATTTGACACAGGTTGCGAGTATGGGGCATCCAGCGACGATTTGGACGCTCATTTTGCCAGTAGGGATGAAACTTTGGATATACGAATTGTTAACAGAATTTCACGATGGGGCGCCCTTAACACATGCGAACAAGGAACTGGGTCGGAATGGACACAAGGTTGGCAAGTGATGGGGTAGATACCAGCGAGGAGTCGAACTCGCTTTACGAGTATTAGATTGACATCCGGGTTCAAGACTGCCTGGCTGACACGTCACACCACCGATCGCTGACACGCTTGAGGGTATTCCGTATATTACTGTGTGTTCAATCCGTTTGCTTGAAGCCCAAGTTCGGGAAGATCTGAGGACATTGCCAGGAGAATGACAAGACTCCACTTTTCAATATTCCAACCTTTATCCTACGGCGAATTTACTTCGTATTACATCGGACGAAAGGGGACGCATCTTTGTTCCCTTTACTCACGACCTGTTGCGCTCCACGTGTTGCGATGTCGACACATCAAGTTCGTACTGATCAAGTGTCATCGCGGCAAGAAAGGGAATCGAACTCGACTTTTCAAGGGTATCTCAGATTGGAGATTCTAGCGAGGTTATTAGCCTGTGTCTATTGTGACATCATTCGGGTGGTAGGAGGCAGCCTTTCTTTACCCTGAACCCGTTCACCCACAAGTTATGGCATCGTGACCGAGTACACGATCGTGCCATCCTGCAGGGCGACGAGTAGCTATTTTATCCAGATAGGGAAGTTGAATTATCTGAGAGAGTGACTGTGCTATAACCATTGATAACACGCATGTTGGGACGGATGATTCCTAGAGGGTTACAAGTGAGTATTTTCTTTTTTATGCCTGTCTTTGGAAGTCCGAAGTATATGGGCATCATTAAATCAAGGAATTCAGACACTCGCTTTCGTAGCTACGTCGATGCGCGTCAGAACAGCAATTTGCCAGGTTTACATGTGCAGGACGGCACGGGACAGGATATCGGCTTCTTTCTTGCTATCGCAACCGTTATCACTGGCATCGGGCGTTGAGGATGTGGACACACATAGAGTCGGAAAGTATTGCGGCATCCAGCGAAGGATCGGATAGCTCACTTTTCAGTTATCTCATGAATCCGCTACAGGAGGCACGGTTCGGCACGTCTTTATAGTGCATCATGGTGAATGCTCGAATGATAGCGGATGACTAGACATTGCCTGTACCATCTATAGTGCCATGATGGGATTCCCTAGAGGTTACAGCGTGATATGGTTCTTTTTTATCTGTTCTGGTCGTGGACAGTATGGCGGCAATAGTCTGATCAAGGATCGGACTCGCTTTTCAGTGTAACTAATCTCTCAAGACTAGCTTCAGTGACAATCACGACGGGACGCCTTTCTTTACCCAACTCGTTCGTCACGTGTTGGATTGTGACACAAGGTCGTAACTATAAGGCATCCGGGCAAGGATCGAACTCACTTTTCAGTATCCATGAATCTGCGAGACTAGCTTTCTATTACACATCACGGGGAGGGGCAGCCTTTTCTTTACACCGAACCCCGTTCACCACAGTTTTCGGTATGTGAACCAAATGTGGCATCCAGCAAGGATGAGACTCATTTTTGAAGTACTCCATGAATCTGCGAGACTAGCTTTCTATTACATCACGGGAGAGGGGCAGCCTTTCTTTACCCAACCCGTTCACCACAGTTAGGAATGTGAACACAATGTGGCATCCAGACAAGGTGATCGACACATTTTTCGAGTAGGAGTCTGAACTCTTTCTTACCCAGCTCGTTCCACACGGGTTAGGACTGTGACACAAGGTCGCAATTATGTGGTATCGCAAGGATCGAACTCACTTTTCAGTAGGAGTTGAATCGATGTGAGAGACTAGCCTTGGTAACCATTATACCATGATGATGGGATTCCTAGGGTTACAGTATGTTCTTTTTTTTTTCAGTTTACTTTCCAGTGAGTCATCTGCAATTTTTACCGCCAAACATTCGCTTCGTGAATCATAGTTTCCATTGCAACGAACAATTCTCCATAGACGTCAGATTTTTTTATTGCATCCCAATCTTTTCCGTTCCTGACTTACAATACCGTTCATTAATTACACCGGCCACTGACTTTTATCTGACGAGTCCTTATCAGGAGACATAATTAACAGAGATTAAATACCATTTTCCCTTATCGCGTTATAATTGAGATCAACTTCGTTATCGCCACCATCGTTCCCATCATCATCATCACCTTCATCATAATTATCATTACAATTATAACAACTAGTTGAAAACCCGCCCGACATAGGGTATCCTAAGGAAGTAATAACCAAGTATGTTTTTCACCGGATTTATCTGTCGAAGAGAATGTCTTACCCCCAGGAACGAAGCGCGTTTGTGTGGCCCTATAAATGTTACGGTACTTGACAGTCTTAGTTTGTGTTTTCCGATTAGTTGCTTTATCAAATATTCTGGTGCCACGCTCAAAATATCTCAGTGTTGCATACCTGTGGGATATCTATACGAGGGAGGGGGTTTACTCGTGCATTTATACAATGATAGATATTTCTTCATGCGAGATATCCGTGGTCATATCTCCCATATAAATTTTACTTATTTTCTGAGTAGCTGGCTGGTATTTCACTTCCTCTGTTTCTGGTGAGTAGCTATTATCTTTCTTGTGAGTAGCTGGGGTAATTTTTCTATCGGTCTGCTTCTGGGTTTTCTTTTGCCGGGGGTGGTGGTTTTCTACGCTAACTTCTCTTATCTTCTGGTTTTGTCTTTCAAGATATGACGGAGAACAAGAAAGGAAAAAGAGCAAGACATTGTCTTGCCTGCCGGGATCGAACCCGCGTCCTCCCGCACGCAAAAACAAATGCGATTTAGGACGCGAGGTTTGACTGATGTGCCCGGGTGTTTGGGTAATATGCCCATAAAATAACCAAAGCGAGTGGGGCGTGGCCTGACAGAGAACAGAAAAGCATTCGGCTTACGTGAGACGGCAGTCAGAAAAGATTATTTTGACGACGACGACGGATGATTTGTCAGCGTGCTGGTCCGAAGACTGTTTAACTCAAATATTAATTCCCCCTCTTATTTCCCCCGCTTCTATACAAGATGCTAGGTTAAGGATCTCCGGTTTTTAAAGCATAACTGCCTACGTTGTCATTGTTTTTAGGGACAAACTCTAGGCATATTTAGTTGTTTGTTTGATCACTATTATTAATTTTGCTTAGGGACCAGTTCTTAAATCATAGTTCTCAACGGCATGTAGCTGAACGTTTTTCGAGCATGAGATCCAGCTGTCGACTTTACTTTTAAAGACGTTCTGTTCCCACCGTTTGCATTAATAGGTTAAGCTAAGGTTATTACGCGTGTCAGTCACTCTAACGATTCAGATTTGAATTTCAACAACACTCTAAACTCAAATATGTTTCTACACTAACCGTACAAAACCACGACGTACGCCCGTCAATATATAACACACAGGACTTGGAATTGATGCGACTTGGTCGGAGCGTCTTAATGACGGATCGGCAGGTAGTGGAAATGAGCTGCCGCAATTGTTGCAATTCCAAGAACGAGACAACACACCGTTAACAATATAAAGGTTTTTATTTTATGTAACGGAAGGGAATATGTTTTTGCGCTCAAGGCTAGGAGAAAAGTCACGGTGAGGGGCTTGTGCTGGTGTTTCACTTTATGCTAATTTAGCATTGAGTAATTCAGCAAAGGTGGCCTGGACCGCGTCACTCTTTGTTCGGAGTTTTATCTAAGCGGGGTAGAGCTACAATTGAGAACTTGAACCATTTCATTTGATTTATAGACGATCATGTCAACCGGTGTTAACCGATGCTATTCTCCGGCCCCAGAAACCAATCCCACACCTGGTAACAGTTTTTAATAAACTTATCAATTTAGTAGCTTGCAATGAACTTTGATTCATTCTGTCTGTAATTTAGATTAATTACTATATCAGTTAATTTCTGCATATATATATTTTTCAACCCCCGCACGAGCAGGATGTGACATCCAAGGTCAATTTCTTAAGCGGAGTTCAACAGGTTGTGAATCAGGTTTTCCTTCTCTTATACCGTTGCCTAACCAAGGTTAAAGAGCCCAGTCTGCCCGTTACTATTTTATCCATAGCTGGAGAAAGAGTAGGATTCATACTTTCCAGGGGTATTAGCGCTAAGTGAAATGCAATTATCCTGCATATAGGGAGGGGGAGAATTATAGCTATCTACCTATCTGTGTTATTATAGCATTTTTCTAAGGCTACTAACAAAAATGAATAAGTTAAAACTTTGTTCAACAAAAACAATGGGTAAAATATGTGCCCTTCTCACATATAGTATCAAGATTGAGAGACCTACTAGTCTGATGGAGAGGGAAATTAAGGGATCTGGTATCTTATATTTGAGGCAATGTCCTTTCGATTGATAAATTCTGGTCGACTTGTCCTATTACTGGTCTGTATGTGTCTGTTAAATATGGGTGCTACTGGGCCACGGCACGTGATTGCATGGTCCATCCCATGCCCTTCCTCCCGCGTCTATTACAGTCTTCTCTTTTATCTCTCTCTCTCGTCCTCTCAGCTCTCTCTCTCTCTCTCTCTCTAGTGTCGTCTCTCTACTCTCTGCATTCTTAGAAATGATGTATTTTACAGACCAACATGCCCAACGCGTACTCGCCACGCGTAGAATTGCACAAGGTCGCGATTATGATGTAGGTTTTTGCTGACCAGGTCTATATTGGTTGTTCATATAGGTGTCACAGGAGATGTCACTTATGAGGTCGTTCTGTGCTTGTGCCATAGTTTCCAGCTCTTTAGTCATAGTTGGTTTCCGATTAATTGATGTTTTTTTGTGTTAGGTAAGTGACAGCTGCATTTTTGTGGGGTACTACTTCCAAGATTTGTTCAAAACAGCACGCAGCATCCTTGCTTAGTAGATGATAACAGCAATTTCTTGAACTGTATCCCCAAAATAGCAATAAGATCCCCCCCCCAAAGGGATCTCCTATGTATGACAAAATGCAATCGATAGTGAAGCTCTAGTTCTGAAGATCTGATGAGTTTCGGGTAACCCACTATTGACATTACTCCCAGGTCCACTCTGATCCCGAATGTTAGTATCCCAGCTATGAGTCAAATTAATATGTTTAAAAATTATTTGCATTTGGTTTGTTTTGTTTTACGGCATATCAACCTCGGTGGATCATTTAATGCCGACAAAGTTGTGAAATAAATTCATTCTTAATGCATAATACAATTTTGTTTATAAACTCTATTCAGCCCATAGATGGGACCCTAATAGGTACTACCACTCCGGGTCAGAGTGGACCAGGGAGCAATGGTGATGAAGGGGTGCTCCACATTCCCCAAACCTCTCAGCCACCGCCTTCTAGCACCCATATGATAAGAAGGATTGGGGTTTGCCATAAGGGCAATAGGGTTAGGGCAATCATATAGGTGCTAGGGCTTGACGTGGCCAGCCGATTGATCGGAGGGGGCCTCTCCGACCGACCGTCTAGCCTAAGTAAGGGTCTAAGTGCAGTGTTGCATGTCATGGACTGCTCAGCCACCAGGGTCCCATCACTAAGCATCACGAGTCGCCACCCACGGCCAACAGGTGTCCCCATTGGGGGAGTCTTACCGCTCTGCAGAGGTGCAGTCGGCGCATTCTAACGCCCCAGCCGACAGGGCGGTATTTGTATTTGATAACACTGCGTGCAAAATAATCTTAAGAAACAACTGCACAAAAACAGGAATATGAACGTACTAAGAAGGTGATTCCCTAACCTCTAGCTTACGGTCAAGTCACGTTGAATGCACCGGTTCTCACTATATCACCGAAGTTAAGCAGCGAGGAGTCTGTTTAATACTTAGATGGGTAACCATTTAAGCAACAGCAGGTACTGTAAGAAACTGAATATCAAAATTATTTGATTCGGTATTAAATGACCCGAAAGGGTTTTATGCACCATAAATCAAAATAAACAACCTAACCTCTAGGCATCGAATAAGCTTAGACGGTTTGACCTGCCGTTAAAAGTCAATCAATCGTACATTTAACTGTAACAATATGCATTTCCATGCCAATGATTGGATAATTTTCAAAACGCCTATTTTTTTATCAGTTGCGTTGGTTACCTAGCAACCTCTACATTCAACGCCCGTTTTGTTTTTTGTTTTTGTTTTGTTTTGAGATTCAAAACGCTGCAGCAGCTTTTTGATTGGACGTTTAGTTTACTCTTTTTAAGGGAGATAAATCTTGTGCGATTCGAGAAGGCCAGATCTATTGTTAATCAGTCAGCCCGTTCACATTTCAAAGAAGTGAAAGATGAATATAATAAGAATGAAAAATAATAATAATAAAATAAAAAAGGCATTGTTAAAATTGTGATAAATCATCTTAGAATGAAGAAAAAAAGGAGTGATAATTCTTGGAAAGTTGAAAATTAGCTTTATGAAAACTGTTGAATTATAAAACAAGGTCAAAATATGCGGCAAGGCAAGGAATTGAGAATTGAGATAAGAGAAAACCAACTTCTAAAATATTAAAAGGGGCAACATTATTTTTATTTTTCATCAAAATATGACACAGTGTGTTGTGCCATGTTAGCGTGTGTGCCTTTGTGTATGTGTGTCTGTATCTGTGTTTATGCTTATATCTGGGCATATAATATATAATATATATATATATATATATATAGTAATATATATAATTTTTATAAAACTCGCTTTTTATAACACTCGCCTTAAAAAAAAAAGTATATATATATATATATATATATATGTGTGTGTGTTGTGTCGTGTGTGTGTGTATACCTCGCTTTTATAACACTCGCATTAAAAAAACGTATATATATATACTATATATATATATATATATAGTATATATAGAGAGAGAGAGAGAGAGAGAAGAGAGCTAAGATTATTATCAATACTGATACAGAATGGTGCCTGTTTTAGCAAATTGTGCCTTTGTGTATGTGTGTCTGGTATCTGTGTGTTTGTTTATATCTGGGCATAATATCTTTATATATATTATATATATATAGAGAGAGAGAGAGAGAGAGAGAGAGAGAAAGAGAGAGAGAGAGAAAGGACTAAGATTATTATCAAAATATGATGCAGAATGTGTGCCTGTTAGCATGTGAGCCTTTGTGTATGTGTGTCTCTATCTGTGAGTGTTTATGCCTATATCTGGGCATCTCACCCACACACACACACAACACCACCACATATATATATTATATATATATATATATTATAAGTATATAATGTAATATATATATATATATATATATATATATATTATATATATATATATAAATATATACCCAGAAGCGCCTGGTGTAATGGTTAAAGTCATGGGAAATGGACTCGTCGCCCCGAGTTCAAATCCTGGGTAATTGCATTTCACTTAGCGCTAATACCTTGGGAAAGGTATGAATCCTACTCTCCCTCCAGCTATGGGTAAATAGTTGGGCAGACCGGGCTCTTTAACCTTGGCTAGGCAACCGGTCTAGGAGAAGGAAAACTCCGAATTCAAACCTGTTGAACTCCGCTTAAGAAATTGACTTGGTTGTCATATCCAGCTCGTGCGGAGGGGATATATATATGTATATCTATATTCTATATATATATATTATATTATAGAAGAGAGAGAGAAGAGAGAGTTAGAGAGAGAGACCTAGAGATTATTATCAAAAATGCTCCAGAATGTGTCTGTGTGCCTGTGTGTGGATTTATTAGTTAGTCCATATATGTAATATACTTATATCTATATATATATATATATATATTTATATATATATAATGCTGCTGTATGTCTGATGTCATATAATATTGTGGAAATTTAATATGAAATATTAATAATGAGTAATCTTAGTAATAGAAATAACGTAGAAATGTTCCGCACCAAAGAAGTCGACCTTCTCAGAGTTAACATTTCTACATTATTTCTATTATTATTTCATTTGAATCCTATTCTTATTCATTTCATTTCATTTGGTTATTTAAAAATGATAATAGTTTGAATATATGTACACATGGACAAACTCCTGACCGAAACACGTGTAATTATATTAATTAATTATTCTATTTCTCCATTCTTATAGCTTTCTTTCCTTTATTTTTTTTTTCAACATATATAGGTATATAGTGTGTGTGTGTTGTTGTGTGTGTGTGTGTGTGATGGTGTGTGTGGTGTGCTTCATCATCATCATCATCATCAGTTCGATGCAATTTTGCACGGATATGGCATCTGTAGCTTTCTTTCTCGATATGCCATGACTTGATGCATTATCAGTTCATCGACTCTGGAAGCTTCTCGCCAGTTAGTGACTTCAAGTTCTCATTGGACGCCCTATACTTACTGGCGTGTATGCGACTTATTCTTTTTTTTTTCTATTCTATTTGTGTATGTGGTTTTACTTACGTTTTTTTTTTTGTGGTGTGTGCCATCTGCTCAGTCAGCTTACATGTTATAAGTAGGAACTCCTATCGAGATATTGTTCGCTAAGCGATATGTGAACTGTCTCCTATAATTTTACCGAGTGCTTCCTATTTTTACTTACCTGGGCTTCTTTGACTCATTTCCGTTTTAATGACGCCTTCTCTGTAAGCGTCTTGCTCTGTGCTATCTCTGTTTGTTCGCATCGTTCTACATCTGGAAAGCCTCGTTCACGGGTGCAGTTAATGTCATATAGGCTTATGCAATCGAGGTACCTCTATTTGCTAGCCCCACTCGGGTGGCCCGGATGGGTGGGTCGCCGGGTGGACTTTGTTGTCTGGGAGCAAGCTCTCGCAGGTTGACCTCTTCTCAGTCCGCGTATCTATCTAGTGGGTTTGTATTTTGCGTGAAATATCGTCGCGCTAGACCGGGTCCCTGCTCAGTGTTG
This sequence comes from Doryteuthis pealeii, assembly GCA_023376005.1. Lineage (NCBI taxonomy): Eukaryota > Metazoa > Mollusca > Cephalopoda > Myopsida > Loliginidae > Doryteuthis > Doryteuthis pealeii. The sequence goes on from CM042163.1 coordinate 43,310,920, forward strand.
CTAGGCGCCTGACAACTTTCTTTCATTAGAATATTATAAGATATTATAGAGGCCCTAACGTGGTGTAATGGTTATCAGCTGCATTTACAGACTATTGTTAGTCAGTTCGATTCTCATTGGGCGCCTATATACTTCTGGCCTTGTGCCACATCTAAGCTTAGCTTAGTAAATAACTATATGAGATATTGTTACCTAAGTATGTGAACTGGCCTATTAATTTCAGTCTTGCCATTTAATATGGAGATAGCTCTATCATGTTTAAAATACATGAGCCCTGTTTTATCTCTGTCCACGTTGAGACCAATGTTTCCTGCTGCCTTTTCTTGTTTATGCAGCAGTGATTCAGCTTGTGAGAAGCACTTGATCATCTGCGTAGTCCGCATCTGTAGTAGCTTATGTGGAATATCGTCCACTTCTTGTCTATTTTTTTCTTTCATTAGATATATGAGATATTATAGAAGACCTCACGTGGTCTAATGGTTAGCAAGCTAGATTTGAAGACTATTATTAGTGACTTCAATTCTCATTGGACGCCCTATACTACTGGTCTTGTGCCACATCTGTAGTAGCTTAGTAAATAACTATATGAGATATTGTTACTTAAGTATGTGAACTGGTCTACTAATTTCAGAGTTTTGCTATTTAATGTGGAGATTGCTCCATCTTGTTTAAAACACATGAGCCCTGTTTTATCTCTATTCACGTAGAGACCAATGCTATTTGCTGTCTTCTCTAGGCTATGCAACATATATTCAGCTTGGGTGGGTGTATTTGCGAGAGTTGGGGGGCCCAAATTCATAGAGTATTTTATTCCCATCTAGATAAGTTCAAAAGACTTTAATGATATTTAATGTCCGTTATGTAGTTATCGATTAGATCATACTTGAACGTATTATCTAATAAACCCATCTAATTACCACATAAACAGCAATGAAAGCTTCATTACATTTTAACTAATACGAACGCTGGTTAAAAATAAAAGGAAAAAACTCCCGCTGTTAACATGTTGCTAAGATGATATGGGCGTTTTGTTTTTCGATGTAAGAACGTTTTTCTAGGATAATTTAAAACGGGTAGAATACATCGCACCTGACTCTGAATCTGTGCAGGTGTTTTGAATTAATCACTAAGGATGATAGAAGTCTCACATTAAGTTTATTTACTCATATATTTACCTTGACAGCACTAAATTTATATCAACACATGTACTGAGTTCCCAGTTGCTCAGTTATCACTTAGAACATATCGAATTCCTTATACACTCTAAGAGTTTTGGCTTGGTTATGCTTTCTTTACTGCTAGTTTTGTTCTAAGACTTTATAGCGCCAATGGTTATTTCCTATAAGTCTAACATAATCAAAGGGGAGCCACTTTTGACTGATAAATTATGTATTCATTTTCAATTAAACTAACCCTAAACCCTAATCCTAACCCTAACCCTAACCCTAAACCCTAACCCTAACCCTAACTTCCTCTTCTTTTTTCCTAGTAAATCAATAAATAAATAAATAATTTATCAGTCAAACGTGGTTCCCCTTTCATCATGTTAGATTTATAGGAAATAACCGCTCCAATATATTTGGAAGAGCGTACTTGCTATGAATAATATATTACGGGGGGTATATTTATCAATTCCTCTGCACAAGCAGGATGTGACACAAGTTCTGCTTTTAAGCAGAGTTTAACAGGTTAGAAATCAGTCTTCCTCCTCCAAGACCGGTTGTCATAGCAATGTTAAAGAACTCAGTCTGCCCTACTATTTTCCCTTAACTAGAGGAAGAATAGTTAGATTCGTACCTTACCCAAGAGTATTAGCGCTATATGAAATCCAAACAGCCGCCTCCAGGATTTGAACTAGTCACGTCGTGTCCATTTTCTACGACGATAACCATTACATCATATGCCACCAATTATCAGCCAAAATGTAGCCTTACTGGATCTTTCATGAAAAGATTGTAAATACACATATCACATTTAGAAGAAAATTAACGTTTCATTCATTGTATATTTCTGTCTTGGTAAATACAGCTTCAGTCTCGATACTTTTAGAACACACATCGTATTTTTGAAGAAAATCAACGTTTCATTCATTGTTCATTCCTATCTTGATATTGGAAAAGTATCGAGACTGAAGCTACATTTACAGCTTCAGTCTCGATACTTTTTCACCACACCACGAATTTTGAAGAAAATTAACGTTTCATTCATTGTTCATTTCTGTCTTGATAAATACAGCTTCAGTCTCGATACTTTTTCACCACACCACGAATTTTGAAGAAAATTAACGTTTCTTTCATTGTTCATTTCTGACTTGGTAAATACAGCTTCAGTCTCGATACTTTTTCAACACACCGTGAATTTTGAAGAAAATTAACGTTTCTTTCATTGTTCATTTCAGTCTTGGTAAATACAGCTTCAGTCTCGATACTTTTTCAACACACCACGAATTTTGAAGAAAATTAACGTTTCTTTCATTGTTCATTTCAGTCTTGGTAAATACAGCTTCAGTCTCGATACTTTTTCAACACACCGTGAATTTTGAAGAAAATTAACGTTTCTTTCATTGTTCATTTCTGACTTGGTAAATACAGCTTCAGTCTCGATACTTTTTCAACACACCCTGAATTTTGAAGAAAGTTAACGTTTCTTTCATTGTTTATTTCTGCCTAAATACAGCATTAGTCTCTGTTCTTTTTAATACATCTCGTATTTTTTTTAAATTACGTTTCATTTATAGTAAATTTCTCTCTTGGTAAATATAGCTTTAGTCTCAATACTTTTTCAACACAACTCACATTTTAAAGAAAATTACCGTTGTATTCATTGTTCATTTCTGTATTGGTAAATATAGCTTCAGTCTCGATACTTTTTTAACACCACTCCCATTTTGAAGATAATCAACGTTTCATTCATTGTTATTTTACGTTTGTTATAAATATATCTTCAGTCTCGATAACTTTTCAACACACCTCATCCTTTGAAGAAAATTACCGTTTCATTCAATTAACGTTATTCATTGATAAATACAGTATCAGCCTCGATATTTTTTCAACACACCTCGTGACTTGAAAAAAAGTAACGTTTCATTCACTGTTCGGTGGTAAAAACAGCTTCAGTCTCGATATTTTTAGACACACCTCGTAACTCGAAGAACAGTAACGTTTCATTCACTATTCGTTGGTAAAAACAGCTTCAGTCTCGATATTTTTAGACACACCTCGTAACTCGAAGAACAGTAACGTTTCATTCACTATTCGTTGGTAAAAACAGCTTCAGTCTCGATATTTTTAGACACACCTCGTAACTCGAAGAACAGTAACGTTTCATTCACTATTCGTTGGTAAAAACAGCTTCAGTCTCTATATTTTGTTGACACACCTCGTAACTCGAAGAACAGTAACGTTTCATTCACTATTCGTTGGTAAAAACAGCTTCAGCCTCGATATTTTTTCAACACACCTTGTGACTTGAAGAACGGTAACGTTTCCTTCACTGTTCCTTGGTAAAAACAGCTTCAGTCTCGATATTTTTAGACACACTTCGTAACTTGATGAAAAGTAACGTTTTATTTATTGTTCATTGGTAAAAAGAGCATCAGTCTTGATATCTTTTCAACACACCTGGTAATCTGAAGAAAAGTAACGTTTCATTAATTATTCATTGGTAAATACAGCTTCAGTCTTGATAGTCTTTTTAAGTCGCCTAGGAAACATTCTTCTTGAGGCCGTCTACCTGTTCGAGTTGCCCGAGTATATGACACTGCTCTCCCGCAATGGAGAAAATGACATTACAAATGTGACCATGACTTGTAGAGTCGATCAGAGATAACGCTATATTTTGTTGGGTTTTTTTTGTTTGTTTTTTTTGTTTTTTTGTTATTTACTTATTTGCTGTATGGCTTTATCAGAAAACTATTGTAATTACATACCCGAAAGTAAACACTGATATAAATCTCTCCTTTTTTATTGTCGCGGTTGTAATTGTAAGGTCTGTAAGTTTTGTAATCGTATGATTGTGAGGGTGAGTGGATGTATCTCGATGGGACTGATTTCGAAAAAAAAACTCATAAAAGATAAAAGTAGATAATAACCTTCGAGTATAGTAGACTTTATTGTCTTTCACAAATAAAAAAAAAAATAAAAAAAGAAACTTTGTTTTTTCTAAGTACAATTTCATTAACTCCGAGGCTGGAATTTACGTAGGTACAAATAGTCCAAAACAGACACACCCATTCAAACAGTCTCTCATATATCCAAACACTTAAACAACCATAAATACAATCAGGAGGTGTGCTTACATTAACGGTTATCGTCATATGAGTCTGTCTCGGAGACTAGGAGTTCAAATCCAGGACGGGGCTGTGTTACATTTCAAACTGATAGCCTCGGAAAAGGCATGAAATCATCTGTTCTTCCAAAGCTATGAGTAAATAATAGGGCAGGTTGGGTTCTTTTGTTTGACTATCGGGGGCTATAATACGTACGACAAATCACCATTTTTATTTATGGATATTCCCAAATAGCGACGGTAAAGATTAGCCAATCAGAATTGATATAGAGTGCATTTAAGGTCGTTGGTATTTGACCTGAAATCAATTGCAAATTGAAATTTCTGAAACCAAGACCTACAGAGTAGGATTTCAAGGAATACAACATACTTTCTACTACATGGAGTATTCACTGAAATTTTCTACGTAGAATTTCAAGAAATACTACAGACTTTCTGCATCAAAGGAACTGAACTAGGGATTTACCAACAGGGTGTTGCGTAACGGCTTATTCAAATTCACGTTGCTAAATCGCTGTATGTTAGTAGTCGGATATATATGGGCACGTAGCGAAGTATGTAGTTGTCGCTTAATGAAATCACAACATGCGGTATAGTAGGAACTTTGACTTTATTTCTTCTTCTCGGCTGTACGTGGGTGGCGAGCGTTGACAATGGGAATTCCCGAGGGTTGACAATGAGCGTTGACGATGACTACTGCGGGGATGACTGGCGATGGTGAGGTAAAGGGGTAGACGAACCTCACAGCCCGTTGGCTGCGATGGACGGTGGCGACGGTCGCTCCTTGTTCTGCGTCCGCCGTGTGCTGCCTCTTTCACTGACCTGGGATCTCTGACTTCCTTTTATATTTATCAAACGCCTACGCGCTTTCTTTTGTTATACTTATCAGCGGACAAATCTATTTCCGAAATTATTGTTACCCATCCTTCTTTGTTCGCTTTACCCGGAAAAAGTCCTTTGTTATTTTTTTGTCTTTTCTTTGTTTCGATTTAACCGGAAAATCCTATTTCCGTTTTCCTCTTCTTTTAAATATCTTCAATATACAACAAGGGGATAAATAAATAGGCGACCAGAATCGTAACATTTTAAAACTTGTTAAGGCAACCAGCCTAGAAGGAAAACAAAAATCTGCTAAAAAGGAGACATTATGTCACATGTTGTCCGTTATTGTTATTTTTAAAAAAACAGAAATGGGAAGAAAAACAACTGTATGTGTACTTTAAGCAACAAACTGAAGAGATAGCAGACTAGAAGACATGGACATGGATAAGAAGGGGAAACCTCAAGAGAGAAACTGAATCTCTTATAATTGCAGCACAAGAGAATGCCATAAGAACAAATTATGTAAAGGCAAAATAGATAAGACGCAGCAGAATAGCAAGTGCTGATTGTGTGGAGACAGAGACGAAACGGTTAATCGTATAATAAGAGGATGCAGCAAACTAGCACAAAGAGAGTACAAGACTAGGCACGACTCAGTGGGAAAGGGGATTTACTGGGAATTGTGCAAGAAGATTCAATTTTCACCATACAACTAAATGGTATAAGCACAAGCCTGAATCTGTCCTGGAGAATGAGACGCACAAAATGGGACTAAGATACAGACGAGTCACCTAATCCCGGCCAAGAGATCAGACCTAGTATTGAATAACAATAAGAAAAGAACCAGTCATCTCGTGGATTTTGCCGTCCCGGCCGACTACCGACTAAATGCATACTTGGACCTTACCAGAGAACTGAAAACTGTGGAACATGAAGGTGAAGGTCGTACCAATTGTAATTGGTGTCTTTAGAATGCTCCCCAAAGGTCTGGAAAAGAATTTGGGTCAACTGGAAATCATAGGAAGAATAGAGGCCATCGAAACTTAAGCATTAATCGGCTAAAAAAACTCAGAAAGGTTCTGGAGACCTGAGGAGACTTGCTGTCACTCAGGCAACAAATAGAGAGAGTGGGTCAGAGAAAGAGAGAGAGAGAGAGAGAGAGAGAGAGAGAGAGAGAGAGAGAGATAAGAGGCAGCAGAATAGCAAGTGCTGAATGTGTGGAGACGGTTAATCATATAATAAGAGAATGCAGCAAACTAGCACAAAGAGAGTACAAGACTAGACACGACTGTGTGAAAAAGGTGATTGTGCAAGAAATTCAATTTTCACCATACAACTAAATGGTATATGCTCAAGTCTGAATCTGTCCTGGAGAATGAGACGCATAATATTCTCTTGGACTTTGAGATACAGACAGATTACCGAATCCCGACTGGGAGAGCAGACCTAGTATTGTTTAACAAGAAGAAGAGAACTAGTCATGTCGTGGATTTTGCCGTCCCGGCTGATCACTGAGTGAAAGTGAAAGAAAGCGAAAAGATAGACAAATACTTGAACCTTGCCAGAGAACTGAGAAAACTGTGGAACATGCAGGTAAAGTTCGTGCAAACTGCAAGTCTCCTCAGGTCTCCAGGACTCTTCTGAGTATTCTGGCAGATTGCAGCAGTTCAGTGTTCTGAATGGTTTCAATTCTTCCTCTGATTTCCAAACTTTCCAAGCCATTTATTATTATTATTATTATTATTATTATTACAAGCGAAATAAAAAAACACCCCCCGGGCGATGTAAAAATAGATTTTTGAAACATATTGCCTGAGGGGTGGGAGTAAAAAATTCAATGTCAGCGAGTTTGTACCCTAAGTAGGTAAAATCATCAAATTCATTAAAGGATTAAAAAATAAAACAATTTGAAATGTAAACTTTAAATATGTATTGAAATAAAACAAACTATATATAGATATATAATACCAGTCATGTATTTATTAAAACTTGTTTTAAAAAACAATGAGGACTGTCTAATGTTGCATGTTTTGAGTATGTATTTTATGTTAGGACTATTTGGGGTAATGTGACGTAAGCAGTGACGTGGTTTTAGTTACAGACAAAAACCGGAAGCGAATCTCCATTATTATTATTATTATTATTATTATTATTATTATTATTATTATTTCACTCAAACCAATCAGACCTGATGGTCTTTCACTGGAGGCTGAGTGACAGTAAGTCTCATCGGGTTCCCTGGATCTTCTGAGTATTCTAGCGAATCTTTTAAATGCTGTAAATGCGGATGGTCTCGATTCTTCAGCTTTCTAGTTCTCCCAAACTTTTTTCGTGTCCCTTGGGAATCGTTCAAAAGACACCAATTACAATTGGTACGACATTTTCCTTCATATTCCACAGTTTTCTGAGTTCTCTGGCAAGGTCCAAGTATTTGTATATCTTTTCACTTTCTTTCGCTTTCATTCGGTTATCGACCGGGACGTCAAAATCTACGAGATAACATTTTTTTATGTCCCGGTGGATTATTAATATTATAATTATTTCTTCTTTTTGAGTTTTCTCATCAGCATTAGCAAATGGTCTTTCACTGGAGTCTGAGTGACAGCAAAGTCTCCTCAGGTCTCCAGGACTCTTCTGAGTATTCTGGCAGATTGCAGCAGTGTAGGGTTCTGAATGGTATCAATCCTTCCTCTGATTTCCACACTTTCCAAATCCTTTCCAATCCTTTTTGAGACCGTTCCAAGTGCACCAACTACAATTGTTATCACTTTCATATTCCATAACTTTTTCAGTTCTCTGGCAAGGTCCAGATATTTGTACATTTTTTTCATTTTCCTTTAGCTTCACCCTGTGATCTGCTTGAACTGCAAAATCCACCAGTTGACAAGTTCTTTCTTTTTTGTTTATCAACACTAGGTCT
>CM042163.1:43326448-43353948 GCA_023376005.1 Doryteuthis pealeii
TTATTTCAATGGGGAAATTTGATTTGATATACGAGGAAATTGAGTTACAAGTGGAACGAATTAAACTCGTAAGTCAAGGTACCATTGCATTTCTTTTTAAAAAATCTAATCCAATTTAAATTTTGAAATTCCACATCCAGAATCATTTGCGTTTTGCATTTGCTGTTTGGGAAGCGAAAATCTTGCACGAAATCCCAAAACAAAGCACACAACCCTAATCTGAAATCCTTAAGTCAACTCCCCCCCCCCCAAACACTCCTTTAACTTCCCTGCCTCCCTCCCTCCATCCATCCATAAATCGATTTTATTAGTTCTACCCCTACCTCTGCCTTCTACTCTTTCAAAATTGCTCACTCTGGGCGTAGATAACAGGAGGGTCGGAAGAAGGGGGGAGAACGAACACGCATTTGACTTTATCTCGCAAGGTAATAAATAGAAAAAAGAAAGGGCGAAAAGGAGTTAGGCACGGGGTTTGAGCTCAATAAGCCAACACGCAGATCATGAGTGAGAGAGAGGGAAGAGAGAGTGTGTGTGTGTGTGAGAGAGAGAGGGGCAGAGTAAATGAGAGAAACAAAGAGGGAAGGGAAAAGAGAAACAAAGAGAGGAATAAAGAGCGGGAAAGAGAGAGAAATAACACAACACGGGTATAAAACAAGATGTAGATCCCCTGTGAGAGAGAGAGTGAGAGAGAGAGAGAAAAAAAAGAGGAAAAGTTGGAAAGAGAAAGAAAAGGAGAAAGAGAGGGAAAGAGAAAGTAGGGGAGTGAGAAATAATGAGAAGGGAGAAAGAGACAGAGACAGAGACAGAGAGTGAAAGCGAGAAAGATTGGAAGAGAGTTAGATAAAAACAGGAGAGGAAAAAGAAAAAATAGCCTGAATGAGAATGACAGACAGACAGACACAAAGAAACAGATAGAGAGAGAGAGATAGTAAGAGTCGGAAAGGAAGAGAGAGATAAAAAAAAGAGAGTGGGGAATAGATAGGTATAAAGAGAGTTCCGGAAAAAGAAAGATAGAAAGAGTGAGGAAGAAAGAAAGAAAGAAAGAAAGAAAGAAAGAAAGAAAGAAAAAAGAGGATGAAAGAGAGAGAGAGAGAAAGAAAGAGAGAGAGAGAAAGACAGCTGAAGAAAAGGATAGAAATAGTTTGAATGAGAAAGATAACAGAGAGAGTGAGAAAAAGAGAGAAAGAGAGAGAGAGAGAAATGAAAGGGGTGGAAATAAAGAGTGAGAGGGAGAAGAGAGAAAGAAGACAAAGAGAGAAAGGGTGACAGAGAAAGAGAGAGATAGAATAGAGAAATGGAAAAAGAAACAGATAGAAATAAAGAGAAGGAGCTAGAAAGAGAAAGAAAATGAAAGAGAGAAATATTGAGAGAGAAAGGGAGAGAGAGAAAGAGAGAGAGATGGGGGTACAAGAAAGAGAAAAATAGAAAGAAAGAAAGAAAGAAAGAAAGAAAGAAAGAAAGAAAGAAAGAAGAAAAGAGTTGGAAAAAGACAGAGGGGGAAAAGAGACAGAAATAGCCTGAATGGATTCGCACCCGTTGAACTTGGAGTTCACATTCCCAAAAACTACTCTTCCAACAGCCCAAGTTAACTGCACCCCCTCTCTCTCTCTCTCTCTCTCTCTCTCTTCTCCTCTCTCTCTCTCTCTCTCATCTTATCACTGAAGCGCCGTGACGAAGTAAGTTGATATCCAAACTCAGCAGTGGTGATCACGCATCTCGCATATGCATTTTTCTCACATGTCTCTGTTGTTGATAAAATCGTATGGCTATCACCGATAATTGGTAAAATGGCGCTAGGGTGGGCTGGTGCGGACATAGACCGATGACCACGCATCTTGCACCATATTCACTTGAGAATTCCATGGTAGATACAAACAATTAATATATATTTAATATCCATGTTATAATTTGATTAAATCGACAACGGGTCCTGGCAACGTCGCTAGACAGACTGAAGATCGTAAACTGGACGGGCATCGGATCCTCTCGAACAGATTTATTTTTCGTTTCTGTTGCAAGTTGAGAACCGTCCAGTGTCCTCGGTCTTCGAACAGCCTCCCTACTCGGATAGATTATTCTTAAAGCAATAGGGAGTAAAAGAGAAAGAGATGAGGAGCCTGGCGCCTGGTTACTGACTGTTTCTCGCCTCATCGCATAGGCGAGAACGAGAAAATGCTAGTAACAAGGCGCCGTTAGATAAATACAGATTCGAATCTCTCTATATATCTTATTATAATGGAGATTGTGTGTTTTTCTGTCTGTAACCGAAACTATATCACTACTCAGGTCACAATTCCTTTAGTTATTGACATCACATTCTCAATGATTTTATTTTTATTTAAACCTCAATTATTGATAAAAATTGTTTTACATTATTAATACTGTTAACCATATCAACATACTAATAACATGCAATTGTATTTTATATATAACAAAAATACGGTTTACAGTGTGATGGGAAGGCTAATTTGCATATTGATTAAAAATGTGATTTTAATAAATATGCTTAGTATTATTGATTTTTCTCGTTGGTTTTATTTTAATGAATATAAGCAAAGATCTCTTCAATGAATCTTAAATCAAATCCATTAACAAGAAAAGATAACTGTCATTTTATTCTTACTTACTCTTTTAACTAAATACTTAAATTAGAAAAAATAACAATGAAAGACGAGAGTGATGGAAGAGTAAGTTTCAGTTGTTCTATTTTTCGATTATACCCACCTCTGTTTCAAATCTTTTTATCTGCATTCTTATTTAGTTTTATTAGCCTTTCTAATTTAATATAATATTTTATTACATTAAAACTTAAATACTCGCACCCGGAGGGTGCATATATTTGCTAGTTATATAAATTTTTAAAATCATTCGTTCTCGTCAACACCGTGTAATTTTTTTTTTTTACCCTCTTTACCGAGTAGATAAATTGATATTTAGCAACGTTAATTATTTTAAACCGATCAAATTTATAAAACTAGTTTTCAACCGTATATAGATATATATAGACAATAAATTAGAATGTACATAGATTTTACGCAGTTTTACACCTTCTTTAATTTATTTACCCCTTAACTACATGTATATATTTGTAGTTATTACCAACGCTGAAAAAAAAGATTTAAAAGATTAAAATCCGTATTCAACTTCGACCAAATTGAATATGGAGTAATTTGTATATTGCTACTAGGGGGAAAACAAACAAACAAACAAAAAAGGACTTCTCAATTGTTACGACTTACATTCCTTTCAGTCTCATATATCCAACGCGTTTTTCTTCTTAGTAATATCCTAGCCATGCCAATGTATTTATTAAAAAGAAAATGTCTGAATAGCACGATCCTGTTTATAACAACTACTCTTATCAATGATTGGCTGTAGAATTGGCCATTCAGATATAAAGAGTCCGAGGATCGCATTGACGTAGTCAGTTAGTTTTTTTTTTGTTTTTTTTTTTTGGCGTTGCACAAGGGTGGCGTGTTGGAGTTTGATCGTCTCCAATGGGTCTGGCTGGCTGAGGGGGGTATTATGTTGGAAGACCCGAAACCCCCTATGAAGCCAGCCAATAACATAACTGACGACGCCATCCTGCGCTAAGTCTAGCGTATTTCAAACATATATACTAGTACAAAATAATAAAAAAACGCCCCCACCCCGGGCGATGTAAAAATAGATTTTTGAAACATATTGCCTGAGGGGTGGGAGTAAAAAATTCAATGTCAGCGAGTTTGTACCCTAAGTAAGTAAAATCATCAAATTCATTAAAGGATTATAAAATAAAACAATTTGAAATGTAAACTTTAAATATGTATTAAAATAAAACAAACTATATATAGATATATAATACCAGTTATGTATTTATTAAAACTTGTTTTAAAAAAGAATGAGGAATGTCTAATGTTGCATGTTCAAATTTTGAGTGTATTTATTCTATGTTATGACGATTTTGGGTAATGGGACGTAAGCAGGGACGTAATTTTTGTTACAGACAAAAAACCGGAAGCGAATCTCCATTATTAATAGATATGCTAGCAATAAATGCTCCCTCTGGGCACAGGTATTTAAGTTTTAATAATTAAATATAATACTGAGAGACTAATGAAATCAAATAGGAACACAAAAAAAGAGGCTACACTTATTTTTACTTTATTCTAATAGATTTCAATATGAAATTATACATAGGATTGCGTTTAAAACGTATGAGAATAAAACCATGATATTAGAAATCAATAACACCGAGTAATTATTTAGTAAACACGATTTTGTTAAAACCGGTAGGCAAATTATTCACTATGTAAAGATTTATTTCTTAATAATGTATAACACATTGCAGAATTTTAAACACATTAATCGTCGGGTGACCTTGAGTCGGTATCAGCCAATCAGCGAGGGATTATATCCCCTTTTCACTAGCGCTAGTCCAAGGAGATTGTTTTTGCGTCTGGGGTGGAGCGCCACACCTACCATCAGCTCCTTACTTTACCGCACAGATCCCTGTGCTACTGATACACTGAGTTGGCGTGGGGCGGTATCGAACTAGAAACCTTGTGGTTTCTAGCCGAACGCTCTACCGACTGAGCTAACCTGGCCCATTAATAATATGACCTATTTTGATGCAAATGTATCTCAGCTAGACCTTAAAGGAGACATTGTTAACAAATAAGATGAGATAATGATTATTTGATAACCATTAAGAATATAACGTAAATAACTAAGGGATTTGTGACGTTGGTGGTGATGTAGTTTCAGGTACAGACAGAGAAACAGACAATCTCCATTATAATAATGTGTATATATATATTATATAAGAAAGTTTGGTATGTACGTGTCGACCTATAACTCTAAAGAGACGTCACTCAGATTCGAAATTATTAATATCCTTCTAACTAAGAAACACCAAATTTGGTTATTGATCTTTACTGATGATTAAGGGATATGATTAATTAATTAAACAAAAATCAAACGATTTTCAGAAAGCATCGTAGAGCTGCTCCTGCTGATACGCCAGCAGAAGGAGCTTGCCTGCTGCCTAGTCATGAGTCATGATATTTCAAATATCCGCTCTATTTCTACTAAGTTAACATTGTTGAATGCGTTTGTTTTGTAATTTAGTACGAACTGTAATTTTTTTTTTGGGGGGGGGGTAGGACTAAAATCTTTAAATGAACAAAAGTTCTAAAAAATGTTTTTGTCCGGTCATGGACCGGGTACTTTTGCTAGTATATATATATATATATATATATATATATATATATATATATGACTAAATATATGCTCCCAATCTCTGGTTGGTTGAGTTTCCTGGAGGAATTTAGCTGATAGCCGCGAATTACGCTTAAATGTCAAGGCTCTCCTGTGAAACTGATGTGAGCTTTCTGGCGACCGTGACATATATACCTATGTGAGTGTTTATCAGTTAAATTCTGTTCCCTGCTTGTAGGCAGCTGACGGGTCTTATTTTTTTATCTTTTGTTGGGGAATGTCATTAAGTAGACTGAGCCTATTCTGGTAGTGACCACCTCAACTGATCAAAATTTTTCAAGCTTCTTATATATTAAAACAATATAAAACTGTAAATAAGAACTGATGAAAAATCAGTCGGGTTTCAATCTCGACCGGAGGTAGCTTGCAAAGTCTAATCCCACTAGGAGACGTGATACCTCGAAATACAGTGTGTGGAGAAAACTATATATATATATATATATATATATATAATATTATATATATATATATATATAATTTTGTGGACGCAACCTGTAGTGCATTGGTTAGTAAGCTAGAGTGTCAGAAAATTTCTCGTAAGTTCGAATCCAAAATTGGTGCCCCATACTTCCGGCCTTGTGCCACACTCAAGCTAATCTTAGTAAATAAATTTTATATATTATTCTTTTCATTTATTCTTTTCAAATTTTTTTTTTACTTTTGTGAACCACCATTCTTCTCCAATTAAGTTCCCGTCTCTACCAAAGAGTTCTCGAGCAAACCGAGATTTCGTCACATGACCCTGACTCAAACTAACAATTTGGAGTTGCATGTGTCAAGTCAGATTTTACGTTCTCGTGCGTCTTCACGAACTGCCAATTAAGCTTGCACTACGACCATCGAGTTATCTCCCCTGTTCTCCCCTCTTTTTTCTTTTTTTTGCCATTTTGCCAGTGTTTGCGAAACTAATTTATCCCTTTGTCGTTGTTAAAACCTTCGACCTCGCTCACTTTTCTCTCTCTCTCTCTCTCTCTCTCTCTCTCTCTCTCTCTCTCTCTCTCTCTCTCTCTCTCTCTCTCTCGTCTTAAACTCTGTATTCTGTATCAGGAAAAAACAAGTTTCTTCCAACTCACTTCGCGTTATTACGTTCACTTTCGGACCAATACCCTCCGGCCTTCTTCAGGTGTTTCTCGTGGAATCAGGAACCTTCTTGTCGAACTGAGAAGCCTTCAAATCCTTATCGTGTGCCTTCATAAAACTTCGAATCGAACCCTTTATCTAATCGAGTAGGGTAGATTGTTCTCGCTGCATTAACTATTATTGGGTAAAAGTATTAAGCTATGGTAACTATTTCTCTGAATGTTTAAGATGAGGTTTGATGATTACTATTATCTGCGTTATTCGGACTATTGTCCTCATCTTCATTGTTATCTGTACAACGTTTCCGCCGACATGCCCTCTGACCTTCTTCAGGTATTTCTCGTCGGACTCGGGAACCTTCTCTGACTCAGGAACCTTCTTGTCGTAGTCGGGAAAACCTTCTTGTCGTAATCGGGAGCCATCACGGAACTTTGAAACTAACCCTTTATTCAGTCCACGTGGGTATCCTGTTCATATTCCGGTAACCATAGCTGGGGTAGAGGCGTTAAATTGTGTTATTATTATTCTATGTTACTGCTGTCCTTGATCAGGATTGAACCTGCCATCTAGAGATAAACTGTCTCTTAGAACTGTCTTAACCTAACTCCTTTATCCACTAGGCCATGTGTCCAGTTGGAAAACTTAAAAAGAAGGTTCCGAGTCCGACAAGAAATACATGAAGAAGGCCAGAGGACATGTTGACTGAAACGTTGTACAGATAACAATGAAGATGAGGACAATAGTCCGAATAACGCAGATAATAGCTATGGTAATTATTCCTTTTGTTTTTCGCTTGTAGTCAGGATGAACGTGCAACCTACAGTTTGGTTGGCCTTCGTGGGTTATTTAATGTCAAAGCCATCTTTGAAGAAAACCCAACACGTTTTATCATATACATATTTTCCCAACCCCTCCACCCGAGTAAAATGTAATACAAGGTCAATTTATTAAGCAGAGTTTAAAAGTGTTTGAAGTCAGAGTTTTCCTTCTCCTATACCAGTTGACATACCAAGGTTAAAGAGTCCAGTCTGCCCTGCTATTTACCCATATATGTGGGAGGATAATTGGATTCATACTTTTCTTTCGGGTATTAGTGCTATGTAAAATGCAAACAGCCTCGTCCAGGATTTGAATTTGTGTCACCGTGTCTATTTCCTACGATGGCAACCGTTATACCACTAACATTTAATATTATATAAGTGCTAGAAGGCGGAGGTTGAGGGTCGGCTACCAGTTTATTAATAAGTTTGTTTTTTTCTAACTTATCGATACAGATTATGCCGATGAAAATTATTTCTATCAATTTGTTGATACCCATGAAATTAATGAAAAAATCTATCATAAATTTATTTCCACTAACATATTGATACACACTGAGTTAATAAAATGCATTTCTACCAGTTTATAAAACCAAACCCAACAACAATTTTCATCAACAAATTATTCGCTTACAAATCAAATTGTTACATAATTTATGAGCAGACATAAATTATGGACGTACCTGTAGTTAGAATTTTAAATAAAGTTCCCTGGATTAAAAATCGGAGGTGGGTAAATTTCCATACCTGTTAGGGATTAGGATTGACATTTTAGATGATCCTAACTTCAACTTCCGGTAGAAGGCGCGTGATTGGTCGCGTAAGAATTAGTTTAGTTAGTGAGAATCGACCCGGCTTTCAAGAAGCGTAGACGTTGTTGTCAGCTTCCGTAGTCGGTCTCCCCGCGGCAGAATCAAATGGCAGGGTTGAAAATAAAAGCTTGATCAAGTACAACCAAGTGTTGTTTTGTGTTAATTAAACAGAACAAAAAATGACCAGCCCTGTAAGAAGAATTAACAAAGAAAATCAACACCCAGCCGAAAGCTCTAAAGTAAGCACAACCAGAGAACATGGCGGCCGATCTAGACAATGAAGTAGAAGCAATAAGCAACGAGTCAGTAACCAATAGAGTTAAAAAGTAAGACCTATCAACAACTATCATTTGGAGGCGCGCGATTGGACGCATGAGAATAGGTTTTTGTTTAGTTAGCAGATTCGACCCGACTTTCAAGGAGCGAAGACGTTGTTGTTAACTCCCGGGGTCCATCTCACCCGAGGCGGAATCAACATGGGCTGAGGAAATAAAGCTTTATTATTGAGACCACCAAGTCGTGTTGTATTAATCAAATATTAAAGACAATTACCAGCCTAGTGAACCAATCCTTAACAGAACCCCCAAGATCAAAGAAAATGGCCGACCTAGACGAAGAAGGAGAAGCAGTAAGCAGCGAGTCAGTAACCGGAAGTTTAAGAAGTAAGACCACCTATCATATCTAATCTAATATGCCATTAAACAAAATAAACAACCAACCTAATACCAATAATTTACAGATCTACTTCATCCATATATGAAACCCTAACATGTACTACCACTCCGGGTCATGGTGTACCTGGGAGTAATGACAATGAAAAGGTGACTCCCCAGAGTTCCAGAACTGGAGTGTCACCACTAGATGCAGTCATACAAAGGAAATAGTTTTTTTGTTTGTTTTGTTTTTTTTTGGGGGGGTGCTTTTGGGGGGGGTACCATTCTGCAGGCAATCCAGTCAACATATTCTACGCTCCGCCGACAACGAGCTCAGCGTTTTCAGAACAACTGTGGTGTAATAAACTAACGGGACTTGTGGATCCGCCACAATAGGATATATTAAGTATTACAACTTTAATATGTTTACTAAAGAGCTATTGCTAAATAATTCAATATGTAAAAAGTATAATAATCTTGATTGAACTCTCTCACACTCTTTTTTTTTTTATTCCTCTCTTTCCTTCTTCTCATCTTTTGATCATGCTCGATTGAAACAGATTAGCGTAATCGCTTCCGCACGTTTACCTCTCTCTCTAGCTTTCCCCTACTATCTTTCTTTCTTATTATATTTTTCAGTGTAGCATGTCCTTTTTCTTCCCTTTCTTTCTTTATGAAAAAAAACGAACGGTCCATTATTTAGCTGAGATTAAAAACACTTATTATTAAGAAATAAGAATTCGGTGGATAAGCAACACCAGATAATCATGATTTACATTTTTGCATTTCATCTAGGACGATTTGGACGATCTCATTTTTAGCCAGAGGGTGTTGCAATATGACAACGGTCGTACTTTTGAGGAACACGAGTATTGATAATAAACTAAATAAACAATCTTTGTGCGTTTCGCTCAGCTTTCTACAGATAACCCCACTCTCGTTTCCCTATAGCCAGAGATATTATCAATGTTGGGTCACGAAAGCTCCGGCGTCTCAACCTCTTGTAACCACTACTTTAACCACGCTGACCCGCGTTTTCAACAACAACCTTTTTTTCCCTTCTTCCAACCCGTCATACCATCAACGCCATCCTGGCCATCGCCTTTCTCATTCAGCCTATCTCCTCGAAATCGCCATTCGCATTTCTCGATTTCCATCGAAAGGACCCGTAATCAGACCGGCATCCACCTTGCTCGAAAACCTGTGACACGGGCCGCGGCCACCTGTCAACTCTTAGAGACACGCCGTCGCGAAGGGCTGATTACTCCGTATGCCACGCAAAGTCCTGCTCAATCTACGCTGGTGAACTTCATCGTGCGCAATTTTTCATTTGCTTCTCCCGACCGACCGAACCTCTACCTCCTCACCCTCTCTACCTTTACACAAAACGACTTCCGCCACGCCACACCCACCCCACCCCTGTTCGGAGCTGAAAGCCGGGCTGGCGTCAGGAGATCTGTCAGTGAGATAGACTTTGCAAAAGGATTTGCACGGGACGGACAAAAAAATCGCATGTCTAAGGAATATTATGCCGTGTTTGTGTTACCGTAAATTGAACTGTAGCCAAGTACAGCGTAGAAAGAAGTTTCATTTGCCAATCTCACAAATTGTTTGTAACATTTTTGTTTCTTTTTTTTTTTTTTCGAATGTTGCGATGCGAATATTGCTTTTTACTCAAATGTCTAAACGACGAGTTCGATCCATACTAGGTGCTCGCACTTTCGGCAGGGTCTGTAGAACCTGCCAAATGGACTTCTGCGGAAGTGTAAAATCCCTCTAGTGGGGCCACATGTTGGCCGTGGTTGGTGACCCGTGATGCTTTAGGATTGAATCTTGGTGATTGGGCCATATATGACGCAACACTTCATTTTTGCTCTTACTTAGGCTAGTCACGTGGTCGGTGAGACCCCTCCGATCAATTGGCTGGTTACGACAATCCCTAGCATATATATGATAAAAAGTGGGAATACAATCGGGACAAATATATAAGTACTTGAGCTTGAAGTGATCAGCCGATTGATCAGGAGGAGCCTCTCCAATCACCATGTCTCGCCCAGGTAAGGACCAAAGTGGTGCATAGCATGTTATGGTCGGTTAAGCCAGCAGGATTCAGTCTTTAAGCATCGCATCACAGGTCGCCAGGCGGTCCCATAGGGAAGTTCTTACCTCTCTGCAGAGGTACAGTCAGTTTTATTCCACAATCCCAGTCGACGTAATCTAGAGCCCCAGCTGACATAATCTGTCTCGAAATAGAATATAAACTATTGATTGCCCGAGCAGAGAGTGAGCCAAGTCGGTTTTAGATATGTCTAGCGAAAAAGTCAAATTTCTATGCACTACCTTGAAACTCAAAATCAATAATTTATTCCATATAATGTTATAACATAATGTCAACGATATTCGAGTAGCAACATACACAATAATCTCTTCTTGATAAAACCTATGATAGGAGAATGGAAACTTGCTTTCAGAAAGGAACATGTCATATATCTCGATTACGCTTTGGTCACAAGACTTATACACTCCGTTATACTCAAACAAGAGAAACAAACAGTATATAGAATGCCAAACAACCTTACGCGGTAAGAATATTTCTCATAGAATGTGGAGATTTAGCACTCATGTGAGAAGTCACTATATCCTGATTGCACATTAGTCATAAGACTTATGCACGCACTTCTTTATACACAAACCAGAGGAACAACCACATTGTATAACCTTTCCGCACTGTCGGCTGGGGCGTTAGAATGCACCCACTGCACCTCTGCAGAGGGGTAAGACTCCCCCAATGGCCACCTGTTGGCCGTGGGTGGCGACCCGTGATGCTTAAGGATAGAGCCCAGGTGGATGAGCAGTTCATGGCATGCAATACTCCACTTTGGCCCTATCTTGGGCTAGACGGGCGGTCGGAGAGGCCCCTGCGATCAATCAGCTGGTTACGTCAAGCCCTAGCATCTATATGATTTTTCCAACCCTATTGCCCTTATGGCAAGCCCCAACCCCTTTTTTATGGGTGCTAGAAGACGGTGGCTGCAGGTCTACATGTCCTGGGAATGACGTTAAACTCTATCTGATGGTGAGGTTCCAGTATTGGAGGTTTGGGGAATGTGGAGCACCCTTTCATCACCATTGCTCCCAGGTCCACTCTGAGCCGGAGTGGTAGTACCTGTTAGGGTCCCATCTATGGGTTAAATAGAAAAATGTATTTATAAAAAAATTGTATTATCCATTAAGAATTGATTTATTTTAAAACTTTATCGGCATTAAATGACCCACTGAGGTTGATATGCCGTAAAACAAAACAAACCATGTATAACCTTTCAAACACCCTACACTGGTAAAAAAAAATGGAAGACCCTCTCATTATTAAGCTCCTCAATAGATTAGACTCGATGTCTAATTCTAAGAAAATTATGATATGCTGGATCCCAAGCCATATAGGAGTGAGGGGGAATGAAAGAGCTGACCCTGCAGCTAAATCGGCTCTAGATTTGATCCCCGACGAGTTCAAGATACCATATACTGACTTGAAACCTAAAATTAACAGATTCCTTTATACAAAATGGCAACAACACTGAAATAACAACATCCACAATAAACTCTTCCTAATAAACCCCACTGTGGGAGACTGGAGACCAACTTTAAGAAAGTCTAGAAAAGAACAAGTCTTTGTGTCTTGATTACGCATGGGTCACACAAGACTAACGCACTCCTATATACTCAAAAAAGAACAACAACCACAATGTGGAACATGTCAAACACCTTTAACTGTTAAACACTCATTCATGGAATGCAGGTTTTTTTCTCTCATCAGAACCTGTAATTTTAAAGCAAACAATATGAAAGATCTAATTGAAAATGTCAACATGGAGGATATTCTCTCTTTTTTTAGAGAAATAAAATTATAACATGGAATATAGACATGAAACAAATCAATACCATACAATATAATCCCCAATAATGCTAACACATTGTTAAAACCAATTACTAAAAAATATAAATATAAATACACGATATGTATTAGTTCCTAACCGTTAGGCCTGACATAACCCCAGACGGTTGATATGCCGTTAAAATCAATAAACAAACAAACAAACAGAATGTGGATATTTAGCTCTCATTAGATAAGTTACTATATACCAATTGCACATTGGTCACATAAGACTTAGGCAAGCCTTTAAACGAAACAGCCAGCGTATAGCATGCCAAACACCCTTACACTTTAAGATATTTTCTCGTAGAATGCGGAGATTTTGCTCTCAACATGTCCACTATATCCCAATTTCACATTGGTCTCACAAGACAGACACACTCCTTTATACACAAACGAGAGGAACAACCACGTTGCATATCGAACACTCCTACACTGTTAAACATTTTTTCATAGAATACAGAGATTTAGCTCCCTTAGTTCAGTCGGTAAAGTATTCGGCTAGAAACCACAAGGTTCCTAGTTCGATACCGGCCCTCGCCACCGCAGCGTATGACTAGCACAGGTATCTGTGCGTTAAAGGAGCTAACGGTAGGTGTGGCGCTCTACCCCATACGCAAAAACAATCTCCTTGGTCTAGCACTAGTGAAAAGAGGATAGACTCAAGCAACCAGCGTATAGCATGCCAAACACCCTTACGCTGTAATATGAGGACTATATGACCTTAAGGCACCCCTTTTGCGATTTCTATTCGTGGGGACATTTTTTCCATTTACACCGTCAAAATCCGGTTAATTGTTAACAGACGATTTTTAGAGTTTTTTTTTAATTATAAAACTAACCCCTAACCCTAACCCCTAACCCTAGCCCCTAACCCTAACCCCTGATAAACAACCGGATTTTTACGGTGTAAATGAGAAAAATGTCCCCACAAGTCGAAATCGCAACTTAGTTATAAAACTAACCCCTAACCCTAAACCTAACCCCTAACTCTAACCCCTAATAAACATTTTACGGTGCAATGAGGAAGTGTCCTCACGAGTCGAATTCGCAAAAGGGGTGCCTTAAGGTTATATAGTCTTAATATATTTTCGCGTAGAATGCGGAGATTTTGCTTTTATATGACGAATCACTGTATCTCGAGTGCCCATTGGTTACAAGACTTACGCATTCTTTTATACTCAAACAAGAGGAACAATCACAGTGTTTAGAATGCCAAACAAATACTATTTAACATTTTTTCATTGAATGCGGAGACATAGCTCTCATCAACGTTTTTATTTCAAAGAGAACAATATGAATCCCCTATTTGTAAACGTTGACATGGATGACATTTTTGTCCCTTGTGAGAAAAATAAAATCATGCGAAAGATTATTAATGTAAAGATGATCAATACTATAGAAAGTAATTAATAAAAACGAAAGAAAGAAAGAAAAAGAACACTGTAATTGAATCATTCTATAACAATCATTCAATGATTCAATGGTAACTTTTCATTTACGAATACCGTTATTTAAATTCATCTACACAACAGTACATAATTCGTAGGCAACCCCACGAATTATGTAACATATGGACTCCTACACATGGTAACACCAGTGTTAGCCAACCAGCACAAACAAGTTTTGTGCTGACACTGGATGCTGTCTAGAGGGCCTACCAAGAGTACTGGCCGATAGGGGCGGATGGTGAGAGGTGAGTAAAAGTAATCCCTGCTGTTGGCACGCCTTGATGATAATGATAATACAATATACGATAAACTATCTTACCCACCACTCTCAGGTGGGCTTTCTTTATGCAACATCCTATCGTATCTGATGTTGTTTTTGAAGGGGGATAGGATGGTTGATGGTGAGAAGCCATGCGTTATGGTCCTCAGCATGGGTGGACCATCGGAGGTGGGTTTACAGCAGATAATTTTTGTGCGGAACTATCAATAGCTTTTATGCCATAAGCCCTTCTTTCATCCCGCCCTGTCGCATTGGGCTGTAGAATACACCGACTGTACCTCTGCAGAGGGGTAAAATTCTCCCCAATTGGGCCACCTGTTCTGTGGCTAGTGACCCATGATGCTTAAGGACAGAATTCTGGTGTCTGATCACTCCATGACATGTAACACTCCACTTTTGTCCTTACTTAGGCTAGACGGGCGGTCGGAGTGACCTCCTCGATGGCTGGTTACATCAAGCCCTAGCACGTATATGATTGTTCCAACCCTATTGCCCTTATGGCAAACCCCAAGCCTGTTATTATATATAGACGTTAACTGCATCTAGGAATGAAGTTCCAATTCTGGAACTCTGGTAAATGTGGAGTACCCCTACGTCACCATTACTCCCAGATTCTCCCTGACACTGAGTGGTAGTATCTGTTGGGGTCCATCTATAGGATAAATAGATTTTTTAAAAATGAGTATTAAAATGTGTTTAAAGAAGAGCTTAGTTTGATGTGCCGTAAAATCCAACCAATCAGCCAACCAACCAACTTTCTTCCATTCAGCTTTCTTCATTCAGAATGAATAAGCCGAGGAAGTTTGAGCTCGAAGAGTATCGAACTTATTCAACAAACCTATATATAAAATAGCTAATTAGCTGCAATTTCTTCTGAAATGTCTTGTCTTTCTTCCTCTTTCTCATAAGCTGCAAGAAGAACAACAACAATTCTACGTCACAAAACCTTGACCAGACCTTCAGCTGTGGCAGATGCGACCGTCCTTGTCTATTCTTCATTGGCCTTATCAACCACTAGCATGCCTGCAGTCAATGAGGACCACCCTCTTGTTAATATTCGTTCGGGAAGCCAAAACATGATCCTATCGTAGAACACTCGGTTTTTGTTTTGTTTTTTGGATTTTATCAGACATTTTTGTTACTTTCTTTGACGATTGACTGTATCAACCATTAGTTGCATCATCTTCGCTGGATTTTTTTTTTCAAGTATCAAGTCCAGTCAGTGAAACAGTTTCACATATTTTTATGTTTTTGCTTATTTGTATCATGTTTTCACCCCTCCTCCTCCATCCTAAAATTAAAACAAATCATTAATTTATTTTACTTTAGGTTAAAAAAAAAAATATTCTTCAATTTCTTTAATTTTTTTATTTATTTATTTATTTTGTTTGTAATATTTTTCTTAGAAGTTTACAAGAATTAATTAATTCCCTCGTGTTTTAGTTTTGAAAAATTAAAGAAAATTTTTAAAAAATAAAAAAAAAATGAACCCGGCGAATCGTTTTTAGCGAAAACTAATTATCGGAAGATGTTTACTAGAAGAAAATAATTTTCCCTCCAAAAAAGAAAGAAAAGAAAGGAAAGAAAATGTCTAGAGGCCAATAGCGTTTTAATTACAATGACGTTTGAAGACGACACCGCATTCATACATGCATACAATTTGCCCAGGGAACATGCTGTAGAGTGTTCCTTCTTCACAGCACGCTATTTTACTGGCCTTGTAGCAGACTGGGTTAAATTTAGTGAATATCTAGACCTGCTTGTGGTTGAAGTTGTTGTCTGGAGTTTGCAAAAAATTCGTTTTCGTTTTCTTGTTTGATGGCATTTTCTAGAACAATTTTTTTATGAGGGTCTAACAGTTTATCTAACAAATAAATCAGTTAAATAGTACCAAAACTGTTCTTATACAAGGATGGCTTTTGCATCAAATAACCCCAAAATGTTGATATGCCATTAAACAAAGAAACCAAACCAAACTTTTCTATTTTTTCTTTCACATCGTCTTATATAACATTGTATTTATCTTCACCCCATCTCCCCCTCTCTCTCTCTCTCTCTCTGTCTCTCCCTCTTCTCTCTCTCACACATCACACACACCACACACGCAGGGGAGAGCGAGAGAAGGAGAGAGAGAGAGTAAGAGAGACACACCACAGACACTTTCACACTCTCTCATTCCCCCCCCCCCTCCTCTATCGGGCATTCCTCTTTATACGACGTGTTCTCCCTCTCTCTCTCTCTCTCTTCTCTCTTTCTCTCTCTCTCTCTCTCTCTCTCTTCTCTCTCTCATTCTCTCTTCTCCTCCTCATTTTCCTCTGTTTCGTCAATACGTACGTATCTCCCACTCCACTTCTCTCTCTCAAATTTCTCTCTCTCTCTCTCTCTCTCTCTCTCTCTCTCTCTCTCTCTCTTCCTCTCTCTTCTCTTCTTTCGTCTATTCGTCACCCCTTAACCGTATCCCCACTTGGTCATCTCCTCCTCTCTCTCCCATCTCTCTCTCTCTCTCTCTCTCGTCTCTCTTTCAATTTCCCTATATCCTTACTCTCTTATACGTTGTACTTCCCCCCCTCTCCTACCTCTCTCTCTCTCTTCTCTCTCTCTCTCTCTTCATTTCCCCTCTATCACACACCCCTCATCTTTAACTTTCGCAGTGATTCTAATCGTACTAGTACCATACCTCCTGTTTTGCCTTATCCAAGAGTCAATTAACTTTGCATGTATTGTAGCTTTTCATGTCATTTTGAATCCGCAGATCAGTCTAAACGCAAGTGCCACTGGCTCTTGATCATCGTATTGAACCCTGGGAGCACGAACTTAATTCACCCATTTGCAAATACCGACTTGAACTACTATATTCCCAAGTATGAATCTCTTGCATCTTTCTCTCTTTTCGCCATTAACACTAATCTATTCTTCTTCCGCATCCTTACCTGTTGACTACTAACAGTTTCAGTTTCTAATCAGCGATTCTCCAACGAGGGTCATATGCCTCCCTCCCTGGGACCATTATATATTTACCAACCCCTCCGCACGAAGCAGATGCGACACAAGGTCAATCTTAAGCGGAGTTACAGGTTTGAATTCAGAGTTTCCTTCACCTAAGACTGGTTACTAGCCATTGTAAAGAGCTAACTCGCCCTAACTAATTACCCATTAGCTGAAGGAGAATGGTCATACTCATTTCTCAAGTGGTATTAGCACTAAGTGAAAATGCAATTTCCACGTCCAGATTTGAAACTCCGGGCGGACGCCGTCCATTCCTACGACTCTAACCATTACGACTATGCGACCTCTATTTCGAAGCTAATTTGAAGTCAATTTCTTAAGCGGAGTTCACAGGTTGAATTCAGAGTTTTCCTTTCTCCTAGACCGGTTGCCTAACCAAGTTAAAGAGCCCAGTCCTAGCCCAACTATTTCCATACTGGAGGCGAGAGTAGAGAATTATGACCTTTTCCAAGGTGTATTTAGCGCTAAGTGAAATGCAATTGAACCACGTCCAGGATATTTGAACTCGGGGTGGACGAGATCCAGATGGTCCCCCGGGATCCATATTAAGATTATAACATTAGAGGCCAGGCAAGAAAGAAAAATTTAAACATCAAATCATAAAGACATTAACAAATGGCTAAAGGGTCAATAGGTTTTAAAATGTTGAGATCCATGTTCTAAAGGATATAGATCTCTATATCAATACTCTGTGTTCCTTATAAAGTAGTCTGTTATCATCTTGCAGCACCTGGATGGTTAGAAATGAGACAGTCCAAATCGTCCAAGATGAAATGCAAAAACAAATAATCCTGAATTATCTGGGTTACTGGTCGTTCCCCTATTCGTTACTCTCATACGTGACTGTTATCTCCTTCTCTCTCTCGTCTTTCTCTCTCTCTCCTTCTCTCTCTCTCTCTCTCTCTTCTCTCTTCATTTTCCCTTTGTTCGTCAATACGACGTATCTCCCTCTCCCCACTTTCTCTTTCTCTCAAATTCTCTCTCTCCTCTCTCTCTCTCCTCCTCGTCTCTCTCTCTCTCTCTTTCTCATTTCGTCTATTCGTCCTCCCTTATACGACGTTTATCTCGTCTCTTCTCCTCTCTCTCTCTTCTCTTCTCTCTCTCTCCTCTCTCTTCATTTCCGTCTATTTCGTCACTTTTCTCTTATACGACGTTTTCTCCTCTCTCTCCTCTCCTCTCTCTCTCTCTCCTCCTCCTCTCTCCTCTCTCTTTCTCTCTCTTCTCTTCATTTCCGTCTATTCCGTCACTCATCCTTATACGACGTTATCTCTCTCCTCCTCTCCTCCTTCTCTATATATATAATATATATTTATATATATATATAATATATATATCAACTGGCGAATTCTTTATTTCTTATGAGTGTAATCACCCTCAACTAGATAATGGATCCATTCCGTTTTTAGGAAGAAAAAATATGACAATGAAAGAAAGAAAGAAATGAAGAAAGAAAAAGAAAAAGAGAGAAAGAAAGAAGGTAGAGGAAAGATAAGAAAGGGCAGAACGCGCAGAAAGTGATAAGCCTAATCTGTTTCAATCAAATACAAGGGAAAAGGGAAGAGGAAAGAAAGATAATGCCGAAGTGAACAGAGGGGGGGCGTCGACTTTTTTAATATTAAAAAATTAAAATAAAAAATTTTTTATTTTTTTTTATTATTTTTTTTTTTTGTTTTTTTTTTTTTTTCTTGTTTTTTTTTTATACTTTTTAAACAGATTATTTCAACATTGCAATAGTATTTTAAAAAAAAAATAGTTACAATATTAATGGGTGTTGTAAATATTAAAGATTATGTATTCCATAACTGTGGGTTATATTCCACATAGAAACAGATTCCATCTTGGGGCTAGTTTTTATTGATAAATTATAAAAAAATTATAGATCCCCTCTTACAGATCGGAATTGGCTTGGGGGAGTTCCGGCCCCGCTCAGTGGGGGGGAGGTTCCCACTGTCCTATTCTCCCCCCCTAACATACAATAGAACCCCAGACGTTGGCTGTAATTGACGGGAAGGTTCCCCATCGAGAGTAGTTTACACTAATTCTAAGTAAAATAGGAGGAAATGAATACAAAAAAAAAAAGCAGAACGTGTCATAGGTAAAAAAAACAACGAAATTGAACCAAATCTCCACAACTTCCAACTGTTTTTTAAAAAAATGGTCACCTCTTATAAAAACGTTGTATGCTCTCTCTCTCTCTCTCTCTCTGCTCATTCTCTCTCTCTCCTCTCTCCTCTTCTCTCTCTCTCCTTTTCATTTCCGTCATTCGCATCTCTTTATACGACGTTGTATCTCTCTCCAATTCTCTTTCCCTGCTCTTCTGTCTCCGTCTCCTCTCTCTCTCTCCTCTCTCTCTCTCTCTCCTCTCTTCTCTTCATTTTCCGGTCTATATCGTGTTCACTCCCAAAGACAAAATATATTGGTCTTAAATATAACTTATCTGCCTGTTGATTTAAAAAAAACAATGATTTTTTCAGAAACAAATTGTTGTTTTTTCATTAAATTTTATAAATGAAATGGAAGTTTAAAGAGCCCAATACTGCGCTGCTACATAACTTTTACTCATTAGCTGGAAGGGGAATAAGTTGGATGCTTACCCTTTTCCAATTGAAAATTATTTCTACCAAAACGGTTGCATTTCATCATGTATTAATTTATAGATTATAGACAGTGAAATATTTTTTTTTTTTTTTTATTAAATTTGCAATGAAAGTACTTACTGAAAATTTACTAGAAATGTTTTTCCTTCTGGATAATACATTACGTATTTGTGATTTTTCCACTATAATGCTTCCATGGATTTTTGCAACTTTTCTTTCTTTTTTCTTCTCTTCGCCTTCTTCTTCTCTCTTTCTTCTTTCTCTTCTTATCCCTTCTTTTCTTTCTCTTCTCTCGTTCAACGACCAATTGATCTAGATTCTCGTCCTTGGATAAGTTGGAGCAAATGACACACCTCTGTTCAAGGTTAAATCATTCGATTTTATATGCCGCCATTTTGACAGACTAAAAAAAATAATGCCCCCAGATTTAAAAACATTTGCTATGAATTAATTCCCAAAACAATGAAAAGGTTTTCAATAAAGAAAAAAAATCTGAAAAAATATTTTTACATCTACACACACACAAACACATATATAATATATATAAATATATAGAGAGAGAGAGAGAGAGAGAGAGAGAGAGAGAAAGACAGACATACAGACAACGACACGAACGGACAGATGTTTCTGCCAAGTCTACTGTAAGCCTACTTTACCACCTTCTCCAAATTGCCGTTGGAAAATCTCAAGATATTCTGAAAACTAGCGAAGACTAACTCAAAAAAAAAAATAGAAAAAATGAAAAGGAAAGTAAATAGGTAATATATCTCCCTGACGCGACTTAGATATTTTCCCCAGTTCTGCCTAAGAACATTATTTATTGGGTGTTGAAATAAAAAAAATCATTTACAATGATAATCAGTCTATATAATAATAAATTAACATTATATTTTAGGTGTGAGCAAGAGCTATTGAAAATATGATTTTAATCAAATATTTAGAAATAGAATCAAATTTCAGCATTAAATAACCCATGGGGAGTTGATATACCGTTAAACAAATAAAACAAACCTACTACATAAATGGCAATTTCAGTCTGTCTGTGCATAACCACGTTGGCGCTTACAGCAGATATCAAATCATCAAACTTTACACTCATGTTAAGCTAATATCTCTTGGAATAGGACTGGCTAAACAGACATACAGAATCCTTCTTTTATATTTATAGACGATGGTTCGAGGTCTTTGTTAGGCTTAGAACTTTTTAGCATTTACTCGTCGTGACACTGTAAAATCTCTCATTTTAAAGTTTGTGAATTTTCTAAAACAAATTCTAAAAACAAAAAAAAAAAAAACAAAAAACAGGTTTTATGTCATTTATCTGAATGCTTGAAAAGAGGCTTGATAATTTGTATTTTCGGAATGTTGTCCTCATCTTTATTGTCATATAACGTTTCGACAATGTGCTCACGGCCTTTTTCAGGGAGTTCTTGTCCGAACTCGGGATTCATCACATCGAATTCGGGAGCCTACTTGTCGAAATCGGTGGCCTTCATGTCATGATTAACGGAATTAGAAAAATCTACCCCAATGAATTGAATAAAGGTGTTGCAACAGCCTTTATTCAATTCATTGCGCCTTCTTTACCGGCACTAAATAGGTATATGTTATATACTGGTCTTTTCACTAAGCCAAATCAGCATATAACGTTATATACCTTTCTTACTACTTCTTACTCTGGTCGTCTATTCTTCTGGCCGGCCTTACTTCTGATCGTCTATCATCTATCTTAGTCTGGTATATCTTCTAAGGTCTCGTCTGGTCTTCTATTGAGGATTCCGGGTCTGGTTTCTGTTGGGGATCATTCCTTATTAGAAGCCTTGTGTCATTGTTAGTTTTTAGTAATAAACACAAGACTTCGATTTATGTTGATGTTACTTTATTCCAAATCCCCACCCAGAC
This sequence comes from Doryteuthis pealeii, assembly GCA_023376005.1. Classification (NCBI taxonomy): domain Eukaryota; kingdom Metazoa; phylum Mollusca; class Cephalopoda; order Myopsida; family Loliginidae; genus Doryteuthis; species Doryteuthis pealeii. The sequence continues at coordinate 43,348,238 of CM042163.1, forward strand.
AATCTGCGCTGATGAGGCTTACATGTTTCTAGCGCGGCTTCTAAGTTCTAACTGACTAAGTTACTTACTTAGTATCCTTAAACCAGAAGAGGGCCTTCTATTGCCTTCCGCTTCTCACGATCATCCCCAGAACGCAAGGTCAGAGTGAGGTCAAACGCTGTCACTCACTCTCAAGGCCCTCAGCTGTACTAATCGCTATGATTTCTACAATACCTTAAAGATGTATTATGGGTCCAATAATTATGTAACAAATGGTTCGGTTCAATGTCCCGTGAAGGCTAAATATTACGACATGAACGTTCCTGAGTTTGTCGACAAAATTCTCGAATTCGACTAGAAACACCTGAAGAAGTCCAGAGAATACACCTATCGAAATGTCGTGTATATAACAATAAGGATGGGGACAACATTTCGAACAATCTAAATAATAAAAATGTTCTCTGTCATTGGTTCTCAGATTCTTTTAACCCTTTTAACTTTGAACAAAATCTGGGCCCCTGGGCTCAGAACTCAAACATTCAGAAACGAAGATAAACTGCCTTATATGGAAATTAGCTTTCGTGTCATTTATTTTCCCTTAAAAGCTCTCCTGGTTGCGTCTGACCCAAGAACGACAGATCACTATCTGGCTGTTTTGTCATTTTTACTGCAGTCAACAATTCTAACAACACTTTCCGAGCATCATGTGGTGTGCAATAATAGCAGCCATAATGGTTTTAGAAGTAAGAGAGTGCGTGACAAGTACTTTGCCGAAGAGAAAACCTTAAATGCCTGCACTTATCTACTGGCTTTTACCGAGAATCCATCAATGATTAAAAACAGTGGTGACAACTTCACAGGTGATATTTCCACTAGCCTAGTTCGATTGTGAATATATATATATATATATAATATATATATATATTATATATAGGGTATCTACAAAGTCTGTGGTCACTTATATATATATATATATATATATTATATATATATATATATAATATATATATATGAAATGGTATGAAAAGCATATATGTTGTTAAATTGAATTTATTTTTAAAAACTGAACAAATTATTTGTTTTCATACCATTAAATATACATATACTATATATAAAGGTCCAAGGGAAAAAAATTTAAATATTTAAAAAAAAAAAAAGGTCCGCAAAATTTTTTAATTTTTTATTATATTACATTTGCGACACGTGTTTCAGATCTTCTGATATCTTCTTCAGGCGTATAATATATATAATATATATATATATTCCGATGTAAAACTTCTGCCAAGATAAAAGCACAACACGCAGAAATAAACAGATTGCTTGCATACAGTCCAAAGTATATATCAATGAGAGAGAGAGAGAGAGAGAGAGAGAGAGAGAGAGAGAGAGAGAGGAGAGAGAGATGGTGAATAAAGATGAGATACGAGGTGTTTTGAAAAAGTATCAAGACCGAAGACAAAAAAATCAATGAAAGAAACATTATTTTTCTTCAAAATGCGAAATGTCTCTAAAAAACTATCGAGAATTAAGCTGAATTTACCAAGACAAAAAACTCCCCAGAACAATGAATAAAATGATTGAAAAAAAGCAGATATATATATATATATAATATAATATATATATATATAATATATATATAAGACTAAAATTAGGTACGACTTCAATTATGCACATATTCTCCCAAAAATTGTCGGCTAAAAAAAGCCATGTCATAAACACATCGCTTGTGTATCTACTTCTCATACTGTCGTGTAGAAGTCACTATGAGAGGAATAGGAACCTACTTCTAAACAAAACAAAAGATCTAAGAAGTTCCGGTTGGTGTAGGGGTAAGACGTTCGCCTGTCAGCTTGACAGTCGGGTTTCGAATCACGCACAAGGCGGTCTTTCTATCTATAGCTCTGCTGATGAGGCCTAATAGGCCGAAATGTACATACAGAGATTGATTTTTCTCGATTTGTTTAGCTTTACATTTAATAGGTATGCCCGCCTAATTAATTAATTACTAATTAATTAACTTGCAAAAATTAGGTACGACTTCAATTAAGCACATATTCTCCCCAAAATTGTCGGCTAAAAAAAGCCATATCATAAACACATCGCTTGTGTATCTATTTCTCATATATATATATATATATATATAAGGGAATAATAAATCCTATAACTATTCTCAAAGATGTAATGGTTTCTAAAAGTCAAAGAAAATTATGAAAAGATTAATTTTCGTGTCTGACGCTTCATTTCATCACACCACTGACACATTCGAAAAAGTAGGCTCGGACATAATCATCGCGATTACCAAACATTCATTCAAATGTCCATGTAATCTTTTTATATGCCTTCATATTTATTTTCGTTAGTCTTTCTAACTTAATATATTCTATTACTTTAAAACTTAAATATTGAAGACCGGAGGGTGCATATTCGTGCTAGTATATATATATATATATATATATATATATATATATATATATATATATGTGTGTGTGTGTGTGTGTGTGTGTGTGTGTGTGTGTGTGTTGAAATAAAAATAAAAAAGAAAATGTTGAATAGATAAATAGGATATATTTATTTTTTAGGGGGTTGATTTAGAAGGCTATCACAATGCAGGTGTAAAGAAAAAATAATAATACGGTAACAATGGTGTTGTGTGTTAACCTGTATTTAATTCTTGAATTTTTGAGATAATATCTCTTTTTCAAAAGATCACTGGAACTGAAGCAGTCTAGTTATGCATTTCCTTTTAAATGAATTTTTTTTATAAGAAGAAATGAAGAACAAGTAAGTCTCAACTCTGTATCTGTCTCTCACTCTCTCTATCACACGTTTCGTCTCTCAATTATATACCTGATATAAGTATGCAATAAAGGTACTATAACTCACACTAACTAGAAAAGAGTTAGAAGTAACACAACAATGGAGGTATGATATGTTTGAGATAAGAAATATTTATTATCTCGAAAATTCAAGAATTAAATACAGGTTAACACACAACATCATTGTTACCGTATTATTATTTTTTTCTTTACACCTGCATTGTGATACTCTTCTAAATCAACCTCCTAATCAATATATACACAATGCTTCAAGCAAATGATAAAAAACTCTCATATTTTATTTTATTTGACTGACACGTGTTTCGGTCAGGAGTTTATCCATACATACATGTATTCTATCTATTATTATTTTAAAGACAAAATAGAATTACAATAACAATAATAGAAAAACTACAGAATTTTTTTTAGTTTTTCTGTTATTGTTATTGTAATTTTATTTTGTATTTAGAATAATAATAGATAGAACACATGTATGTATGGATAAACTCCTGGCCGAAACACGTGTCTGTAAAATAAAATAATATAAAACAAATCCTATTTTATCCATTCAATATTTTCTTTCCTTTCTTTTTCATTTCAACATACCGTCGGATTCCCTTCCATTTTCAACTTACATATATATATATTAATATTATTTATATATATAAGAGAGAGAGAGAAGAGAGAGAGAGAGAGAGAGAGAGAGAGACTGAAAGAGAGATTCTGTATATTTATTGTATAATTGCATTTGTCCGAATACGTTTATTTCCCCCTTTTTTTTTTAATTCGTGCGCACATCGTGTCCGAGTAAATCTGCCTCTCGCAAGTAATCACCGGGAGATTTCCTGCAGTTTTCCTGACGCGTACAACCACCCACCACTTGTGCCCCCTAATCTGTTTTCCTGCGAAAGCATCACGCTTCCTCTTATCTCACCGGCTACACCTGCAAGCCAGCTAGGGAGTCGAAATAATCCCACGCTAAACGCACCCAGCTCCACACACACACCTCCATTCCCGATATTCCACTCCACCATTACATCCAGAACTTCATTGCCCCCTCTCTCTCTCCTCTCTCTCTCTCTCTCTCTCTCTCTCTCTCTCTCTCTCTCCCCAAATCTCCCGTTTCGCGCTGCTTGGAAATATCGTAGCCCCACCCCACCCCCCAGGATATACACTAGTTGTTTCTATCATGTTGTCATATCCACACCAGTATGCGTTGACCATCAACATGCACATAATACAAGTGTGTCCATTTTAAAACCAACAACCAGGACACACACCAATACATACACTAGTTAAATCTCATCGTGGTGTAATGGTTAGCAAGCTAGACTCGCAGATCCATTACTACTGAATAACGAGTTTGATCCTCGGTGGATGCTCCATACTTACGACCTTGTATCACATCCTACCCGTGGCGAGCGGGTTAGGTTTTTAAAGGAGGTGCATTTTGTAATGGTTAGAGTCATAGAAAATGGACTCGTCGACCCGAGTTCAAATCCTGGACGTGGCTGTTTGATTTCGCATAGCGCTAATACCCTTGGTAAATATATGCATCCAATAACTCTCCTGTATGGGTAAATAGTAAGGCAGACTGGGTTCATTAACCATGGCTAGGTGACCAGTTTAGGAGAATGAAAACTCTGAATTCAAACCTGTTGAACTCCACTTAAGGAGAGACTGAAACAGAGAGACAGACAGACAAACAGACAGACAGAAAATATGAGAGAATAGGAATCAATTTAGCAAAGAAAAGAGAGTGAGTAAATGAGAGAGAGAGAGAGAGAGAGAGAGAGAGAGTGAGATACGGATAGCATGATATAGACATCTTTAAAGAACGAAAACCATGAGCAAGTCAGTGTAAGAGAGAGGGGGAGAGAAAAAAGAGAGAGAGATAGAGATTGAGTGAGTGAGTGAGAGAGAGTGAAAGTGAGAGAGAGAGTGAGAGAGAGAGAGAGACCCATACAGTAAGAATGATAAAAATAGATAGATATCTATGCCTATAGGTACCGAAAACAAAGAACGAGTCAGTGGAAGTGATAATAGATAGATAGATAGACAGACAGACAGACAGACAGACAGACAGAAACAGAGACAGGTCCATATATAGATCATGATAGGAAGAGATAATCTATTACATAACGTAAAGAAAGAGTGAATCAGTATAAGAGAGAGAGAGAAGAGAGAGAGAGAGGCATACGGAAAGAGTGATAAAAAGAGATAGATATCTATTAGGTACCGGAAACAAAGAACGGGTCAGTGGAAGAGATAGATAGATAGATAGATAGATAGATAGATAGATAGATACAGGTCTATACATAGAGCCTGATAGAAAGAGATAATCTTTTACGGAACAAAAGTGTGAAACAGCATAAGAGCGAGAGACAGAGAGAGAAAAAAAAAGAGAGAGAGAAAGAGAAATAGATTGAGAAAGAGAGAGAAAGAGAGAGAGAAAGAGAGAGAGAGAAATAGATTGAGAGAGAGAGAAAGAAGAGAGAAAGAGAAATAGATTGAGAGAGAGGAGAGAGAGAGAGAGAGAGAAGAGAGAAGAGAAAGAGAATAGATTAAGAGAGAGAGAAAGAGAAATAGATTGAGAGAGAGAGAGAGAGAGAAGAGAGAGAGAGAAAGAGAAATAGATTGAAGAGAGAGAAGAGAGAGAAGAGAGAGAGAGATTGGAGAGAGAGAAAGAGAGAGAAAGAGAAATAGAATTGAGAGAGAAAGGAGAGAAAGAATTAAAAGAAAATGATTGAGAAGAGAGAGAGAGAAGAGATTAAAAGAGAAATAGATTGAAGAGAGAGAAGAGAGAAAAAGAGAAATTGATTGAGCAAAAAGAGAGCAGAAAGAGAATAGATTGAGAAGAGACGACGCAGACCGAGAGACCAAGAGAGATAGAAGAGAGAGAATGGAGAGAGAGAG
>CM042163.1:43356448-43373948 GCA_023376005.1 Doryteuthis pealeii
CTAGAGAATAAAGGGGTTGAATAAAATTACTACGTGCCGTCTTAAACAAATCGTGGAAACAACACCCCACAAAAAGCATCTCCAGGACTACCGGCCCCCAGTCACACAAAGCCTCCGAGTAAGACAAAAAAGATATGCTGGACACAGCTGGAGAAGTAAGGACGAACTTATAAGCGACGTTATAATATGTTTAGTTAAGCAATATGTTTAGTTAAGCAAATAAAGGTTTAAATAAATAATATGGTTTTGTGGTTGATGAATGTCTTGGCAACAAGACTGACCTAGAAGAAGAAATGGATCAGGACGACCAGCTAGCAAGAACAGAGAAATAGAAGACCAGACACGAAGTCCCCAAGACTAGGTCCAGACGCTGGAAGAAGAACGTAAGATACCAAAGATGAGCAGAAGAATAATAGAAGTAAGGAAAGAAAGGGTATACAACAATAGATTATGTAAACCATGTATATGTTCTGTGTTAGTTTACGATCTTTTGGAAAACCTAATGCATTATAAGAAACGAGTGCTTGCTACCAGTTAACGCCACGCTATATATAGAGGATAGGGGCGGATGGCGAGAGATTGTCATGGATATCCGTACTGCCAGCGTGACCTGATTATGATGATGATGATGAATAGGGCTGTCGATCATAAACAAACCAAAAAACGCTTTAGATATTCAGCAGGGGATTTGGATGAATTGTGGTGTGAAAAGAAAACTTGTTAAAAAAAATGTTGTTGTTTTTTTATGATGAGCGAGTGCAAAAGTTTTATCGATGAAAAAAATACATATCTTCGCACTTTGGGAATATTTCCATCAATTGATGTTGGTTTAAAAATAAGAAACACATTATAAAATGCAGTAAAAGAATAGATATATCTACTGTATTTTTGGCAATTTCTGTCTGTGTATAATCAATTGGTGCACAAACGTGTTAAGATAATATTAAAGAACAGGACTGGCTAATTTAAATTTTCAATAAAAATCAATAAATGAAGAAAGAAAGAGACGATGTTTTAGCGAGCAAAAATGAAGGAGATTACTGGTAACGTTAAAATCAACCAACAGCGAGAGAAACTCAACTACGTCACGTACGTAGATAGAATAGATAGATAGATAGATAGATCACAGTGGTCAAATGGCACAGGCAGAACAGTAACATTCTCTCTGTGTACAAGACTAACTAAAGATGTTATCAACTTTTGTTGAATAAAAATCAATTTCTTTGTTGGGTCGTTCACAAAGCGCTTCGTCGCTGACTGCCGTCTCGCGTCGGTCAACTGCTTCAATAATGAATAAAACAAAATGTCTCCGGCATAAAATAATCCATCAAGTTTTGACATGCCGTAAAAGCCAACCAGCATTCCAACCAATCGTAATTCTGAACAGGCGTCGGTCATAAAAACGGAGGCCTTAGATCTTCAGTGGGACTCCGCTCCAAAATTATTGCTTTCTATTTAATTCAACGGAAACTGTGTCTTTGTGTATGACACTAAACTCTAAGCGGTGGTCAGGGTATTTGCCTCATACCCCACTTGTATGGGCTGGGCACAAGGCCTCGTTTTAACGTGGACCCACCCACAAGCCGAAGCTCATGGGTGGGAAAGAACAAAAATTGCGTCGATCCCTTCGGCATTCCCTCTCAAGGGGGGCGCCTCAGGCGCTGGGCAATAAACCTGTAAGCGGTGGTGAGACGCTAGAGAATGTAGTAATGTTTTATTTGTCGTTTGAAGCGTCCATATAATTGTTTTTCATCCCATTTTTGTTTTTTAGTCTTTGTTGTTTTTCTGTTTGTCCATCTGTCGCTTCTACTATTGTTAGCCGCCATTAGTAGTTTGTCTTAGATGAATTGTGGTGAGTAATAAACAGAACAAAAGAAAACTTGTGAAAAAAAAATGTCGTTTTTTTTTGTTTTTGTTTTTGTTTTTTATTTTGTTTTTTTGTTGTTTTTTTTTTTTTTCCTGATGTGCAAATGCGAAAGTCTTATCTGTGGAGATTATAAGCAAAAAATACATACCCACGCACTTGGGGAATATTTTCATCATTCGATGTCGGTTAAAATAAGGGACACAGAAGAAAATGCATGAAGAAAATCTATATACCAATACGCTAGTACCTACCTACGTGTGTCACACTTTAACGCACCCCACAAATCTTCTATTAGAAACAATCATTGGCCAATGCATTTTATAGTAAAAAAAAAAAATAATAATAATAAATCATTTATTATAAAATCATTTATTATAAAATCATTTATTATTAAAATCGCTGATCAGTGTATTTACTGCAAAAATATTCGCAAGATTTTTAGTAAAGTCGTATTAAACTAATAAAGACTTTCTGTATTAAACTAATAAAGACTTTTCTGACTAATAAAGACTTTCTTGTATAAAACCTAATAAAGACTTTCTGTAAAGACTTTTCTGTATATAAACTAATAAAGACTTTCGAGTATTAAACTAATAAAGTACTTTCTGTATAAACTAAAAAAGACTGTATTAAACACTAAAGACTTCTGTATTAAACTAATAAAGACTGTATTAACTAAATAAAGACTATCTGTATTACTAATAAAGACTTTCTGTATTAAACTAAGACTCTGTATTAAACTGAATAAAGACTTTCTGTATAAACTAATAAAGACTTTCTGTATTAAAACTAATAAAGACTTTCTGTATAATAAAGACTGTATTAAACTAATAAAGACTTCTGTATTAAAACTAATAAAGACTTTCTGTATTATTAAACTAATAAAGACTTTCTGTACTTAAACTAATAAAGACTTTCTGTATTAAACTAATAAAGACTTTCTGTATTAAACTAATAAAGACTTTCTGTATTAAACTAATAAAGACTTCTGTATTAAACTAATAAAGACTTTCTGTATTAAATTCTGTATTAAACTAATAATACTTTCTGTATTAAACTAATTAAAGACTTTCTGTATTAAACTAAAAAGACTTCTGTATTAAACTAATAAAGACTTTCTGTATTTAAACTAATAAAGACTTTCTGTATTAAACTAATAAAGACTTTCTGTATTAAACTAATAAAGACTTTCTGTATTAAACTAATAAAGAATTTAAACGGCGAAATAGAATGTCTATTGACGTCAAGTCCCTCGAGAACTTGACGTCCCAGTCTACACTCGCTCGAGAACTTGACGTCCCAGTCCACACTCGCTCGAGAACTTGACGTTCCAGTATCAAGCCAGGAAGAATCCCAGATCCAGCAAAGATAACATCTACCAGTACAGATTAGGAAATTCAGCCACCAGCCCAGAGATAGACAGATTCAGCCCAAGAAAGAATGGTAAATAGTAAGATAGAAAAAACTTGAATATCCAAGCAAAGAAGATAATATAGCTGTATACAACCACGGGTATGCAAATATACTCTATGGGTATACTATACAAGATGAGTATGGTATACAACATGAGCAATGGCAATAAAGAAGTGAGTCCACACTCCACAGGAGTGGTAATACCTATAAGGGTCCCATCCATAGGTTAAATAGAAAAATGTTTATAAAAATCAATTTGAGTACCCATTAAGAATTAATTTATTTCAAAATGTTGTCGTCATTAAATGACCCAATGAGGTTGATATGCTGTAAAACAAACCAAACTAATTCACACTCTCCAAAACTTGGGAACTTGGGCCTCACCACCGGATGCAATTTACTGTAATACCAAGGACATATTCCCCAAAAAATGTTGTTGTTTAGTTTATATCAAGTTTGGGTGGGTTTTTTTTTCTTCTTTTAAATGATAATGAATGTCTCAACTTTTTTTCTAAGTTTGTTGCATTCAAAATCTTTATTAAAAAAATAATAAACAATGAATACACACTCAACTAAAGGCAAAACTTTTTTTATCAGACATTTGAAATTTATTTTCTTTCATTTGATTGGTTCGGCGTTAATCAACGCCACCTGCCGGAAGGTGTACAAACCAGGCGTGATGATTCAATGATGAAATTGCACTCAGAGCTGTGGGGATTGAACCGTAAAATGATTTTGATCGAAGTGGAATTGAAATGAAAAACAAACAAAAGAAGACAAGAAAAGAAGAAAAAAACTTGTACACAATTTCTTTAGTGTTAGTGAAATTGTTACTTGGGTCTAAGAAAGACATTCTGTGGTGTTGGAAGTGTTAATTCAGTTTTGTATGGGGGTCGGTTCGTGCAAAACATGTGAACTGTTGATTGGGACTGTAGAATATGCGGACTGCACCTCTGCATATGGGTAAATACACCCACGCAACGGGGCCAGCGACCCGTGATGCTTAACGACGGAATCCTGGTGGGAGCAGTCCATGACTTGCAAAACTCTACTTTGACCATTACTTGGGCTTGATATGCCCTAAAACAAAACAAAAAACAACAACTAACATAATTGTTAGGAATTTTTTTTTTATTGAAAATAGGTATTTGAAGCTATATATATTTACCAACCCCTCCGCACGAACAGGATGCGACACAAGGTGAATTTCTTAAGGGGAGTTTAACAGGTTTGAATACAGAGTTTTCCTTCACCTAGACTGGTTACCTAGCCATTGTTAAAGAGCTAAATCCGCCCTAATAATTACCCATAGCTGGAAGGAGAATTGGATTCATACCTTTCCCAAGGGTATTAGCACTAAGTGAAAATGCAATTTTCTCGTCCAGGATTTGAACTCCGGGCGAAGCGCCCATTTTCTATGACTCTAACCATTACACTATGCGCCTCTATTTGAAGCTATAATATAATGTTTAAAATGATTACTTGAAAAGTTATCATTGCTTACAAAAATAGGTTGTCATTAAATGACCCAACAGTTGTTGAAATGCCAAGTACCGGTATTGAAAACAACGCCTTACTATTGCTTGGCGTTTATTCTATCTCCGTATCGGATTTGTTCATGTCTGAATCCACCGTGGCGCAACACCATGAAGCTAAGAGGCCTAGAAGAAAGCAACGGCAACAAAACACCGGCACATCAACATCTTCAGGGACAGCCTTCACATGCGACATCTGTGGTCTAGAATGTTTTTTTGAACATTGGACTTCACAGTCACAGGTGCCGCTGTAACTTCAGGGGCACAAAAACTATATTATAGTCTTCCGAGACTGCAATGCTAATGAATTCAATCGACTTCGCTAAAACAGTGCGGATTGGCTTGCGTAATAACAACAACAATAACATTAACAAATAACGAAATGCATTTTTGTTCTTTTTTTCTTTTTTCTTTTTTTTCTTTTTTCTTTTTTTTTTTTTTTTTTTTTTCGAAAGTCTCGGAATATTTTAATTAAACTTATTAATCGGGCAAAATATTCGTTTTAAATTTGCGAAGTGACTGATTGATGAATTATAAATTTATTACATTCTAAATTTGCATATTTATGAAACAAATCTAATCAAGAGAAAATGTCGTGATCTGCGCTACAGACGAATATTTTTCCTAATCTAATACACAGTCATGATTACAATTCGGAATTAGAATAATTATTAAGGCTGTTCACTCTTCTAGCAACTGCTTTAATGGCTTTCCTCTTTCGGGAGAGGCCAGTGCAGTGGATGGTTACAAAACCTCGGTGCCTTTGTAACTCGTTAAGCAGTTAAAATGATAGTTTGGTTGTTTTGTTTTACGACATCTAAACCCATTTCGGGTCCCCGTCCTGTTGGCTGGTCGTAAATTTTTTACGGCATCTAAACCCATTTCGGGTCCCATCATGTCGGCTGGCAACCTGTGGTGCTTAAGGACAGGATCCTGGTGGCTGAGAAGTCCATTAACCAAAATTACTCCACTGCTTTCATCATAATGCCTAATAGAATTTAGTAAGTTTATCAATGAGTATTTAATTTACAGTCAAAACCATTAATATTAATATATAGAACAGAATAGATCTTATTTATTAATGCTTTCCCTATGAAAATTTGATTTAGATTTGCCTCAAAACAGCCCATGTTATTAGTGCGTTTAAAATCCTGCATTGTATCTTATATATCACTAAGAAATGATGGACTCTCCCGTCGATTTTCGACGTATGAGTGTTCATACAATGAACGTCTACACAGTGATTTGTTTATAGTGGTGAAGGCTTGTGTTGGACCATCCACACTTTTTGGCACAGTCGATAGGAAATAATTGGTGCATCAAGTGTTGACTGAGCTCAGGAATTTTGAAGAGTTTTCCCTCTCCTAGACTGGTTACCTATTTAACCCATAGCTGGAGGGAGAATATATGGATTCATACCTTTCCCAAGGGTATTAGCGCTATGTGAAATGCCAACAGCTTCGTCTAGGAGTTGAACTCGAATCGACGAGTCCATTTTCCACGACTTTAACCACTAGCCCACGCGCCTCCATATTCACTAAGAAATAAAGGTTTACATAATATATTTTGTGAATAATATGCTTACTGGTTTTAACAAAACCGGGTTTGATATATAATTACTTGGTGTTATTGATCTCTAATATTATTGTTTTATTCTTTAACGTATTAAAATCAATTCTATGAATGATTGTATATAGAAACCAATTAAAATAAGGGTAATCTTTTTTATAGGCGTTTTTTATTTAATTTTGTTAGCCAGTCTGATATATTTCATAACATTAAACCTTAAATACGTACGCACGGAGGGTGCATATTCTTGCTAGTATAAATAATGAGCAAGTCAAATAAAAATGACACATTATTCATTATTACGTTTTCCTATTTAACTAGACAGTTAAGTTTTAATGTAATTAAATTAGAAATACTCACGAAATAGTTAGAGTTTGTTTTGTTATTTGTTTTGTTTTGTGCTGTTTTTTTAACGACTTATTCTTTTTTCCTGTATGCGTGTCTGTAGATATTTTTAAGTATTAATATTGAGCAAAGCAAAAACAAATGCATTTATTCATTACCAAGTTTTACCATTTAACTAAATTAGAAAGTAAATAATAAAGTTTTAATGTAATTAAATTAGAAATACTCACGAAATAGTTACATTTTATTTTGGGTTTTTTTTGTTATTTTTTTGTTGTTTTTTATCGACTTATTGTTTTTGTGTTTGCATGTCTGTAAATATTTATTTTTAAATATCAACATTGCGCAAAGTAAAAAAATTGCATTTATTGATTACTAAGTTTTCTCATTTAACTAAATAAGAGAGTAAAGAATAAAGTTTTAATATAATTAAATTACAAGGAGTAACAAAACTAAATAAGAACGCATATAAAAAAATTACTTTTTTTAAATGACTTACTTTTACTTTGTGTGTGTGTAAATATTTAAAAATGATTGGTTTGGTTTGTTTAATGACATTTCAACCCTGTGGGTTATTTAATGCCAAAAACTAAAAGAAAAAGGAATGATAGGCAATGCAAAAAAAAATTCGAAATAATTAAATATTAAATTATTGCATTAAATTTATTTTAAAAAGTGTGGTGTAATCAAAGAACATAAAAACTTGGACGCTAGTTCTTCCCATCACTCCTGGCTTTCATTGCTAAATTTTCCTTATTTAACTAAATTAGACAGTAATGAATAAAGTGTTAATATAATTAAATCAGAAAGGCTAAAGAAACTAAATAAAAACACATAGAAAAATGCTTATATTTTTTAATGACTTACTTAATTTGTGAGTGCTAATATCAAAAATGAATAATAGATATGAGGCAAGGCAGAAAAGATGTATTTGAAATCATCAAAAATTACATCATTACGTTAAACTTATTTAAAGCAGAGATGGTGTAATCGAAGAACAGAACAGTTTAGACGATAGATCTTCTCATTACACCTGCCTTTCATTACTAAATTTTCCAAAATTTACCTAAATTCGACAATACATAATTGAATTATGGTTGGTTAATTTTAACAGAACCCGTGTAGGGTTATGCCATGCCTAGCGGTTAGGAATTAATAGTTGTTGATAATAGAATTGGTCATTTTGTTACATACTGGCATCAAATTCTATATGTTATATAGCAGCTTCAAATTCACGCTGCTAAATCGTGTACGTTAGTAGTCGGGTATATATGGTCACGCAGCGAAGTATGTGTAGTAGTCGTTTAATAAAATCACAACACATGGGTATTGTAAAAACTTTGGGTTTATTTCTTTTCCTCGGCTGGTGGGTGGCGAGCGTGACAATAGGGATGTCGAAGGGTTGACAATGAAATGACCGAGGGTGGAAGGGGTGGACGAACCTCACTGCCCGCTGGCAGCGATGGACCGTGTGGACAGTCGTGCCTTGTGCTCTATTCGCCGTCCGCTGTCTGACTATATATATATATATATATATATATATATATATATACCAGCCCTACCAACAAACGAAAGAGAATGTGACTTATATATATATATATATATATATATATATATATATATATATATATATATATATACGTGTGTTTGTATTAAGGAAAATCACTGGAAGAGGTACATCTAAATAATTTCTTCGATGGAAAATTTTACTGATATATATATATATATATATATATATATATTATATATATGTGTGTGTGTGTGTGTGTGTGTGTGTGTGTGTGTGTGTGTTTTGTATATATATATATACATATATATATATTATATATATATATATATATATATATATATATATATCACTCGAAGTGGGATATGTAACTCATTTATTCAATGGAAAATAACGTTCAACCCAAGTTTAAGTAATTTACTCATTAACTTGATTCTAATTAAAGGAATTAATAAAGACATCCTATCACAATCTTAACGCTAACTGTATTTGATATCATTAAATTAAATGAAGTAATCAGTTTTCATTTCTTTCACCAATAAACTAGAAACGTATCATTTTATTTATTCAGTCACGTTTTTCTTCAAGTTTAATCAAAATTGATATCAAAATAGAAAATTCCCAAACGTATGTATTTACCTTGCCCCTCTACCACTGCGGCCAGTTTGTGACACAAGGTCAATTTTTTAGCAGAGTACAGCTGGTTCAAATTCACGCCTCCTTTTTTTGCCCTACCAAAAATAAAGAGCACGAGATGTAATGTTTTTGTTTTTTTAATTCTAAATAATACAAATTTTTGAAATGTTGATACCACTGTCTGATATTAGATTTGCATATAGATTTAATTTGATTCTATTTTAATCGATTTTTTAAAACTGGATGTCCGACAAGAATGAATAAAATAAAAACGTCTTCGGCATAAAATAACCCAATAAGGGTTGACATGCCGTAAAATCCAATCAATCAATCAACCAATTAATTAACCCATCTATGGGTTAAATAGATAAAAAACGAGTTTAAAAATGTGTTTTTAAAAAGTTGAATACCCGACAAGAATGAATATAAAAAACGCCTTCGGCCTAAAATAACCCAATAAGGATTGACATGCTGTAAAATGCAACCAATTAATCAATCTACACAAGGATGCTATGTGGTTACCTGAACAAATTATGGAAGCAGAACCCAACAAAAAAGCAGCTGTATGGTCGCTTACCGCCTAGCATACAAACCATCTAATTAAGACGAGCTGGACACTGCTGGAGAAGTAAGGATGAACTCATAAGTGACGTTCTCCTGTGGATGTCTACACATGGACACACCAGAGTATATTCATTTACCTTTGTTGGTTAACTGATTATTTTTCCTAAACTTTTCTAGTCTTTCTTATCGTAAAATCCGACCAACCAACCTAGTGTTGTCTAAGTGGTTACCTAATTAACTTTTTGCCAACCAAATTTCCCCCACGTCTGTACCAAATTTCCTTGGTATTTTTTACTTGTATGATAGGATATTTCAAATTCACCTCAGAATTAATTCTATTGAAATAAAGTCTTGTTGTTCTTATAATCTGAATACTTCAGCTCAATTATAATGAACGAACCGTCAGTTTTTTTGTACTTTGCTTGGCAAAGGTCGGAGAGCCACTGTGAGCGGTTTAAAGTAGGCAAATAGTCAAGTAATAAACACCCCTATTGCTGCTTAAATTCGGTGGTCTAGCGTAAGGACCACCAAACTTTTTTCACGGTGTGCCGGATAATTGAAAAGATAACGAGCGCGGGCCACCTTATTATTGTGTTCAATACTTGTTAGCCAGAAGGAAATCTCTGAGAAAAAGATGTAAAACATAATTTATCTTTCAATGTTATATTTATGGATGAGCGGCGTAAGATGCACAAAAACAATGTCAACCAACATATTTATTTTCGTGTTTCGTACGTTTTAAAAAAGTACCGTCAGCGGGCCTGATAAAATGCCTTCGGGGGCCGGATCATGCCTGCGGACCGTGGTTTGGTGATCCCTTGTCTAGAGGGAACTGAGGCTTTCAGCGTAACTTGACCGTAATGCATATCTCTGGGATTGCGTAATTAACGGATACCTCTCTTACTATATACCGAAGAGGAGGCGCGTGGGCTAGTGGTTAGAGTCGTGGAAAATGGACTCGTCGATTCGAGTTCAATTCCTAGACGAAGCAGTTTGCATTTCCTACAGTGCTAATATCCTTGGGAAAGGTATGAAACCATATATTCTCCCTCCAGCTATGGGTTAAATAGTAGGGCAGACTGGGCCCTTCAGCCTTGGGTAGGTAACCAGTCTAGGAGCGGGATAACTCTGAATTCAAAATTCCCTACAGCTATGGGTTAAGTAGTAGGGTATACTGGCCCCTTCAGCCTTGGGTAGGTAACCAGTCTAGGAGAGGGATAACTCTGAATTCAAAATTCCCTCCAGCTATGGGTTAAATAGTAGGGTAGACTGGGCCCTTCAGCCTTGGGTAGGTAACCAGTCTAGGAGAGGGATAACTCTGAATTCAAAAATTCCCTCCAGCTATGGGTTAAATAGTAGGGTAGACTGGGCCCTTCGGCCTTGGGTAGGTAACCAGTCTAGGAGAGGGATAACTCTGAATTTTACATTCCTGAGGTTGGTCGTTGATTGGGTTTGTGGCAACCCTTGATGCACCAATTCTTTCCTATCGACTGTGCCAAAAAGTGTGGATGGTCCAACACAAGCTTTCACCACTAAAAACAAATCACTGTGTGGATGTTCATTGTATGAACACTCATACGTCGAAAATCGACGGGAGAGTCCATCATATACCGAAGTACCCGGATATTGCAAAACCAGATTTTATACTCATTTTTATGGAAAGATCTACGAATGGCTTTCTTTTAATTTTTTTCTTTTTCTTTTTTTTCCTTCTTTTTATTAAAAGATGTTATTGTTACCGTTGCCATTTTGTGTACTTATTAAAGGGCTCCTTCAACATTCTACCATTCTATACAGAAATCCCCCAATGGCCATCGAACCACACCAATACCACGAATCGCCACCCCCCCCCCCCACATCTCCACCCATACGAACCCTGTTGACCATTTATTTCTGCAGCGTCTATTTGAAAGGGCCAATTTCGCTGAGTTTGTGACATCTGTCATCGAAAGTCTCGAAAAGTGTTGCAAGCAAATTAATTTGCAAATTGGCTGGAGGGATGAAGAAGATAACGTCCGATCAATTATACCTTATTGGCGGCGACGGAGAAGGGGGGAAAGGGCGGTGGATGCTTCTGATGCTGATGCTGATGCTGATGCTGCTAAAAATATCCATTTTCATGTCTCCACATTTTAATGGCGACCAACAGGCAGTAGAGGAGGATGAAGTGGGAGGGGAGTGGAATAAAAATGTGCGACCAAGTTGTGATCATTAACGACTCGATTTGTGCCAGCCGGTGAAAATCGGCACTCAAACCCTTATTCAGTTCGGCTGATAATGGACCAAAAATATTATCAATTTCCTGATTTTCATGTCCTCCTCTCCCCCCCACTCTCCTCTCTCTCCCCCCTCTCTCTCTCTCTCTCTCTCTCTCTCTCTCTCTCTCTCTCTCTCTCTCTCTCTTTATCATATATATATATATATATATATATATATATCTTTGTTTGTGTGTGTGTCTATACGTGTGTGTGTGTTTTTATATATAATTGTGTGTATATATGTATATATATATTAATATATTTGTGAATGTTTTTTTATATTTAAGTATATATATATGTCTGTGTGTGTAGGTGTGTCTATAAGTGTGTGTGTTTTTATAAATATATTATTTGTGTATGTATTTGTGCATGTATATATATATATATATATTTGTGAATCTGTATTTATATTTAAGTCTGTGTGTGTGTATGTGTGTGTACTTGTTTATACGTGTATGTATATAATATATATATATATATATATATATATATATATATTCATATATTTATATATATATATATATATATATATATATATATATATATTTCTGAATATATATATATATATAAATGTGTGTGTATATTTATAAATATATCTGAGTATGTATAAAGTAATGACAATATGAATGAATCAGATATACCCACTAATAGTTTCACATACTAGCTCATCGGGGCAAGAATCCAACTAAAAAGACTTGGATCAGCCGTACTTTTATTCCTCAAACTAGTCCCACCGTGGTACAAACAAATTAGCCCTGAGTATATATATATATATATATATATATAAGTAATCCACAGACACGTGTTTCGGAGTATCACTCCGCATCAGTGTGGTTATACCGTTTAACAGCTACCCCTGACCGGGTTTGAGCCCGAATGAACTTTCATTCGCCAATCCTCTTACCCGTACGACAAGAGGCAGCTGTCAAATATAGGAGAATATTTAATCGCTACATTTCTAAGTGGAAATGAACTCACTAGAGGCCTCAAACATATGTAAACAAAGCTAGGCTTAGCTGCGCGCCAGATACGGGGAATTCGCAATTAAATCCCTATTTAAAGTACTCAACCAAAGTGGGAGCATATATATGAATATATATATGTGTGTGTGTGTGTGTGTGTGTGTATGTGCGTATATATGTGTGTGTGTCAATAAATCTGTTTATTTATATAAATATTTTTGTGTATATATGTGCATATATATACATAAATATATTTGTGAATTTATATTTAAGTGAGTGTGTACATGTGTATGTGTCTATATGTGTGTGTTTATGTAAATATATTTGTGTAAATATGTGATGTATTTATATATTTGTGAATGTATATAGATATTTAAGTGAGTGTGTATATTTATAAATATATTTGAGTATGTGTATATATATATATATGTGCGTGTGAGTGTGTGTGTTTGTTTGCGTGAGAGTATATATAACTATATTCGTTTATGTGTATATATACTGAAACTACACTCTGTTCTACCAAGGATTTCAAGGAAATACTACAGACTTTCTACTATAAGGAGTATCTACTGAAACTACACTCTTTTCTACCAAGGATTTCAAGGAATGCTACAGACTTTCTACTATAAGGAGTATCTACTGAAACTACACTCTTTTCTACCAAGGATTTCAAGGAATGCTACAGACTTTCTACTTTAAGGAGTATCTACTGAAACTACACACTTTTCTACCAAGGATTTCAAGGAATACTACAGACTTTCTACTATAAGGAGTATCTACTGAAACTACACTCTTTTCTACCAAGGATTTCAAGGAATACTACAGACTTTCTACTATAAGGAGTATCTACTGAAACTACACTCTTTTCTACAAGGATTTCAAGAATGCTACAGACTTTCTACTATAAGGAGTATCTACTGAAACTACACTCTTTCTACCAAGGATTTCAAGGAATGCTACAGACTTTCTACTATAAGGAGTATCTACTGAAACTACACACTTTTTCTACCAAGGATTTACAAGGAATACTACAGACTTTCTGCTACAAGGAGTATCTAAAACTACACTCTTTTCTACCAAGGTTTCAAGGAATACTACAGACTTTCTACTATAAGGAGTATTCTACTGAAACTACACTCTTTTCTACCAAGGATTTCAAGGAATGCTACAGACTTTCTACTATAAGGAGTATCTACTGAAACTACACTCTTTTTCTACCAAGGATACTAAAGAGTAATCTACTACTACATCAGTATCTACTGAAACTACACTCTTTTCTACCAAGGATTTCAAGGAAACTACAATGCTACAGACTTTCTACTATAAGGAGTATCTACTGAAACTACACTCTTTTTCTACAATTTACAAGGAATACACAGACTTTCTGCTAAAGGAGTATCTACTGAAACTACACTCTTTTCTACCAAGGATTTCAAGGAATGCTACAGACTTTCTGCTACAAGGAGTATCTAATGAAACTACACACTTTTATACTTAGGATTTTAAGTAATACTACGGACCTTCTGCTATAAAGGAACTGAACTAGGGTTTTACCAACAGTGGAACTAAGGTTTAGTTTGGTTTGGTTTGTTTTACGGCATATCAACCTCAGTGGGTCATTTAATGCCGATGAAGTTTTGAAATAAAGTCAGTCTTAATGGATACTCAATGTTTTTCATAAAAAAATTTTTCTATTTAACCCATAGATGGGACCCTAACAGGTACTACCACTCCGGGTCAGAGTGGACCAGGGAGCAATGGGGATGAAGCCCCAAACCTTCAAAACTGGAATGAAACCCCAAACCTCCAAAACTGGAACCTTACCATCAGATAGAGTTTGACGTCATTCCCATGACATGTAGACTCTCAGCCACCGCCTTCTAGCACCCATATGATAAAAAGGGGTTGGGGCTTGCCATAATGGCAATAGGATTGGCAAATCATATTGGTGCTAGGGCTTGACGTGACCAGCCGATTGACCGGAGAGGGCCTCTAAGTGTTACATAATTGTTAGTACTCTAACACTTATGTACAGTTAGTGTAAAAACCAAAATGGCTGAATGAGTTACAGCCGGCGGCCTTGGAGGATTGAGTGACACGGGTTGACCTCATCCTGATCTCCTTTCTAAATCCATGCCTAATGCAATATAAAACTTCTATAAAGTGGGGTCGCAATCATTATTATCTATGGAAGTTGTCATAACAGTACTGTTCTTGTAAGCTGCAGGACTTTTCTTAGTATTCCAGATGATCTCAAGAGTATAGTTTTTGTCTGTTCTCCTTCTTCTCTCGGATTTTCAGTTCGCCCATGTTTTTTGGCATTGTTCCAAAGGTTTGGATCATTGCTATTTTCTTGTTCGCATTATCAATTTCTGTTAATTTGAATTGCAATATTCTTACTGTTTTTATTATACTGTAAAAACTTTCTGTTTCTTTTCTTCTCTTCTTCTTCTTTCTTCTTCTTCTTCTTCTTCTTCTTCTTCTTCTTCTCTTCTTGTCTCTTCCCTTCTTCTTCTTCTTTTTCTTCTACTTCTTCTTCTCTTCTTCTTCTTCTTCTCTTCTTCTCTTCTGTTTCTTCTTTTTTCTTCTTCTTCTTCTTCTTCTTCTTCTTCTTCTTCTTCTTCTTCTTCTTCTTCTTCTTCTTCTTCTTCTTCTTCTCTTCTTCTTCTTCTTCTTCTTCTTTCTTCTTCTTCTTCTTCTTCTTCTTCTTTCTTCTTCTTCTTCTTCTTCTTCTCTCATTCGTATTCTTTCTTCTTCTTCTTCTTCTTCTTCTTCGTCTTCTTCTTCTTCTCAATATAATTAGTTGCCGATTTGGGATTTGTTGACTTAGTAGCTGACGGCGGCAACGGTGCTGAGTCAGTGCGCAATGTCCTGGCCAACTGCTAATGATACCATCGGCGAAATAACCAAGCAAGAAGAGCATTTGAGAAAAAGAAATTGTTTGGAAATTGCGTAGTAATTCTTCGATAATTAATTGCTACGCCCGAGAAAATAGTCCGACATTGTGTCGC
This sequence comes from Doryteuthis pealeii, assembly GCA_023376005.1. Classification (NCBI taxonomy): domain Eukaryota; kingdom Metazoa; phylum Mollusca; class Cephalopoda; order Myopsida; family Loliginidae; genus Doryteuthis; species Doryteuthis pealeii. Next base: position 43,372,116 of record CM042163.1, read on the forward strand.
CATTTTGTCCCGCGAAACATTTATCATTGTTTGGTAAGAGGTTTTTAGTAATCTTATCGTTTTGTTTTTTCCATAACCAATTTTTTTCCTTTTTTTTTTTGTTTTTTTGTTTTGTTTTGTTTTTTTGTTTTTTGTCATTTTATTACTTTTTTTTCTTTCGTGAATATTTATCAGTTTGCGAAAGAAATGGATAAGAAACGAAAGTCGAAACTGTTCGATTTCTCGTCCATTATTTTACTATTTGGCCTTAGCTTCACCCCCCCCACACACACACCCCCACACACACCCCACACACACACACATAATATATATATATATATATATATATATAATATATATATATATACAAATAGGAATATATATATGAAATATATAATATATAATATATATAATGTACATACATATACATATATACATATATATAAATACATATATATGTACAAATATACATAGATATACACATATATATGTACAAATATACATGGATATCCACATATATATATACGAATATACATAGATATACATATATACATATATATATATACATATATATGTACAAATATATATAGATATACACATATATGTACAAATATACATAGATATACACATATATGAATTATTTTTTCAACATATATGAATACATATATATACAAATATATATACATATATATGTTCACTCTTCCTTTTACCTCACCTCATACTGTCGGATTTTACTCCAACCCTACTATCTTCATATATATATGAATATAGAAATATATATATATATATGTATATATATGTATATATATATATTTCACATGTGTTCTGCGTCTATCAATAAACATGCACGTATTGACAGATTATTTGTCTTATATAGAATTACCAAGTTTGGACGGGCAATAACTCAACTAAAGTGGGGAAGGTCTATCTCTAACTTCCTAATGCTAACATAGAAGAAAAATAAGATTTGGAAACATAATTTGGATCATTTATATAAATCTGACGTTTTGCACTGTACGATCATCATCAGATAATTACTTGGAGAAAAAAATGTAGCTTTTAGGAAAATATTGGGAAGCGTTACAACTGTCTACGTTGTCATGGCAACATAATTAGGAATGCCGAACGTTAAAAAAAACTTTTAAAATTGGGGAAAAAAGATTCACAATTTTGGTAATGCAATGGTAGCCTTCTTCAGAAGTACCAATTTATGTATTAATATGCTAGTACCTACCTACGTGTGCCTCGCCCTGTCATCACTCCAGATAAGTAATGGACTATATGGCACTAATTGTGAAGGAAACAAAGAAGAAGAACTTGCTACACTGCAGAAGAGAAAAGAAAGGAGAATTTGTATATATATATATATATATATATATATATATTATATATATATCCACGGTACCCGATAGTTTATATTCCTGCAGTTGAATAAAAACTAAAATAAAATGAACTGCCCGGCATATGGATGGAACTCACAACCTCCAGTTTATGAGAATTGTTTTTGCCTTGATTAGTGTCGAATAATCACCCTCGTTACCATGATTACTTGTTACTGTTATTATTTGTACTAGCAAAAAAAAAACACCCTCTGGGCGATGTAAAAATAGATTTTTGAAACATATTGCCAGAGGGCAATAAATCAATAAATTAACAGAATTCAATGAAATTTTCAGCATTGATATATAAATGAATAAAAGATATAATGCACCAGTTATTTTATTTAAAAACTTTTACATTTTTTCAGGTCGATTAACTTTTAACCATGTATGTTTGTGAATCTGAGTTATGCCTCAAAGCTACGTTGTTCAATGTTAACTGACCTGAAAAAATTTAAGGGTTTTCAAATAAAAT
>CM042163.1:43378948-43398948 GCA_023376005.1 Doryteuthis pealeii
GCATATTTTATAATATGTGCATAGATTGGTATGAGGGGGGGGTGAATACATAAAAGCATTGAAAACAAAAAGCAGAAAAGAATAATGAGTGAAAGAAATAAAGTTTTATCGTCTCAATAGGGGAATTAATAACAGTCATCATATAAACTGTGTAATACGAACGGATATTAAGTAAGAAGTTGGGTTTTTTTTGTTTTTGTTTTTTTAAAAGACCCAAAAGAAAGAAACAAAGAAACAAGGAAATCTACTGAAAAAAAGTAATGAATAGTCTAACATTGTGTGAAAAAAAAATTAAATTAAATTAAGATTTGTTCAACCTAATTATTCGCCTCGTCATTTGTAATTATAATGCTGGACGTTTTTTGTTTCGGTCGTCTGAATTATTTTCATATTTGAAACTGGGGAAATCTCGGCCATTTTGTTTCATTTGTTTTTTCTTTTTTTTCTTTTTTTTGGGGGGGGGGGTATTTGTCTTCTTTTTTTGTTTTTGTAGTATTGTTTTTGTAGTTTGTTTTTGCATTTTTTTTTACTTCTTTTTTTTTTTTTTTTCCTTTGTTCGTTTCGAAATCGTATTCATTCTTTTTTTTTTCTTTTTTTTCGTTCAAACTTTGTTCAAGCTTTTCCGTATTTTATTAATTTCTATTTTATCACTTTTTGCAGTCGTTTCATGAATTTTATTCATTAATATTTCATTTATTCTCCGAATTTTGCATTTAATGCTTGTATTCTCTCCTTACAGTATCACCGGGGTTATTTCCTCCCTCCCACACCCACACCCACACACACCTTAATCTTATGCTACTAACTTTAATGATATTTCATTGTTCTTAATAAGAATTTTTGTTCTAATTCTGGCAAGAGGTTTTCAAAGTGGGAATTGATGAGGCAATTTATTTGTTTAAGTTTGGTTCAAGGGCAGCTCAGTTGGTAGAGCGTTCGGTTAGAAACCACAAGGTTCTTAGTTCGATACCGGCCCTCGCCAACTCAGCGTATAAGTAGCACAGGGATCTGTACGATAAAAAAAAGAGCTGGTGGTAGGCGTTGCGCTCCACTTCAGACGCAAAAAAAACAATCTCTTTGGTCTAGCGCTAGTGAAAAGGGGATAGACTCCTTCGCTGATTGGCTGATACCGACTTTAGGCCACAAAAAACAAAACAAAAACAACAAAAAAAACAATTTCACCTTGGTTATCTCTTTCTTAATCTTATGCGTACTAATTTTAACTAGCGAGACCTGTGGATATATCACAGTTTAATAATTTAAATATTACATTTGATATGTTTACTTATGAGCTATTGGATATACTTCAATATGTAAAAAGTATAATAATCTTGATTTAACTATCTCTCGCTCTTTTTTTTTTTTTTTTTTTTACTTTGTTACTGTCTTTCTTTTCATCTTTTCATTTTGTACACTTGGGACAAATTAGCGTTATCGCTTCTGTGCACTCACCCTTCTCTCAATCTTTTCTCTACTCTCTTTCTCTTTTTCTTTCTTTCTTTCTTTCTTATTATATTTTTCTGTGTAGCATGTCCTTTTGCTACCCTCTCTTTCTTTATAATAAAAATGATATGGTCCATTATTCAACTGAGGTGACGACACTTATAAGAAATAAGAATTCGGCGCATAAGCAACACCAGATAATCGGATAGTACATTTTTGCATTTCATTTTGGATGATTTGGACGGTCAGATTTTTAACCAGATGATGTTGCAAGATTATAACGGCTGTATTTTTAGGAATATTAGTATTAATATATAGATGATTTTTATTATTCTTAATAACTGGTGTGGGGTTGTTAAGGGTCACAAATAAAGACAAAGAACTGGTGAAAGTTGACACAAGTGTATTGAACAGAGAAAGTAGAATTTACAGAAGGAAGGTGAAGTTACGTCCGACAATACAGTCTAGAACTGAATCGCGTCGCTTACCCAAGCTGCAATTGTCTTTGCTACTTATAGTAGTAATAGGATCATTCCATTATGTAGATAGGTTATATCACCTATCTATTAATAATGGAGATTGTCTGTATTTCTGTCAGTAACATAAACTACGTCATAGCTCTACGTCACAGCTTACGTCACAATATTCTTATGCTATATTCACCCAAAATTTGAGTAAGCAATTTTAAAAATTGTTTTTTTTTACTCTCGTCCCTTTTTTTACAGTAACAAGAAGTTAACTAAAAAAATTTATCAATAAATGAATAGCTACGATTTTGTGGAAAATTGATGTGGAAAATATTCAAAATAATTGTTTGGTTATTACATGCACGCAACATTTTATTTGAGAGGGACGGGGCTCAGTTTTCATCTCAAATGTTTTTTTTGTTTTTTTTTTTTTTTTTTTTACCCCTTTAATAAATATGAGGAATTTGCTTACTTATGATACAAACCCTCTGACATTGAATTTTTAACTCCTGCTCTCTCAGGCAGTGTCTTTCAAAAATTGATTTTTACGACACCCGGAGGGTGTTTTCTGTTGCTAGTAACAATAACGTTTTTTGTTCTAATTCTGGCAAGAGGTTTTCAAAGTGGGAATTGATAAGGCAATTTATGTGCTTAAGTTTGGTACAAGGACAAGAATTTTGTATTTAATTCTTGTTTTATATCCTTACGGTATTGCCTGGGTTATTTCTTTCCCACCCCTTAATCTCGTGCTTACTAACTTTTATGATTTTTTAAATTGTTTTTAATTACAATTTTTGTTCTAATTCTGGAAAGGAGCCATAAAATAATGAATTAAAAAGGTCATTTATACACTTGAATTTGTCACAAGGACAAGAATTTTGCATTTAGTTCTTGTTTTCTATCCTTAAAACAGTGGTTCTCAACCTTTACTTACCTATGGCTCCCTTTTATTCCTTTTTTATTTGCCTCTGGAGGACCCCCATCCCAACTCAAAGCCATTGGAAGTTTAAAAATCCTATTTTATTTTTATGTATAAATATTTTTCTTGTCTGGGCCAAAAGTGTCATACGGTTCCGGAGGGGGGTGTATGGCCCCCGGATGAAAACCACTGCCTTACAGTATTACCCAGGTTATTCCCCACTTAATCTCATGCGTACTAACTTAAATGATTTTAAACCTATGGATCCCTTTGATTTCTATTTTATTAAGATGGACCTCTGTGGACTTTTTTCTATATAAGGGTGTGTTGAAAGCCCACTGATACTTATAGACTCGGCGAGAACCATGTGATCTCTCTTGGCCAATCACTGGCAGTACTCTGCTGCTGATACAATACTTAACCAGGCAGTACTGCTCATAACTACTTTGACTTTCGTGGATGACGGACATAGGATTAAATCACTGGATATTTAACAACACGCAGGATAGGACTTATTCACTTACCAAAGGATTCCATAACTCAGGACCTACTTATTTTAAGCCCTTTTCAACTGGCCAAGGATGGCATTTAAAAACTTAACAGGTTACAGCCATATCTATTCGATGTTTAAAAATGGTATTGTATTTTTATAATTAAATATTTTTGCTTGCCTGTCCCCCCCCCAAAAAAAAACAAAAGTTACATGGTCCCCAGGGACAATATGACCCTAATTGAGAACCACTTGTGTAATGGTTAGCAATCTAGGCTAACCAGTGCTAGTGAGTTTGAATCTCACTGGGTGCCCTATAATTTATTTTCATGTGTTTTAAGATATTTGATTTGATAACCTGCTATTTATTTGGCTAATAAAAGTAAAACAAGTAAAGTCGACGGGGCGGCCTAGAGTCGGTATCAGCCAGTGAGTCTATCCCCTTTTCAATAGCGCTAGACCAAGGAGATTGTTTTAGCATCTGAGGTGGCGCGCCACACCTACCATTAATAAATAAGATTCTAATCAAGATTAAATAATGATTATTTAATGATCATGGAGAATTTATTGTAAATAACTAAAGGAATTGTGACGTTGGTGGTGACAGTTTTGGTTACAGACACATAATCTCCATTATAATAAGATTAAAAAAATAGATGCTAACTGAACAGGGTGAAGAAAATCAAATGTTATTTGATGACTTTACTGTCAATGCCATTATTTAGTTATTTTAAAAATTAGTGAGGAAATTAAGATTGGTTTGGTTTGGTTTGCGGCATATCAACCTCAGTGGGTCATTTAATGCTGACAAAGTTTTGAAATAAATTCATTTTTAATGGATACTCAATTTTTTTTTTTATAAACTCATTTTTCTATTTAACCCATAGATGGGACCCTAACAGGTACTACCACTCTGGTTCAGAGTGGACCTGGGAGCAATGGTGATGAAGGGGTGTTCCACATTCCCCAAACCTCCAGAACTGGAATCTCATCATTTCTGTTTAAAAGAATATTCGTAATCAATAGGACCGTGTGCAAAAAAAAAAAAGAAAAAGAAAGAATATTGAATATAAACGTGAAATGAACGTGTCCAATATTACAGACAAAGAGTAAATATACAAATACGCGTTTCGTTTTATTAACGAAAAAAACCTATTGACGGAGTGGTCTATTGTCAGTATTCGCCAAGCAACGGGGGATTCTGTCTCTTTCTCGCTAGCGATAGACTAGGAAGATTGTTTGTGCTGAGGTGGAGCGCCACATCTACCGTCAGCTTTACCACATAGGCCAGCTTAGCCAAACTGTGCTACTCATGTACTGAGTTGGCCAGTATTGAACCCGGAGATTCCTTGGCGAGTGCTCTACCGACCGTGCTAAACCGGCCCTTATTAACGTACGTTCGGATATATATATATATATATATATATATAATATATATATATATATGTGTGTGTGTGTGTGTGTGTGTGTGTGTGTGTGTGTGTGATATCGAGGAAACTGGATAAAATTAGTGAAAAAGATCACTAAGTAGGACTTAGCCTATTCTAGTAGTGGCCACCCAAGCGGATTTAACAGGTTTGAATTCTGAGTTTTCTTTCTCCTTGTCTGGTTGCCAAACCAAGGTTAAATAGCCCAGTCTGCTCTACTATTTTACCCATAGCTGGAAGTAAAGTAGTTGGATTCATACCTTTCCTAAGAGTATTAGCGCTATGTGAATTGTAGCTTCGTCCAGGATTTGAACTCGGGTCGACGAGTCTTTTTCTGACGATTCTAACTATTACACCATGCACCTCCAACGCGCTAGACTCTAAAATGATTGTGGGAAAGGCAAGCCCGCCATTTTTTTTCTTTTCCTTTTTTCTTTTTCTTTTTTCTTATTTTTTTTTCTTTTTTCTTTTTCCTTTTCTTCCATTTTTCCATTAATGGTTTGTCGCATTGATTTTTTTTCTCTCCCTTTAAGCTTTGTTCAATTCCCGGCAGAAAGGGGCACATATTTCTGAATGACCCAATAGGGATCGAACTCATTCTAAATAGCATTGCCGCAGTCGTCAGCCCCCTTTTTCTCTCTCTTCTCTCTCTCTCTCTCTCTCTCTCTCCACCGTGCGACAAGTAGTTGATCCCTCGGCTTGTATATAAACATTCATGAGAAGGCCGTGACAGCGATGGGGTCGATAAGCAGCACAAAAGGAACCGACTTGTCCTAAACACCGCTGAAGTGACTGGCCGTGGTAGGGGAGGCTTTTCATTCCTTACACTCAAGCAGGTCTCTTAACGCGCGGCTTTGAAATCCGCCCCCTACCACCACTTGAGATATTATTTAAAAGTTTTTATTTGTTTATTAACAACTGCGAGTTCTTTTTGGAGTGGGAAGGCCGAATGGCTATCAAGACGATTAGATTGTTCGGGGCAAGAATGGCTTTCGCTGGAACCGCGAATAGAGAACGAAGGGAAAGTGGTTCTAAGATGTTTTTTTAATATTTCCCTGACATCCACTTCTTTAGTTGTAGTGTTGGCAAAGAATGGAAGACGGTTAATGGAAATCACAAGCGTTGGCCGTTATCTACAAGCTCAATTTGAAAATCTTCGTAAACAGTTTCAGATTTGGCGAAGATCTTGAAGCGATGAGAGAGAGGGACGTAAATAGAAAAGAAATTATCTTTTGCGAGAGAGAGAGAGGAGACAGACAGACAGTCAGACAGGCATAGACAGAGACAGAGAGAGGGAGTGAGAGAGAGAGAGAGAGAAAAAAGATAATGGAAAGTGAGAGAGACACGCGAACAGAAAATAAATTATATTTATTGTGTGTGTGAGAGAGAGAGAGAGAGAGAGAGAGAGAGAGAGAGAGAGAGAGAGATAAATAGAAGAGAGAGAGAGACACACACACACACAAACAGAAAAGAAATTATCTTTTTGTGAGAGAGAGAAAAAGAGAGAGAGGAAGAGAGAAGAGAGAAGTAGAAAGTAAGAGTGATAGAGAGAAACACAAACAGAAAATAAATTATCTTTTGCGCGCGCGATAGATGAGAGAGAGAGAGAGAGAGAAGCAGACAGAGAGAGAGGATAATTAGAAAGTGAGAGAGAGAGACACGCAAACAGAAAAGAAATTATATTTTGTGAGACAGAGAGAGACAGACAGAGAGAGAGAGAGAAGAGAAGTAGAAATTGAAAAAGAAGAGTAGAAAATGACATACAGAGAAGAGAGAGAGAAAGAGAGAGAGAGAGAAGAAGAGAGAGACGCAAGCAGAAAAGAAATGATATTTTTGTGTGTGTGTGTGTGTGTGTGTGTGAGAGAGAGAGAGAGAGAGAGGATAAATAGAAAGAGAGAGAGAGAGAGACACACACACACAAACAGAAAAGAAATTATCTTTTTGTGAGAGAGAGAAAAGAGAGAGAGAAGAGAGAAGTAGAAAGTATGAGTGATAGAGAGACACACAAACAGAAAATATATTATCTTTAGCGAGAGAGAGAGAGAGAGAGAAGAGAGATACAGAGAGATACAGAGAGGGAGAGAAACAGACAGAGAGAGAGGATAATTAGAAAGTGAGAGACACGCAAACAGAAAAGAAAGTTATCTTTTGTGAGACAGAGAGAGACAGAGACACAGAGAGAGAAAGAGAAGAGAAGTAGAAATTGAAAAAGAAGAGTAGAAAATGACAGAGAGAGAGTGACGCAAGCAAAAAAGAAATTATCTTTGTGTGTGTGTGTGTATGTGTGTGTGTGTGATAGAGAAGAGAGAGAGAGAGAGAGAAGAGAGAGAGAGAGACGCAAACAGAAAATAAATTATCTTTTGTGTGTGTGTGTGTGCGTGTGTGTGTGAGAGAGAGGGGGGAATAAACAGATAAGAGAAATTATCTATTCTGTTTGTGTATATATGTTCTAGAGCTTCCCTACTATTTGGTTTATAAAAGCATTTTTGCCTAAGAAATCCAAAAATACCTGTACCAAAAAGATAGTTTTACTTTTGCTCAGAACCGAAATTACATCAGTTATAAAAAGAACTTATAAAAAATAATAAAAATTCGATGATACCTGTGGGTTGAAACAGATCTATAACCGCAAAATGACCGAAATTATAGCCATTTTCAATCATATATGTTGGGGATTGTGCGCGCGCGCGTGTGTATGTGCATGTGTGTGTGTGTGTGCGTGTCTGTCTGTCTCTGTGTGTGTGTGTGTGTGTGTGTGTGTGTGTGTGCCTATGTGTTTTCAAGCTTTCTGATTTGTTCTTTTTGAATATATATATATATATATATATTATATATAAGATATATATATAAGATATATATATATATATATATATATATATATTATATATTATATATATATATATGTGTGTGTGTGTGTGTGTGTGTGTGTGTGTGTGTGTGTAACTAAAAATTGAGGAAAAACGGATAAAGCACAAACAACTTCATTCAATTGACATTTCGTCTCGGTATGTTAACATACCGAGGCGAAATGTCAATTGAATGAAGTTGTTTGTGCTTTATCCGTTTTTCCTCAATTTAATCACATTTTGTTGGATTTATCCAATCTGTTACTCCTCATATATATATTATATATATATATATATATATATATATATATATATATATATATATGGCTGAACTTGCACAAAGTGTCAGAATTAGGGTGACCCAGAAAAAACAGAACCAAATTATTTATTTATTTTCCCATTAAACTAACCTTAAACCTCAAACCCAACCTTAACCCTAACCCCTAAGCCTAACCCCAACCCCTAAGCCTAAGCCTAACCCCTAACCCTAACGCTAACCCTAAACCCCCGAGTTAAAATTAACAGTTTTATTACAAAATTTGTGGGTTCTGTTTTTTCTGGGTCACCACTATAAAGGGTGACCCAGAAAAACAACCCAAATTATTTATTTATTTTCCCATTAAACTAACCCTAAACCCCAACCCCAACCCTAACCCTAACCCTAACCCTAACCCTAACCCTAAACCCTATACCTAGATCCCCATAGTTAAAATTAACAGTTTTATTACAAAATCTGTGGGTTCTGTTTTTTCTGGGTCACCCTAATTTTGACACCTATGTGCAAGTTCAGCCATATATATATATATATATATATATATATATATATATATAGAGAGAGAGAGAGAGAGAGAGAGAGAGAGTTCTGATATATGAGTGATTATTTTATGCTATCAGCAACATATATCTTCTTGGCTCGGAGAAATGCCAGGAAGAACCCAGCATGATATTCAGATAATTAGGGGTGTCATGGGACAATTTAGCTTTTTTTATGACCAAATGAGTGACAGGCAAACAAACAGAGTCTGATAAAAGACTATTTCCCGCTGGCATTGCAAATTGATGCTTGTAAGTTCGTTCCTCAATGGACAATTCTTTCCATCTTTTTTCTTGAACTTAAATTGCCGGTCACAAATTCTAGCCAAACTGTCTTCAGAGTAAACAAAGAACAAGCGTGTATTCCTTCAGAGTCATATATTATCTGCAAATACCAAAGTTGGAATTTTTTCTGGTATTATATCAGTTACTTTTTATATTATGATATATTACAGTGACTATCATAAAAAAAGGGAATTTCTTTCTGCTAATGATCGTCAGTAGAGTTTAACAAAACATGAAAAAATGCTGCCAAAATATACTTATATTATATATATATATATATATATATATATATATATTTCACTTAGCACTAATACCCTTGGGAAAGGTATGAATCCATATATTCTCCCTCCGGCTATGGGTTAAATAGTAGGGCAGACTGGGCTCTTCAGCCTTGGGTAGGTAACCAGTCTAGGAGAGGGATAACCCTGAATTCAAAATTCCTGAGGTCGGTCGTTTTTGGCAACCCTTGATGCACCAATTCGTTCCTATCGACTGTGCCAAAAAGTGTGGATGGTCCAACACAAGCCTTCACTACTATAAACAAATCACTGTGTGGATGTTCATTGTGTGTATGAACTCTCATACGTCGATAATCGACGGGAGAGTCCATTTTTTTATAAAGGAAAAGGTGACTTACCGGTGAATTTTAATGCAATGAACACACACGTGAAATCGACTGCTATTTAACCCTGAAGATCCTTATGGTGAAACTCGAGTAGGTTATCTCTTGTACCCATTTTATATATATATATATATACATATATATATATATATATATATATTCAAAAGTGGACGTTTCTGATGACGACCAATCCCCTAAAGGTGAGGCAACCGAAACCATTGGTAAAACGGACTCGTAAATGTATTGTAAACTATAAATAAATAAATACAGCTCTTACAGAAGTACAGAGTAATTACCTCATATCTATCTATCTATCTATCTATATATATTATTATATATATTATATATATATATATTATATTTAGTTAAAATTAATGGTAAAATGAATGAAAGGATGCAATAAAAATGAATGAAATGAGGGGGATAAATGAAAAATCCTTTCCAAGGGACCCTTCTCAAAAGTATTAAAACACTTTTTGAGAGTGGGGTCCCTGATAGAAAGTTTTTCTCATCTATTATTAGACTCCAGTTAATATAATTATTCTATAAGTTATTAGAGAAGATAAAATCCGTCTCTTACCTTTGTAATATCTGTTGAGAATGGGTTTGAATTTATATATATATGGACGTGGTAATTGCATTTCACTTAGCGCTAATACCCTTGGGAAAGGTATGAATCCTACTCTCCCTCCAGCTATGGATAAATAGTAGGGCAGACTGGGCTCTTCAACCTTGGTTAGGCAACCGGTCTAGGAGAAGGAAAAACTCTGAATTCAAACCTGTTAAACTCCGCTTAAGAAAGTGACCTTGTGTCGCATCCTGCTCGTGCAGAGTGGTTGGTAAATATATATATATATATATATATATATATATATATATATATGTGTGTGTGTGTGTGTATATGTGTGTGTGTGTGTGTGTGTGTGTGAATAAAAGGAATTGAATCCGACGGTATGTAGTATAATAAAAAATTGAAAAAACACAGGTTTAAATGTTTTAAGTGGTGAGTTTATTGGTCGACGCTACAGTGTTTCGATCTATTAATTAGATAATCTTCAGGGCTTTTTGTTGGTATGTGGAAGGTGATAAAAAATTTTTAATCTCAGAATAAGGAGAAAGGCGAGTAATAGCCCTTGTTTATCCTTTTTTCTCAGACTTCAAATTTTAAATAGACCTCCTTATTCTGAGATAATAATAAAAATTTTATCACCTTTCCACATACCAACAAGCCCTGAAGATGATCTAATTAATAGATCGAAAACACTGCAGCGTCGGCCAATAAACTCACCACTTAACTCATTTAAACCTGTGTTTTTTTAATTTTTCATTATACTACACACACATATATATATAATATATATATATATATATATATATATATATATTATATATATATATCTTGTCTTGTTACTTAATGGTTATGATATATATTATATCTAATATAGAATGAATGGAGAATTAATGAGACCAGTATTGTCATATGAAGGTATTCAATGCTAAAATAGCTCAGTTATGTACTTAAATAGATATAAGTATATTAAAAAGAATTTTTCCCCAAATGCTTTTGGAATAGTGATTATAGTATACAAGAAAATAAACTTTTTATTTAAATGTTTTCAAATTTAAAAACAGCAAATCAAGTAGAGGCAGTAACATAGAAAAATAATTAACACAACTCCTACCCCAGCTATGGTTAGCGGAATGAGAACAGGATATCCCCGTGGACTGAATAAAGGGTTAGGTTTAAAGTTCCGTGATGGCTCCCGATTACGACAAGAAGGTTCCCGACTACGACAAGAAAGTTTCCGAGCTCGAAAAGAAGGTTCCCCGAGTTCGAAAAGAAGGTTCCCGAGCCCGACCCGGGGGTGTTTATATTTGCTAGTATATATAAATGGTGAAAAATTTGAGAACCTCCTACTTTTGTATCTGAACTAACCTCCTAACAAGAAACGAAACACGTGATATCTACAGCTTTGTTCCATTTTCAACCTGTAATCGTTTTTTTTTTCTTTCTCTTCCCCAAATTATAAATTGATATTCTATCTAATCTGCGATTCTAATCCTAAAGTGTTCCTTCTTTTTTTTTCACCCCCTTGGTTTTTTTAGGTTTTTTTTTTTCGTGTGACTCTTAAGATGACTTTTTAATTTCATTTTTACTGAAACAGTTAAAAGATTATATGTTTTTTAAAAACCACTTCAGAATCTTTGTTGTTGTTGTTGTTGTTGTTGTTCAGGCACTTGTTGGTAAGGGCCGTCATTCCACTGACATCTTTGTCTCTTGTGTCAGCTCCTCCCTAATCTGATTTATAAATGACTTGATATATACTTTTCTCTTGAGACACTTACTTTCGTGTCTTGGCTTTATACGTAAATAAATACATTCTTTATTACACACTCACCATATATAATATATATATATATATATATATATTATATATATATATATATATATTAAGGTAATTTGGTTGCTACATTTGTAAGTAGACAGTACTCAATATCATTGATGGAGCATTTATATTTAAGTTAAGGTAGCGTGACATGATATATGATATAAACTAGACACACACACACACACACACACACATACACAGATATATATATATACAATAGATATGAATTATACACACACATGCATACACACATATATATATATAGACACCCACGAATTAGATATACACATAATGTAAACGCTACCTTAACTTATATATATATATATATATATATATATAGATAGATAGATAGATAGATAGATAGATAATGATTTTTAGGAATAAACCTACTTGTAGGCATATACGTAGCTACTTGAATAAAGATGAAGAAAAAAGAACATTTATTTTCGTGGCAAATATATGTTTTTCAACATAATCTTTCCTCTCACTTGATCCAGCAGTGAAAATTAATTATAAATTGAACATAATACAGTGAAAAATTAAGATAAAGATTCAGCTGTTAACTCAGTGAAGGGTTGTAAATTTACTTATTTATATTATATGCATAATATATATATCTGTGTGTGTGTGTGTGTGTGTGTCTGTGTGTGTGTCTGTGTATGTATATGTATATGAATATATAGAGAGGGAGAAAGAGGCAGAGACAGACAGATAGACAGACAGACAAACAGACATGGGAGAGATTTAGTAACAAGAGAATCGGAGCTAATATAAATATTACTCTCCTGTTACTTCACTATGGGCAGATAGATTAAAATAGAAAATATATGGAGTCGATAGATATGAGTGAGACACACGCACATACATACATATATATATACATACATATATATATATATATATATATATATATATATATATATATCGCATCTGATGAGTCCGGAGAGTTACACTTTGTCTAAGCTCCCTGAAATAGACTATAATGCTAAATCTCTGAGCCTTTTTGTTATTTCTTTACTGATATATATATATATATATATATATATATATATATATATATATATATATATATATATACGCACAAAGAGTAGATATGAATTAGATATGATTTAGACACCACGCACAATAAATATGTGTATATATACATATATATTGGATTTGAGAATCGCATAGACGGGAAACTGTCAGTAACCAAGCAACGTTGAGTTTATGTCCACCCTAACTTATACACACACACACACACACACACATATATATATATATATATATATATATATATATATATATGATTGACTCTCCCGTCGATTTCGACGTATGAGTGTTCATACAATGAACATCCACACAGTGATTTGTTTTATAGTGGTGAAGGCTTGTGTTGGATCATCCACACTTTTTGGCACAGTCGATAGGAAAGAATTGGTGCATCAAGGGTTGCCACAAACCCAATCAACGACCGACCTCAGGAATTTTGAATTCAGAGTTATCCCTCTCCTAGACTGGTTACCTACCCTAGGCTGAAGAGTCCAGTCTACCCTACTATTTAATACATAGCTGGAGGGAGTATATATGGATTCATACCTTTCCCAAGGGTATTAGCGCTATGTGAAATGCCAACAGCTTCGTCTAGGAATTGAACTCGAATCAATGAGTCCATTTTCCACAACTCTAACCCCTAGCCCACGCGCTTCCATATATATATATATATACGGAATAGATATGAATTAGATATACAAACATATTTATAGTGCTGCTTAAAAGCTTGTGAACCTCTGGAGACTTGGTCATTGCTATTGTGAAAAAAGTTCAAACTAATCTATTAAATGTGCATCCAAACACCAATTTCGAAAGTAAATAAATATTGAACACAAAGAAAAGAAAGCATGTATTTCAACTATTCATAAAAAGGGCGTTGTATGATTTCAAGCAATCCTATGTAATACTATAATTTTATGGTTTCAAGCACTTATTTAAACTTAATGATAGTCATTTATTTGCACTCGGTTATATTGGTTGGTTGGTTGGTTGGCTGGCTGGCTGGCTGGCTGGTTGGCTGGTTGGTTGGTTGGGTGACTGGCTGCCTGGCTCGCTGGTTTCTTGCTTGGCTGGCTGGCTGGCTGGCTGGTTGGTCGGTTGGCTGGTTGGCTGGCTGGTTGGCTGGCTGGATGGCTGGTTGATTGGTTGGCTGGCTGGTTGGCTGGCTGGTTGATTGTTTGGCTGGTTCGTTGGTTGGTTCGTTGATTGGTTGGTTGGAGGGTGGGTGGTGTGGGTGGTTGATTGGTTGGTTAAATCTTACGGCATGTTAACCCTTGTTGTGTTATTTCATACCGAAGACGTTTTGTTTTATTTATTCTTGGTGGGTATTCGTTTGTTTTAACTCATTTTTTTTTCTCAAACTCATGTTTTCTACTCAACCCATAGATGGCATCCTAACATGCACTACCTTTCCAGGTTAGGGGGGGCTAAGAGTAATGGTAATGAAGGGGTACTCCACACTCCTTAGTTTTCCAGAATTGGAACTTCATCTCTAGGTGCCGTTTAACGTCCTACCCAGAACACCACTTTCTAGCACATATATGATAAAAAGCGTTGGGGTTTACCATAAGGGTAATAGGGTCTGGACAATTATATAGTTGCTAGAGCTTAATCAAAGGGTCCGCCCCTGTGGCTTAAGTAAGGGCCTGTGGAATCTTGTAACCCATGAACTGCTCAGCCACTTAGATTCCGTCCTTAAGCATCACGGGTCACCACCTACACATATATAAAACCTTCCTCCGCATTAGAATTGACCCTGTGCCAAATCTGCCTTCCGGGTGTGGTGTGGATAGATATCTATTTATTACTATCAAAGCACGCTGAAAGCACCGGTTCTCGCTAGATCACCAAAGTTAAGCAACGTTGAGTCTGTTCAATACTTAATTGGGTGACCAGTTAAGCTAGTTCAAACTCCAGTCGTGCTATTACGTTAAATTTCGGAGAAATAGCATTGGGAAATATATAACACTCTTCGTCCCCCGGTTATGGGTTAAATAGTACCACTAGTTTAGCTCAGTCGGTAGAGTGTTCGGTTAGGAACCTCAAGGTCCCTGGTTCGATACCGGCCCTCGCCAACTCAGCGTATGAGTAGCACAGGGATCTGTGCGGTAATGGTAGGAGTGGCGTTCCGCCTCAGACGCTAAAAAACAATATCTTTGGTCTAGCACTAGTGAAAAGGGGATAGACTCCCTCGCTGTATGGCTAATACCGACTCTAGGCCTCCCCGACGACTTTACTTTTTACTTTACTTACCGGTTTTCTACAAGGATGTTTTTGTCATATGTCACACATCCTTTTTCTTCCCTTTCTTTCTTTATAATAAAAACGGAATGGTCTATTATTTAGCTGAGGTGACGGCACTCATAAGAAATAAGAATCCGGCGGATACCCAACAGCAGATAATCAAGGTTTACATTTTTGCATTTCATCTTGGATAATTTGGACGGTCTCATTTTTAACCTGAGGGTGTTGCATCATGATAATTGTCATACAATTCAGGAACATGAGTATTAATATATAGATGTTTCTTTGGCGTTTGCTCGCAAGCATCTTATCCTCTAGGCTATGTTATGCTTCCCTTACTGTATGTATGTATGTATAAGATCTATCTTTGTCTATGGGAAGCGTCTTGAAGTTGTCCCGGAGTTTGTCTACCTTGGTAGTTCTTTATTTAGTGATGGTTCTCTTGATGCGGAAATCAAACAGAGAATAAGCCGGGCATCTAGACCCTTTAGTAAGCTAAAAGACAGAGTCCGGTCCGATGGTGATCTAACTCTGGCAACTAAAGTGTCTGTGTAGCAAGCATGTGTGTTGTCATCCTTGCGCTATGCTTCTGAAACCTGGACATTGTATCAATCTCATATGAGGCAGCTTGAAAGATTCCATCAGCACTGTCTTAGACATATCCTTGATCTGAAGAGGGAAAGCCATGTTCCAGATACAGCTGTCTTGACCAAAGCCAAAACAACTAGCATTGCTGCAATTGTGATGAGGAATCAGATGCGTTGGACAGGTCATCTTGTTCGGCTGAATGACTCTAGACTACCAAAACAGCTTTTTTATGTTGAGCTCCTTTTTGGCAAAATACCACAAAACAAGCCAAAAAACGGTTTCGTGATAGTGTGAATGGGTGTCTAGTATCCTTTGGTATTTCTGTCGATAATTGGGAGTCCCTGACATCTGATCGTGGGCAATGGAGGGCTGCGGTATACAGGGGTGCAGAACTGTTTGAATCTGCAAGGGTGGACCGAGCAAAACTCAGGAGAGCGTGCCGAAAACATGAAACTCTGCCAGCCAATTCTGGTGATGTGTGGATCTGAGTGTGACCGGGCCCTATTATCAAAGGCGAGCTTGGTCAACCACATGAAATCACATGAGAGCTACCCGACTGCAATTGTTGTCTCTACCATGCCACACTCTGATTCCTAGCATGATCCCCAACATGAAGACTTTTTATGTTCCTGCTGCACAAAAGTGTGCCGAACAGCTGGTGATCTCAAGCTTCACATGAAAGTCCACAGTGATGAGTATACAACGCCTGTCGACTCAGTCAACACCGATCGTCATGGGTACCAGATATGTTCTAAGATATGCAAGACTTTAGCAGGATTGAAAAGTCATGAACGAGCTCACAAACGGACAATGAATGAAGGAGTGACAGCCGCCTAACAAGACGTTGCGATCAATAATATGCATGTGTAAGAGAGATACACAGAGTGAATAAAAAAGTATTACATGACGTTGGCAATTTAATATGTCCAACAGACACTGTGGTTTACACGCTGTTATAATATAGGAGATTTATTAGCTTTCAAAGAATTGTATATGGGAAATATTACGGACGAAAAAATAGGAAAGATAAACAAACCAAAGAAATCGATACATATATACATATATATATATATATATATATATATATATATATATATATATATAGCAACAGACAAAATACATAGATAAAAACAAATAAAAGAGACGACGAAACCGAGATTATATTATTGTTTCACTTCTTGCGAGCCTGACACACCAGTTCTAAGTAGTTGGCTGGTTGGTTGGTTGGTTGGCTGGTTGGTTGGTTTTTACAGCACGTCAATCCTTGGGTTATTTTATGCCGAATACGTTTTGTTTTATTCCTTCCTATTTTTTTCTGATTTTTTTCTTCAAACTCAATTTTTTTAAATACATGCCGTAAAATCCAAACAACCAACCAATAAGTCCAACTAATAAGTTGTATTGGGTTACATGGTACCAGTAGCAAGAAACCTGCAACCAATTAGTCCAACTAATAAGTTGTATTGGGTTACATGGTACCAGTAGCAAGAAACCAGCAACCAATTAGTCCAACTAATAAGTTGTATTGGGTTGCATGGTACCAGTAGCAAGAAACTTGCAAAATCAGAAGCGCATGGTCTAAAGAAGCGTGTGGTCTAATGGTTAGAGTCGTAGGAAATGGACTCGTCGACCCGAGTTCAAATCTTGGACGACGCTACACTCCACATAGCGTTAATACCCTTGGGAAAGTGATGAATCCAACTCTCCTTCTAGCTATGGTTGAATAGCAGGGTAGACTGGGCTCTTTAACCTTGTTTAGGCGACCAGGAGAAGGAAAACTCTTAATTCAAACCTGTTAAACTCCGCTTGGGGTGGTCAGTACTAGAATAGGTTCAGTCCTAATTAGTGATCTATTTCACTAATTTTAAAAAAATCTGACTTAAACGATTCCTATGCCCTGTCGGTGTATCCGTGACTGTATCCTCGGCAGAGATGTAAGACCCTCGCAAAAAGGGGTGACCTGAATATGATATTTCCAGCTGTTGAGGTTTAGAGAGTGTGAAGTGGTCCTTCATTGCCATTACTCCCAGGTCCACTCCGACCTGGTCTAAATATTTGAATTCGAATGTTAATTTGCAAGTAATTATGGAAAATAACCAGTAGTTTGATTGATAGCTATTGACTTCTAATTGACCTGAAGGTGATGCTCTGATTTGTTTAGAATATCACGTGACAGGCCTGCGAGTAGTTTCTGAGAAAACTGGGCCATCGACTGGAACAGACGTGTATGGCGTCTGTCCCAAAATTCATCTCATTAGTAAGAACTGAAGAAATGGACACATTGATTAAGCAACCCTAGGGACACCCCATCCAACCCACCAAAGACAACGCAAGAAGACGAGAAGACCAGACAGAACTCAGCGCAGTGACCCATGTAAGACAATAATCATATTATATTTGTCAAATAGATATGTTTAAAAATTATTCGTATTTGATAGGACCGTATGCTAAGAAAGGCCTCTTAACTCTTTGCCTAACAAACTTCCTCTAGGGCAGGTTGTACCAAATTTTCTTGATATTTTTTTAGCTGTATGATAGGATATTTTAAAGTTCACTATCTTTTCGCCACAGAACTCATTCTATATAATTAAAGAAATATTCGTATTTGATAGGACCCTATGCTAAGAAAGGCCTCTTAACTCTTTGCCTACCAAATTTCCCCTATGGCTGTACCAAATTTTCTTGATATTTTTTAGCTGTATGATAGGATATTTCAAAGTTCACTATCTATTCACCTCAGAACTCGTTTATTCAAGGAGAGTCCTATTATTATTATTACTAGCTTAAAGCAAGGCTCTCCGATTAAACGGATATTAGCTCTCTCTCTCTCTCTCTCTCTCTCTCTCTCTCTCTCTCTCTCTCTCTCTCTCTCTCTCTCTCTCTTTCTCTCTCTCTCTCTCTCTCTCTCTCTCTGGTGATCTTGACGTATACCTATGTATGTATTTATTAGTTAAAATTCTCGTTAGTGGAAACTAGGGTCACGTGCGAAAGACACTACCAGTGGCTTACGGTAGGATCTCAGTGAAGGGAGAGCCGGTGTGAGCTATTTAAAGTATTCAAAGGGTTAAGAAACAATTATTCACAAAGTATAAATAAAATAACCCTTGGCGACTTGATATGCCGTTAAAATGAAACTTAAACCATCCCCGATCCGACTCAACGTGGCAAGTTACTCCGGCACATGATAATAGATGGTTTAAATTCAGTTGTCCTTCTCCTAGATCAGTTTGCCAGCGGAGGCACGTTGTGTAATGGTTATCATTGTAAGAAATGCACACTACGAGATGAGTTCAAGCACTGGGCGGGGTTGTTTGCATTTCACATAGCACGATTACCCTTGCGAAATATGTGCGTCCAACTATTCTCACTGCATCTATGGATAAATAGTAGGACAGAGTAGCCTCTTTAACCTAAGTTAGGTAAGCATTCTAGGAAAAGGAAAAACTTTGAATTCAACCCTTGTTTCACATTGACCTTGTGTCACATCCTATACGTAGAAATGAGTGAGGGTTGGGGTAAATATGTATATTGCTAGCTAAGCACAACCAGTTCTACAATTTACCCAAAATTATATATATATTATATATATATATATATAATATATAGTGGAAATTGACCATAATCGCTATACCCCCGGTATTTAAGGGTTTTTTTTCTTTAAAATTACTTTGTTTAATAAAAATTATGACCTGAACTCTGCAACAACATACTATTGAAGAAAAGGACCAGCTTAGAATCATCCTAATACCAAGAAACTTGGTACCCTACCAAAGATATATATATATATATATATTATATATATATATATATATATATATATATATATAAGACCCTCTTGTCTTTTTATTTTTTCATCTATTTCCCAGGTAAAGTTTGATAGTATATTTTTACTAACAAATTATTTGCCTATTTTTTCTTTTTATTATATATATATATATATTATATATATATATATATATATATATATAGATGTGTGTATGTGTGTGTACATATACGTAAGAGATTATATATATATATATGTATGTGTGTGTACATATACATAAGTGATTACTTATGTATAATATATCAAGGACATTGACGTAAAGTGAAACGCAAGTAACCGGGTATAGGATTTGAACTCCGGTCGCCGAGCCTGTTTCCTATGATGATAACCGTTACGCCACTCGCGTGTACCTCCCGAGCAATATAATTAGAAAATTCATGAATATCTAAGTGTGCATATCTGTAGGGGCTTATTGAAATATTAGAAGGCGAATGTTAATAGAGAAAATTTAATTGGCACGCATTACTCGATTTTCACTTTACGTTATTTCGACAGTTTTCATTCTAATTTTACTTTCAGAACATAATCAAGCATTTTAAGAAATATGTGGATGAAGGTCTGTAAAATAATAGTCAATGTGCCAATATATATGATTATTAAAGGCGAAGTGT
>CM042163.1:43401448-43426448 GCA_023376005.1 Doryteuthis pealeii
TGTGTGTTTGTGTGTATGTGTGTGTGTGGGTGTGGTGGTCACTCCTATCGTGAACGATAGATGAGGGTCAGTAGTGAGTAATTTTGTTTCCTCCCATGTTGTACATACTATCAAGAAGACATTTTTGTGTTCCTCGAGTGTGATAGCAGTCCAGCCTTGCTGCGAGCTATAAAGCCACACTTGCATATGAAATTTTCTAAGCGGGAGTCAAATGTTTTGTCTTAAATTAGACGGAGCTGATCTCGATGTTTCAGTCTATTTTCTCCAAAGCTCTTTAATCTAGCGAAACATGTCTTACGCCATTCTTTCCTATTTGATGCTAGATTTTCCCAATCATTCAGGTTAATATAGCTTATAATATCTACTTTGGGAAGCCTATTTTCATTTATTCTGACAACGTGACTAGCCCTCCTAAGCTGAACCTTTGCTAGTAAGGTTCAATGCCTGCAATGTTGTTACATTATATATATATATATATATATATATATATATAAATATATATATATATATCGCTGATGAGACTTAATAAAGTTAAAACAGTGTGTACGATGTTCTACACACCGAATAATTCTTTACCGAAATTCACTTGTCATTATTATCTTCTATAATTATCGAATTTTATGCGATATACGCATTGTAATTGCCTTCAAGCAAAAATATAAATAATAATATATACTTTATTCAACAATGCTTCTAAAATAAACAAACATCCAAAAATCTTATATATATATATGTGTGTGTGAAGATAGGATGGATGGGTTTAGAATCCGACAATATGAGGTAGATAAGAGGATAAGTGAGCAAGAACTGAACAACTCAAAACAAATCAAGGGTTGAAATGATTTCGTCCGTATTACTCTCGAGTAATACGGACGAAATCATTTCAACCCTTGATTTGTTTTGAGTTGTTCATTTCTTGCTCACTTATTCTCTTATATACCTCATATATATATAAATGTGTGTGTGTGTGTGTGTGAACAAAAAGTGATAAGACAAACAGGAATATTTCTTTTATGTTGTTTATTTTTCTCAACTAGTTTCGACCTTAGGTCATCCTCTGGAAAAAAAATTCTTGTTAAAGAAATTGTTTTTAGAAAGTTAAAATGATTATTAAAAGAATTTTTAAGTGTTTGACAAGCCACAATAATCCGGGCAGAGAAGTGTGGTAGAAGTGGCGAGTCCATCTGTTCAGTTAAAAGTGTGTGTGTGTGTGTGTGTGTGTGTGTGTGTGTGTGTTAAGGGTGGAACCCTGGTGGCTGACCAATCTAGATTTGCAACACTCCGCTTTAGCGCTTACTTAGGCTAGAACGGGCGGTTGAGAGCCCCCCCGATCAATCGGCTTGTTACGTTATGATTGACCTTATGGCAACCCAGCCCTTTTATATCATATATATGTTCTAGAGCGGCGTGGTTGCGCTTCTTGATGTCCTGGTATATGATGTTAAACTCTCATGGTGAAGTTCTTATTCTGGAGCTCTGGAGTACCCCTTCATCACCATTTACACCCGGGTCCACTCTTACCCGGAGTGGTAGTACCTGTTAAGGTCATATGTAGGCATTAAACAGAAAACAAAATGAGTTAAGAAAAATTGAGTTTTAAAAAAATTGTGTACCGATCAAGAAGGAATAAAACAAAATGACCTCGGCATAAAATAACCCGACAAATGTTGACATGCCGTAAAATTCAATCAACTAAACAACAAAATACTCAATATATATTCTGTGGGTCCTAAATTTTCTGTCCCACTCTTGGTCTTTTGTGCTCCCCAACCCGCCAATTTTTCAAATTTGGCCTTGTGGTTCCCAAATATTCTTGGCCCCCGTTGTGAAATCCTGGTATAAGTTACATATACATATTTACCAACCCCTCCGTACGAGCAGGATGTGACACAAGGTCAACTTATTAAGCGGAGTTTAACAGGTTTGAATTCAGAGTTTTCCTTCTCCTAGACTGGCTACCTAGCCAAGGTTAAAGAGCCCAGTCTGCCCTGCTATTTAACCATCAGCTGGAGGGATAATTAGATTCATACTTTTCCCAATGGTATTAGCGTTACCGTGAAATAAGTAAAGTGATAATAGCAGTTATTTTAAATTTACACGCACTCGATATATAGTAGGAGGGATATACCTAATGTTATAGGTATAGCTAATAGCGGGTATAACTTATAGTAGGAGAAAAGGTAGGACTATGTTACAGGTAATTTCGGGTTGGCTCGAACGTTTGGTTGAAGTAGGACTAAGTACTAATACGATTGGATGGAGCGATTTATATTTGTATAGGTGTTAACGGGGTAGCGTGAAGCTTGACACAGTTGAATGATATGAAACTACACTACAAGAACTCTACACACACGACATATAATAATAGTAATGCTAGTATGCGGTTCTTATTATATATCCTAGTATCGGTATTAATCACATAATAAGTACAATAGATATGAATTATCCACACAGTGCCATACAACACATATATATATTAGGACACCCACGGAGAATAGATACGAATTAGACATACACATAATGTAAACGCTACCATTAACTATATATATAGTATATAGAGAGAGAGAGAGAGAGAGAGAGAAAGGAGAGAGATAATATGTTTTAGGAATAACCTGAACTTGTAGGCATATACGTAGCTACTCGAAAAAGATGAGAAAAAAGAACATTTATTTTCGTTGGCAATATATGTTTTTTCAACATAATCTTTCCCTCTCGACTTGATCCAGCAGTGAAAATTATTATGAATTGAACATAATACAGTGAAAAGATTAAGATAAAGATTCAGCTGTAACTCAGTGAAGGGTTGGTAAATTTACTTATTTATATTATATGCATAATATATATGTGGGTGTGTGTGTGTGTGGTGTGTGTGTGTGTGTATGAATATATATACGTAAGAGATAGAGGCAGAGACAGACGAAGACAAAAGACATGAGAGAGATTTAGTAATAAAGAGAATCGGGAAGCTAATATAATATATTACTCTCTCTGTTTACTTACTCAATATCGGTAGATAGATTAAAGCAGAAATATATGGGAGTAGATAGGTTGAGTGAGACACATGTAGCCATATATACTGTATTATATAATATATATATATAATATATATAGTATTATATTATATTTTCGCATCTGATGAGTCGGGAGAGTTTTTAGGCACTGTTGTCTAAGCTCCCCTCGAAATAGACTATAAAGCTAAATCTCTAAGTCTTTGTTATTCTTTATTTATATATTATATATATATATAATGTATATATATATATATATATATATAATATATATATATGGTGTGTGGTGTGTGTGGTGTGTGTGGTGTGTGTGTATATGCATACACAAAGAGTAATATGAGTGTGACACACACGCACAAGTAAATATAGTGAATATCATATACAAGTAACCTACGTGATTTTCACATGACGGATCTGCAGGTAAAAGCACGTCTGATTTAGTGTCCAGCTACTTAACACACACACTAAGTACACCTTTATATATAATATATATGATGGACTCTCCCGTCAATTATCGACGTATGAAGTTCATACCACATGAAATCCACACAGTATTTGTTTATAGTGTGAAGGGCTTGTGTGGACCATCCACACTTTTTGCACAGCAGTGATAGGAACGAATTGGGCATCGATGGTTGCCACAAACCAATAACGTCCACCTCAAGGAATTTTGAATTTCAAGTATATCCCTCTCCTAAACTGGTTGACCTACCAAGGCTGAAAAGCCCAGTCTGTCCCATACTATTTAACACCATAGCGGAGGCGAGAATATATGGATTCATACCTTTCCCAAGGGTATTAGTGCTAATGTGAAATGCCAACAGCTTGTCTAGGAATTGAACTTGAAAATATGAGTCCTTTCCACAACTCTATACCCCTAAGCCCACGCGCTTCCATATATATATAATATATATATCGAATCGATATGATTAGGACATACAAATCATATTTATAGTGCTAGCTAAAAGCTTGTGAACACCCCGGAGACTTGGTCATATGTTATTGTGAAAAAGTTCAAACTAAATCTATTAAAATGTTGCATCCAAACACCATTTCTAAGTAATATAAATATTGAACACAAAGAAAAGAAAGCATGTAATTTCAGTTATTTCATAAAAAAGGGGCGTGTTGTATGATTTCAGTTATCCAATGTAAATAATTTTTATGGTTCATAGCACTTATTTAAAACTTAATGGATAGTCATTTATTTGTACTCGGTTATACCTGGTTGGTTGGGTGCTGATTGGTTGGGTGGTTTGGCTGGTTGGTGGCTGGCTGACTGGTTGGCTGGTTGGTTTTGGTTGGTTGGCTGGTTGGCCTGGCTGGCTGGTTGGCTGGTGGCTGGTGACTGCTGGCTGCTGGCTGGCTGGTTGGTTGGTGCTGGCTGGTTGGCTGGCTGGCTGGTGACTGGCTGGTTGCCTTGGCTGGCTGGCTGGTTGCTTGGCTGGCTGCTTGCTGTGGCTGGCTAGCGTGGGGCTGGCCTGGTTGGTTGGTTTGGCTGGTTGGTTGATTGGCTGGTGTGGCTAGTTCGGTTTGGTTGGCTGGTGGCTGGCTGGTTTGGCTGGTGGCTGGTGGTTGGCTGGTTGGTTGGTTGATTGGTCTGGCTGGCTGGCTGGCTGGCTGCTGGTTGGTTTGGTTGGTTGATGGTGAAGTGGTGTGGGTGGTCTGATTGTTTGGTTAAATCTTACGGCAGTAACCCTTGTTGTGTTATTCATAACGAAGGCGTATTTGTTTTATTTATTCTGGTGGGTAATTCTTTGCTCTTTAACTCACCTCTTTCTACACTTCTATTTTCAACTCCTGTTTTCTATTTACCATAGAATGACATCCTAACAATGCACCTAACTTCCGGTTAGGGTGAACCTCTAAGATAATGGTGATGAAGGGGTACTCCACACTACCCATTAGTTTCTACCCAGAACGCGAACACCCTCATCATGGTGCCTGTTTAACGTCCTACCCAGAACACCAACTTCTCTAAGCAACATATATGATAAAAGGGTTGGGTTTACAGTAAGGGCAATAGGGGTTGACATCATATAGTTGCTAAGAGCTTAATCAAGAGGGTCCGCCCTGTGGCTTAGTAAGGGCCATGTGAGTCTTGCAACCCATTATGACAGCTCAGTCCTTAGATTCGTCCTTAAGCATCACGGGTCACACCGTACATATATAAACTTCATCACATTAAAATCGACTTGTGCAAATCTGATTTCGGGGTGTGGGGTGGATAAATCATCTATTTAATTACTATCAAAGCCGGCTGAAGCGCGGATTTCGCTAGATCCACCAAAGTTAAGGCAGCGTGAGCCTGTTCAATATTAATTGGGTGACCAGTATAAGCTAGTTCAAACTCCAGTCGTGCTATTAACCGTTAATTTCGGAGTAAAATAGATTGGGAGATATATAACTCCCTTCGTCCCAGTTATGGGTTAATAGTGCACATTTTAGCTCAGTCGTAGTAGTTCGCTAGGACCTCAAGGTCCCTGTTCGATACCGCCCTCGCCACTCAGCGTATGAGTAGCACAGGGATCTGGTGCGGAAATCGCGTCAGACGCTCCGGCGCTCCGCTCAGAACGCTAAAAAAACATATCTTTTGGTCTAGCACTAGTGAAAAGGGGAAATGAATATCCTCGCTGTAACTGGCTGATGACTCTAGCCTCCCCGACCAGACTTATACTATTTTACTTTACTTACGGTTTTTCTAAACAGATGTATTATGTCTATATGTCACACATTCCTTTTTCTTCCCTCTTTCCTTTTATAATAGAATAAACGCGAATTGGCTATTATTAGACTGAGACTAACGGCAACTCATAAAGAATAAGAATCCCGCGGATACCCAACAGCAGATATAGGTTACATTTTTGCGTTTCATCTTGGATAATTTGGAGCGGTCTATTTTTAACCTGAGGGTGTTTGCAAGCATGATAAATTGTCATACAATTCAGAACATGAAGTATAATTATAGACTCTTTGAATGTTTCCTTGGCGTTTGCTCGCAAAGCATCTTCTGCCTCTAGGGCTATGTTAAGCTTCCCTACTCTATGTATGTATGTAATGTATTGTATAACATCATGATATTAAATATCATGATTACAAATGTTCCCTTCTTTCTTTTCTTTCTTTTCTTTCATCTATCAGCTCTCAAAAAGTCCATGCGATGGACTGTGTGGCACGTGTGCAGAACTGACAGTTTTGGAAAACATGCGTTACATATCTACACATGGCGGCAGGAGTCTTATCTCTACCTCTTGTTGGTGTCTACCCGTGAACAGGACTACCCCGGTGGAGACTTTTGTGTCTGAGCAGGTCCTTATTTAAGGAAGAGCCATCTGCACGCCAAAACTATTGGGAAGGTGTAGAAAAGTCATTTGAGGGCTCATGCAAGGAAGGGTTCTGGTGGGTGGAGTTTGTGGGAATTTGTGACGGGACGGCAATGATCTTGTAAAGATTAATGCGCTATTGCCATGTATGATAAGTATATATACTTTGTTATTGAGGAAGCGTCTGAAGTGTCCCGGGGAGTTTTGTATACGCTGGTGAAGCTTCTTTATCTAGTGGAGGTTTCTCTGATCCAGACACAAACAAAGAATAAGCAGGGTATTAGGCCCTTTGGTAAGCTAAAAGACAGAGTCTGGTTTCATGTGTGATCGTAATCTTGCAATAAAGTATCTGTGTATCAAAGCATTGTGTATTGGTCATCCTTGCCCTATTGCTTCCTGAAACCTGGACTTTGTTTATCAATCTCAATATGAGGCAGCTTGAAAGATTCCATCAGCATGTCTTAGACATATCCTTGATCTGAAGTGGGAAAGCATGTTCCAGATACAATTGTCTTGACCAAAGCCAAACCACTACATTGCTCAGTTGTGATAGGAATCAGATGCGTGGACAGGTCATCTTGTTCGGCTGGATGACTCTAGACTAACAAAACAGTTTTTATGGTGAGCTCCTTTTTGGCAAATAACTACAGACACAAGCCAAAAAAAAAACGGTTTCGTGATAGTGTGATGGGTGTCTAGTATTCCTTTGGTATTTCGTGATAGATTGGGAGTCCTGACATCTGATCGTGGCAAGTGGAAGGGCGAAGGTATACAGGGGTGCAGAACTTGTTTGAAGCTGCAAGAGTGGAGCGACGGAACAACTCAGGAGAACTGGTGCCGAAAACATGAAACTGTCAGCCAATTCCTGGTGATGTGTGGATCTGTGAGGAGTGTGACCGGCCCTATGGTCAAGGCGTGCTCGTCAATCACAATGAAATCAACGTAGAGCTACAGACTGGGCAAATTGTGTCTCTACCATTGGCACACTCTAATCCCTAGCATGATCCAATATGAAGACTTTTCTATATTCCTGCTGCAACAAAAGTGTGGCCGAACAGCTCTGGGGGTCTCAGCTTCAACATGAAAGCTTTCACAGTGATGAGTATACAACGCCTGTTCGACTCAGTCAACAGCGTCGTCCATGTGTACCAGATATGTTTCTAAGATATGCAAAACTTAAGCAGTATTGAAGTCAATGACGGGCTCAGCAAACGGAAATGGAAGAAGGAGTGACAGCCGCTAACAGAGCGTTGCGGATCAATATATGCAATGTGTAGAGGGAGATACCAGAGTGGAATAAAAAAGTATTACATACGTTGGCAAATTTAATATGTCCAACAGACACTGTGGTTACACGTGCTGGTTATAGATAGGAGATTTATTTAGCTTATCAAGAATTGTATTGGGAAACTATTACGGACGAAAATAGAAGATAACAAACAAAGAAATCGATATAGCATATATAATATGTATATATATTTGATATATATATATATTATATATAAGTATAAATATATAGCAAACAGAAAAATACTAGATAATAACAAATAAAAGAGACGACGAAACCGAGATATATTATTGTTTCACTCTTCGCGAGCCTGAACACCCAGTTTAAGTAGTTGGCTGGTTGGTTGGGTTGGTTGGTTGGTTGTTGGTTTTATACGCACGTCAATCCTTGGGTTTTTTATGCCCGAATACTGTTTTGTTTTATTTCTTCTATTTTTTCTGATTTTTTTCGTTCAAACTCAATTTTACAATACATGCCGTAAAATCCAAAACAACCAACCAATAATCCAACTACATAAGTTGTATTGGGTTTACGCATGGTACCAGTAGCAAGATAACCTGCAACCACATTAGTCAACTAATAAGTGTATGAGTTTACGATGTACCAGTAAGCAAGAAACTGCAAAATCAGAAGCGCCTGGTCTAAAGGGCGTGTGGTCTAATGTTAGCGTCGTTGGAAATGGGCTGTCGACCCGAGTTCAAATCCGGACGGACGGCTAACACTCCACATAGCGTTTAATACTTGGAAAAGTGATGAATCCAACTCTCCTTCTATGTATGGTTGAATAGCAGGGTACACTGGGCTCTTTAACCTTGGTTAGGCGACAAGAGAAGGAAACTTTAATTCAAACCTGTTAAACGCCGCTTGGAGTGGTCAGTACCTAGAATAGGTTCAGTCCTAATTTAGTGATGCTATTTCACAAATTTTTTAAAGAAACTGACTTAAACGATTCCTAATGCCCTTCGGGTATCCGTGACTGTATCCACGCAAAAGGGGTGGACTATATGATATTTCCAGTTGTTGAGGTTTAGAGAAGTGTGAGTGGTCTTCATTGCCATTATCCAGGTCCTCGCTGGTCTTAAATATTTGAATTCGAATGCAATTGCCAGTAAATTATGGAAAAATAACCAAGTAGTTTTGATTGATAGCTATTGACTCTAATTTGACCTGAGGTGAGCTCTGATTGCGTTAGAATATACGTGACAGGCCTGCGAGTAGTTTTGAGAAAACTGGGCCATTCGTACTGAACGACGTGTTATGGCGTCTGTCCCAAAATTCCTCTCATAGTACGAACTGAAGAAATGGACACATGTATTAAGCAATCCTAGGGCACCCATCCAACACAAAAGACAACGCAAGAAGACGAGAAGACGCAGACAGCTAACTCAGCGGCGGTGGACCATGTAAGCAATAATGCATATTATATTTGTCAACTGATATGTTCAAATTTTCGTATTTGATAGGACCGTATGCCTAAGAAAGGCCTCTTAACTTTTGTCCTAACAAACTTCCTCTAAGGCTGGTTGTACCAAATTTTTTGGATATTCTTTAGCGTATGATAGGATATTTTAAAGTTCACTATTTTTCGCCACTGAACTCATTTCTATATATTAAAAAAATTCGTATTTGATAGGACCGTATGCTAAGAAGGCCTCTTAACTCTTTGCCTACAAAATTTTCACCAAGGTGTACCAAATTTTCTTGAGATTTTTTAGCTGTATGATAGGATATTTCAAGTTACTATCTATTCACTCTCAAGAAACTCATTCTATTCAAGGAGAGTCCTATTTAATTATTATTACTAGTCTTAAAAGCATCAGGCTTCCGATTAACGAATTTGCTTCTTCTCCTCGTCCTCTCTCTCTCTCTCTCTCTCTTCTCTCTCTCTCGTCTGGTGACTTGATCGTATAACCTATGTATGGTATTTATTAGTTAAAATCTCATTTCCTTGTGGCAGCCCTGTCGGTTGATCTTTAGAATACACTGTACATCTGAAGAGGGGTATAGACCCCCCCCCCAATTGTGGCCACCTGTTGACTGGGGTGACGACTCGTGATGCTTATGGACGGAATTCTGGTGAATGAGAGTCCCATGATATGCAACGCTACCTTTAGACTTTAACTTAGGCTAGACGGGTGTCAGAGAGATCCCCTCTAATCAATTGGCTGTCATTCATCCCTAGCCTATATGATTGTTCCCGACACTATGCTCTTACGGCCTTCTAATCCTTTTTATTATATGGGTGCTAGAAGGCGGTGGCTGAGGGTCTTCATCTCTTTGGGTATTGAGTTTAAGGACTCTAACTGATGGTGGATGTTCCGTTCTGTAGGTTTTGGTGGAATGTGGATCACGCCGTTCATGCAGCATTGCTCCTGATCAACTCTGTACCTCGGATGTGTGGTAGAGCTTGTTAGAGTCCCATTCTTATAGGGTAAATAGAAAATTTGTTTACGAAAAATAAAATTTTCTAAATCTATCGCTACGAATCTTTCAAAACTTTGCTGTATTGAAATAGACGCACTGAGGGTTTGAATAGCGTAAAAACAAACAAATAAACTAAGACAATAATCCATCGCGTGTAGGTTGCTGTTTGGCGCCTAGTGTTGAAAACTCTGGACTAATAATGATAGAGTCGGGTTTCGATCCTGATGGGGGTAGGTCTGCGAATTGCTCGCCACGCTGAGAAAGAGTAATACGCTGATACATAGTGTAGTGTAAGATATTATATATCAGATTCTTGCCCCTGATGAGCTTACTAAGCGAAACTATTGGGGTAAGGTTTTTTAAGACTCATTAAATTTTATTATTTGCTCTACTTAGGTATCGAGCAAAATTTACATTTTCACTTAGACAATCCTAGCGGTTTATATGTATTTTTTTTCCATAACATACTAGCAAATATAATGGCACCCTCCGGGTGCAAGTATTTAATGGTGGTTTCATGTAATAAAATATGATTTAAAGTTAGAAAGGCTAATGAAACTAAATAAGAAATGGATAAAAAGTATTTGAAAACAGAGGGGGGGGTAAATATTAGTCGAAATTGTAGACAATCTGGAAACTTACTCTTCATCACTTCTTGTCGTTTCATTGTTATTTTTTCTAATTTATAGTATTTAGTTAAAAGAGAAGTAAAGAATGAAAATGACAGTTATGTTTTTTCTTGTTATAGATTTCATTAAGATTTCATTGAAGAATTTTTGTTTATATTCATTATAAATAAAACAAACAGTTAGAATCAAAGTAATACTAAGCACGTATTTATAAAGTTCGATTTTTTTATATCATATGCAAATAGCCTTCCCCTGCAACACTGTAAACCACTATTGTGGTTGTATATAAAAGCATAATTTGTATTGGGTTGTTTATGTAGATTCTGCTAAATATTAAACAATTTTATTTAATATAGAGGTTTAAAATAAAATAAAATCATTGAGAGTGATGTCAATAACTAAGGGTTTGTAACTGAGTAGTGATATAGTTTCGGTTACAGGATCAAGAAAGCCACGAATCTCATTAGTAAATAAGATATTTTGTCTTTTGCCAAGTGTTATGAAGTGTAATCGATATTTTTCGGTTGGTGGTGACCTCTTGGTCTTTCTTTTTTCTTTATTTCCCAGGTGAGAGTTTGATAGTATAGGTTTTACTAACAAATTATTTGCCCAATTTTTTTTTTTTAATTTACTATATATAATATATATATTAAATAGGTTTTAATCACAGACCGTGTTTCGAAGTATCAATCTCATCAGTGGGTATGACTTTAACAATACCCTGGCCGGGTTTGCGATCGAATGAACTTTCGTTCGCACAATCCTTCTTTACCGTGCGGCCAGAGGCAGCTGTCAAATATAGAAGAATATTCATCGCTACAGTTTCTAAGCGGAATATGAATTCACTGAAGAGGCCCAAACATTTGTAAACAAAGCGAGGATTAGCCTACGAGCCAGAGCGTGAATTTGCAATAATCGGCATGTTAGAGTTCGACCAAAGTGGGAGTATATAGTACTAGAATAAATAAGTTATCCCAAGACACGTGTTTCCGAGTATACACCAGTCTCTATGTCAAGTGTGGTTTATTAGACATTAACAAGCTACCCCTGGCGGGTTTGAGACCCGAATGAACTTTCCGTCAATAATAGATACTGAGTAGAAGTATGATAGAATGTGTGTAGGTGTGTGTGACATATACGTAAGAGATTATAATATACTATTATGTATGTGTGTTGTACATATACATAGTGATTACTTTGTTAATAATAGTATAAGGACATTGGACGTAAGATGAAACGCAATAACGCGGGTATAGGATTTGAACTCCGTCGCCAGCTGTTTCTATGATGATAACCGTTACGCCCATCCTCGCGTGTCCTTCCCGAGCATATAAGATAGAAAATTCTGATTCTAACGTGTGCTGGATATCTGTAAGGGGCTTATTGAAACAGTATAAAGGCGAATGTTAAAGATGAAAATTTAAATTGCAACGCCATTACTCGATTTTCACTTTATCTTATGTCGACAGTTTTCATTCTAATTTACTTTCAGAACCCTAATCAAGCACTTTTAAGAAATATATGTGGATGCAAGGTCTGTAAATAATAGTTCAATGTGCCAAATTATAATGATATTAAAGGAAATATTCGTATATATATATATATATAAATATATATAACTATATAGATAACTACGTATATACACACTCACATAATGACATGTATACATACACTACCAATATGCAACACTACGATCTATATAATCAGTTACGAGTAATGTTTACACATACAATACATATTATGTATATATACAAGTATATGTTCACACATGAACACAAATATTTTTAATACAATAGGTATATTATAAACTTACATGTACACAATACTAAATATATGGAAATGACTTAACAAGTATTATATATATATCACGTATATATAATATATATATAATATATATATATAACACACATATAAAACTCTCTATGTATTATGTAACAACACATACCAGAATTAATGATTATGTGTCTCATATTATATATAAGCTACCACTACTTACGTATACACATACATATAATATAATCATATGAAATTGTATACCAGATACACTTATATAAATCCTTACCTATATTTAACGCATGACACACCATATAATGATATAACACGTTATGTTTATATGGATCACCAGACCACATCGATATAGAAAATAACTTAAGTATATGTTCACATACATATATATAATCATTGTTACACATATAGTATATGTATCAACTCATACTATATTATAATATATATTAATCTATGATATATATATATATATATATATATGTATATAATAACTTTTTGTGATGTGTGTGCAAACTACACTACGCGCATATACTATATTCATTACGTATATGCCAACACAGCACGCGCACAGATATATATGATCACTTCATATATGTACACAGCAATATAATAAGGACTCGTCTGTGACTCACACACACATGAACACGCCACACACACCACACTAACACACACACAAGCTAATATATATATATATTATATAATACCACTTACGTTAACACATACATATGTATAAACATATACGAAATATGTAGCCGATACCTATATATAATCACTTACGTTATTTACATACCACACATATATATATAACCACTTATTATAATGTAACACAGACATCATGCCTATAGAAAATAACTTAAGTATAGTTCACCTACATATATTAATCACTTACGTATATGTATACACGCATTATGTATATGTTATCCTACATAAACATATATATATATATAAATATATATTATATAATAATTATATAATTTTATGTGTGTGTGCAAAACATACACCGCATATATATAATCAATTCAGCGGTAAGGTTCACCCATCAGCACACCATTATATGTCATTTCATATTGTATCCAAAATAGATACGGCGTGTACCGCACACATACACCGCGGACCACACACAACACCACATAATTTTAATTTAATGAGTGATGGTACTATATAATGTATAACCCAGCGCTGTACACTACTATGATTGACCAAACGAATATCCTTGTCAATACCTATATAACACGGGAATTATGACTTCGTTACATGCTGTACACACACTTATATAAGCCGCCACCTTACTTTTACTATGTACAAACAAAGACACATACCTAAGATATAATAACTTAAGTATGTACACTACAATATATATATAATCACTACGATATATACACATATATGAGTTTACACATATACATTTGACAGCACATATATGTTAAACTTTATGTTGATTGAACAAACATACACCATCAATTATAAATCATTACGTATTCACACACACTGTCACGCACACAGTATATATATAATTGTCCACTTAGCAATATGTAGCTACACATATATATAAGGACTTACTCTGTGTACACTCACCACTACGCACGCACACACACAACACAACAATGAACACACTACACACACACACATATATATATATATATATATATATATATATTAATATTAACTATGATACTAACGATGTGCTCGTAAATAATGACTTACTTTATATGTACGCATACAACACGACAACGAATAATGAACTTTTAAATGTCATACAATACATACATATATAATGACTAATGTATATACAGTTACACAATCACATATAGTATTTCATATAGCATATAATTACGATTGCTAGCACGACTTTACACACAATAGTAAGATGTCACGACCATCAATACATGCTCATCAGACGATTATTACAATATAAGTGTTGCTGGTGCGTGCGTGTGTGTGTGGTGTGTGTGTGTGTAGTTGTGAGATATAAACTGTAAATATAGAAGCTCATACCATAAATGCAGCCAAACATTTTTCATATATTATATATATATATATATATATATATAACATAGATATATTAAATATATTAATATATACATATATAATATATATCATATAGTTTAATATATATATATATATACATATATTATCATAATATATAATTATTATATATATAACATATATATATAACATATATTTTATTTGAATATGTATAATATATATATAATAGTATATTATATATATAATATATATATTATATATATACCTATTATATAAGGGTTACATACAGTAACTTACATATATGCGCATGCGTACATCCACATTATATAGACGAGAAGCAAGATATTCCGAGGACTGAATAAAGGGTTAGGTTCAAGGAGTTCGTGATGGCTCCCGATTAGACAAGAAGGTTCCCGACTACGACAAGAAGTTCCAGAGTCCGAAAAGAAGGTTCGAGTCCGAAAAGGTTTCCGAGTCGACAAGAAATACCCGAAGAAGGCCGGAGGGCATATCGGCCGAAACGTTGTACAAATAACAATAATGATGGGGACAATAGTCCGAATAACGCAGATAATACTGACAAATCAAGAAGCTAAAAAAACAAAATTTCAGTGACAACTTTTGGATTAGCCCAGTCGTTAGAGTGTCCGACAAGGAACTGCAAGATTCCTGGTTCGATATCGGCCCTCGCCAACTCAACGTATGAGTAGCACAGGTATCTCTGTTGTAAAGTAAGGAGCTGATGGTAGGTGTAGTGCTCCACCTCAGACCCAGAAACAATCTCCTTGGTCTGTCTGTCGCTAATTTATCAGAAGAAGGGTTCAGTTCAAAGTCCTTTGAAGGCTCCCAATTTCGACATAAATCTCCCACGTTCTACAAGAAGGTTCCCGAGTTGGAAAAGAAACACCTGAAGCAGGCCAGGGCGCACAAAGGCCGAAAATAATTTTCAGAGAAAAATAATTTACAGTGGTAATTTGACTTAAAACCTTCCTGTCGGTTGGGGCAGTAGAATACACCGACTGCGCCTCTGCATAGACCACCCTATCGGCAATAGGACGTACTGAGCTCTTTAGGGTTCCTCCGCCCAGCATCATATGAGCAACGCCATTGTCCCATTTTGGGTTCATTTGCCGTGTCTCACATCCACCACTTCTACTCATGGTTTCCTGTGTAACATGTTTTTATGGCATATGCATATATAAAACACTTGCAGAGAAAAAAAGGGGGAAACCACATTAGGTAATCAAAGTTTTAACTTAGTTTAAGTCCACCAGTACTTTCCCATGTTAATATGAAGCAATTATCCTTTCTTTTAATTCACATTTTCTCCAAGGGAAATAGTAAAGCTTTCCTAGCTATTAATTAAAGCAGAAGGAAGCAAGGACGAAATCATATGTGACATCCTCCTGTGGAAGCCAGCACATGGGCATACCAGTGTGGGCCGGTCAGGAAAGACGTATATTGACCATGCTGGATGCTGCGTAGAGGACCTCCCAAGAACAGTGAGTGATAGGGACGGCTGGAGAGAGATTGTCATGGATATTTGTGCTAATAGCATGACATGATGATGATGAGGATTAAAACTTGAATATAAGCACCCGGAGGGTGTTTATATTTGCTAGTATATATAAATGGTGAAAAATTTGAGAACCTTCTACTTTTGTATTTGAACTAACAAGAAACGAAACACGTGTAAGGATTAAAGTTCCAAATGCAAAACAAAGCCTTCACAAAACATTTCCATCACGTCGGGGTCACCAGTTGTAAGGATTAAAGTGATAATACTTGAAGATAAAACTCCGACAAAGGTTGATAGACAAAACATTTTATATACAGCACAGAATAAACAGGGTACATAATACATAGAGGTGTACATGAACATACATACATAACTAATACAAAGTTACATGTAAAAGGATAAACATAAAAGCAACAGACATGAGACTAGGAATAGTCCATGCTGTATGAATCACTTACAGTAATGTAAGAGGGGGGCCAAAGTCCCAACAAGAAGGGGGTAGACCAGAGTCTAACCCATAGTGTCTCGTAGGTCGAGCAACAGGAAAAAGAGAAAGAGACGTTCAAATCTGCCGCTTAAATATCAAAGGCCCCTAGAGGGAACCAGCGAAACTAAACGGGCAGACAACTCCCCAGGCGAATATGCCTACACACGTGATATCTGCAGCTTTGTTCCATTTTCAAAGTGAAATCTTTTTTTTTCTTTCTCTTCCCCAGATTATAAATTGATATTCTATCTAATCTGTGATTCTAATCCTAAAGTGTTCCTTCTTTTTTTTTCCACCCCTTTGTTTTTTTTAGGTTTGTTTTTTTTCATGTGACTCTTAAGATGATTTTTTAATTTCATTTTTACTGAAACAGTTAAAAGATTATATGTTTTTTGTTTCTTTTAAACCACTTCAGAATCTTTTTTGTTGTTGTTGTTGTTGTTGTTGTTGTTCAGGCACTTGTTGGTAAGGGCCGTCATTCCACTGACATCTTTGTCTCTTGTGTCAGCTCCTCCCTAATCTGATTTATAAATGACTTGATATATACTTTTCTCTTGAGACACTTACTTTCGTGTCTTGGCTTTATACGTAAATAAATACATTCTTTATTACACACTCATATATATATATATATATATATATATATATATATATATTATTAAGGTAATTTGGTTGCTACATTTGTAAGTAGACAGTACTCAATATCATTGATGGAGCATTTATATTTAAGTTAAGGTAGCGTGACATGATATATGATATAAACTAGACACACACACACACACATATATATATATATATATATATATATATATATATATACAATAGATATGAATTATACACACACATGCATACACACATATATATATAGACACCCACGGAGAATAGATACGAATTAGACATACACATAATGTAAACGCTACCTTAACTTATATATATATATATAGAGAGAGAGAGAGAGAGAGAGAGAAAGAGAGAGAGATAATGATTTTTAGGAATAAACCTACTTGTAGGCATATACGTAGCTACTCGAATAAAGATGAAGAAAAAAGAACATTTATTTTCGTGGCCAATATATGTTTTTCAACATAATCTTCCCTCTCACTTGATCCAGCAGTGAAAATTAATTATAAATTGAACATAATACAGTGAAAAATTAAGATAAAGATTCAGCTGTTAACTCAGTGAAGGGTTGTAAATTTACTTATTTATATTATATGCATAATATATATGTGTGTGTGTGTGTGTGTGTGTGTGTGTGTGTATGAATATATATATAGAGAGATAGAGGCAGAGACAGACAGACAGACAAACAGACATGAGAGAGATTTAGTAATAAGAGAATCGGAGCTAATATATATATATTACTCTCCTGTTACTTCACTATCGGTAGATAGATTAAAGCAGAAAATATATGGAGTAGATAGGTATGAGTGAGACACACGCACATATATATATATATATATATATATATATATATATATATATATATATATATATTTCGCATCTGATGAGTCGGGAGAGTTAGGCACTTTGTCTAAGCTCCCTGAAATAGACTATAAAGCTAAATCTCTAAGTCTTTTGTTATTTCTTTATTTATATATTATATATATATATATGTATATATATATATATATATATATATATATATATATATGTGTGTGTGTGTGTGTGTGTGTGTGTGTGTGTGTGTATATGCATACACACAGAGTAGATATGAATTAGATATGATTTAGACACACACGCACAATAAATATGTGTATATATACATATATATTGGATTTTCATAGACGGGAAACTGTCAGTAACCAAGCAACGTTGAGTTTATGTCCACCCTAACTTATACACACACACACACACACACATATATATATATATATATATGATGGACTCTCCCGTCGATTTCGACGTATGAGTGTTCATACAATGAACATCCACACAGTGATTTGTTTATAGTGGTGAAGGCTTGTGTTGGATCATCCACACTTTTTGGCACAGTCGATAGGAAAGAATTGGTGCATCGAGGGTTGCCACAAACCCAATCAACGACCGACCTCAGGAATTTTGAATTCAGAGTTATCCCTCTCCTAGACTGGTTACCTACCCAAGGCTGAAGAGCCCAGTCTACCCTACTATTTAACCCATAGCTGGAGGGAGTATATATGGATTCATACCTTTCCCAAGGGTATTAGTGCTATGTGAAATGCCAACAGCTTCGTCTAGGAATTGAACTTGAATCAATGAGTCCATTTTCCACAACTCTAACCCCTAGCCCACGCGCTTCCATATATATATATATATATACGGAATAGATATGAATTAGACATACAAACATATTTATAGTGCTGCTTAAAAGCTTGTGAACCCCCGGAGACTTGGTCATTGTTATTGTGAAAAAAGTTCAAACTAATCTATTAAATGTGCATCCAAACACCAATTTCTAAAGTAAATAAATATTGAACACAAAGAAAAGAAAGCATGTATTTCAGTTATTCATAAAAAGGGCGTTGTTGTATGATTTCAAGTAATCCAATGTAATAATTTTATGGTTTCAAGCACTTATTTAAAACTTAATGATAGTCATTTATTTGTACTCGGTTATACTGGTTGGTTGGTTGGCTGATTGGTTGGCTGGTTGGCTGTTGGCTGGCTGGCTGACTGGTTGGCTGGTTGGTTGGTTGGCTGGTTGGCTGGTTGGCTGGCTGGCTGGTTGACTGGCTGGCTGGCTGGCTGGCTGGTTGGTTGGCTGGCTGGTTGGCTGCTGGCTGGTTGACTGGCTGGTTGCTTGGCTGGCTGGCTGGTTGCTTGGCTGGCTGTTGCTTGGCTGGCTAGCTGGCTGGCTGGCTGGTTGGTTGGTTGGCTGGTTGGTTGATTGCTGGTTGGCTAGTTTGGTTGGCTGGCTGGCTGGCTGGTTGGCTGGCTGGCTGGCTGGTGGCTGGTTGGTTGGTTGATTGGCTGGCTGGCTGGCTGGCTGGCTGGCTGGTTGGTTGGTTGGTTGGATGGTGAGTGGTGTGGGTGGTTGATTGTTTGGTTAAATCTTACGGCATGTTAACCCTTGTTGTGTTATTTCATACCGAAGGCGTTTTGTTTTATTTATTCTTGGTGGGTATTCGTTTGTTTTAACTCATTTTCTAATTTTTTTTCAAACTCATGTTTTCTATTTAACCCATAGATGACATCCTAACATGCACTACCTTTCCAGGTTAGGGTGAACCTAAGAGTAATGGTGATGAAGGGGTACTCCACACTCCTTAGTTTTCCAGAATCGGAACTCCATCTCTAGGTGCCGTTTAACGTCCTACCCAGAACACCACTTTCTAGCACATATATGATAAAAAGGGTTGGGGTTTACCATAAGGGCAATAGGGTCTGGACAATCATATAGTTGCTAGAGCTTAATCAAAGGGTCCGCCCCTGTGGCTTAAGTAAGGGCCTGTGGAGTCTTGCAACCCATTGACAGCTCAGTCACTTAGATTCCGTCCTTAAGCATCACGGGTCACCACCTACACGTATATAAAACCTTCATCCACATTAAAATCGACTCTGTGCCAAATCTGCTTTCGGGGTGTGGGGTGGATAAATATCTATTTATTACTATCAAAGCACGCTGAAAGCGCCGGTTCTCGCTAGATCACCAAAGTTAAGCAGCGTTGAGCCTGTTCAATACTTAATTGGGTGACCAGTTAAGCTAGTTCAAACTCCAGTCGTGCTATTACGTTAAATTTCGGAGTAATAGCATTGGGAAATATATAACTCCCTTCGTCCCCCAGTTATGGGTTAAATAGTGCCACTAGTTTAGCTCAGTCGGTAGTGTGTTCGGCTAGGAACCTCAAGGTCCCTGGTTCGATACCGGCCCTCGCCAACTCAGCGTATGAGTAGCACAGGGATCTGTGCGGTAATGGTAGGAGTGGCGCTCCGCCTCAGACGCTAAAAAACAATATCTTTGGTCTAGCACTAGTGAAAAGGGGAATGATTCCCTCGCTGTATGGCTGATACCGACTCTAGGCCTCCCCGACGACTTTACTTTTTACTTTACTTACCGGTTTTCTACAAGGATGTATTTGTCATATGTCACACATCCTTTTTCTTCCCTTTCTTTCTTTATAATAAAAACGGAATGGTCTATTATTTAGCTGAGATGACGGCACTCATAAGAAATAAGAATCCGGCGGATACCCAACAGCAGATAATCAAGGTTTACATTTTTGCGTTTCATCTTGGATAATTTGGACGGTCTCATTTTTAACCTGAGGGTGTTGCATCATGATAATTGTCATACAATTCAGGAACATGAGTATTAATATATAGATTTTGACTGTTTCCTTGGCGTTTGCTCGCAAGCATCTTCTCCTCTAGGCTATGTTATGCTTCCCTTACTCTATGTATGTATGTATGTATGTATAACATCATGATATTATATCATGATGTACAAATGTTCCCTTCTTTCTTTCTTTCTTTCTTTCATCTATCAGCCTCTCAAAAAAGTCCCATGGCGATGGATGTGTGGCAACGTGTGCAGAACTGACCAGTTGGAAACATGCAGTTACATATCTACACATTGGCGGCAGGAGTCTTATCCTAACATCGTTGTTGTGTCTACCCGTGACAGGGACTAACCCCGGTGGAGACTCTTGTGTCTGAGCAGTCCTATTTAGGAGAGCACTGCTCACCCAAACTATTGGGAAGGTGCTAGAAAAGTCATTTGAGGGCTCATGCAAGGAAGGGTTCTGGTGGTGGAGTTGTGGGATTGTGAGGGACGGCAATGA
Source organism: Doryteuthis pealeii (assembly GCA_023376005.1). Classification (NCBI taxonomy): domain Eukaryota; kingdom Metazoa; phylum Mollusca; class Cephalopoda; order Myopsida; family Loliginidae; genus Doryteuthis; species Doryteuthis pealeii. Next base: position 43,422,661 of record CM042163.1, read on the forward strand.
TCTGTAAAGATTATGCTATTGCCATGTATGTATAAGATATATATATTTGTCTATGAGAAGCGTCTTGAAGTTGTCCCGGAGTTTGTCTACCTTGGTAGTTCTTTATCTAGTGACGGTTCTCTTGATCCAGACATCAAACAAAGAATAAGCAGGGTATCTAGGCCCTTTGGTAAGCTAAAAGACAGAGTCTGGTCCGATGGTGATCTAACTCTTGCAACTAAAGTATCTGTGTATCAAGCATGTGTATTGTCATCCTTGCTCTATGCTTCTGAAACCTGGACGTTGTATCAATCTCATATGAGGCAGCTTGAAAGATTCCATCAGCACTGTCTTAGACATATCCTTGATCTGAAGTGGGAAAGCCATGTTCCAGATACAATTGTCTTGACCAAAGCCAAACCAACTAGCATTGCTGCAATTGTGATGAGGAATCAGATGCGTTGGACAGGTCATCTTGTTCGGCTGGATGACTCTAGACTACCAAAACAGCTTTTTATGGTGAGCTCCTTTTTGGCAAAATACCACAACACAAGCCAAAAAAAAAACGGTTTCGTGATAGTGTGAATGGGTGTCTAGTATCCTTTGGTATTTCTGTCGATAATTGGGAGTCCCTGACATCTGATCGTGGGCAATGGAGGGCTGCGGTATACAGGGGTGCAGAACTGTTTGAAGCTGCAAGAGTGGACCGAGGAAAACTCAGGAGAACGTGCCGAAAACATGAAACTGTCAGCCAATTCTGGTGATGTGTGGATCTGTGAGGAGTGTGACCGGGCCCTATGGTCAAGGGCGTGCTTCGTCAATCACATGAAATCACACGAGAGCTACCCGACTGCAATTGTTGTCTCTACCATGGCACACTCTAATTCCCAGCATGATCCCCAATATGAAGACTTTTTTATATTCCTGCTGCACAAAAGTGTGCCGAACAGCTGGGGGTCTCAAGCTTCACATGAAAGTTCACAGTGATGAGTATACAACGCCTGTCGACTCAGTCAACAGCGATCGTCATGTGTACCAGATATGTTCTAAGATATGCAAAACTTTAGCAGTATTGAAAAGTCATGAACGGGCTCACAAACGGACAATGAATGAAGGAGTGACAGCCGCCTAACAAGACGTTGCGATCAATAATATGCATGTGTAAGAGAGATACACAGAGTGAATAAAAAAGTATTACATGACGTTGGCAATTTAATATGTCCAACAGACACTGTGGTTTACACGCTGTTATAATATAGGAGATTTATTAGCTTTCAAAGAATTGTATATGGGAAATATTACGGACGAAAAAATAGGAAAGAAACAAACCAAAGAAATCGATATACATATATATATGTATATATATATATATATATATATATATATATATATATATATATAGCAACAGACAAAATACATAGATAAAAACAAATAAAAGAGACGACGAAACCGAGATTATTATTGTTCACTTCTTGCGAGCCTGACACACCAGTTTTTAAGTAGTTGGCTGGTTGGTTGGTTGGTTGGTTGGTTGGTTGGTTTTTACAGCACGTCAATCCTTGGGTTATTTTATGCCGAATACGTTTTGTTTTATTCCTTCCTATTTTTTTCTGATTTTTTTCTTCAAACTCAATTTTTTTAAATACATGCCGTAAAATCCAAACAACCAACCAATAATTCCAACTAATAAGTTGTATTGGGTTACATGGTACCAGTAGCAAGAAACCTGCAACCACTTAGTCCAACTAATAAGTTGTATTGAGTTACATGTTACCAGTAGCAAGAAACCTGCAAAATCAGAAGCGCCTGGTCTAAAGAGGCGTGTGGTCTAATGGTTAGAGTCGTTGGAAATGGGCTCGTCGACCCGAGTTCAAATCCTGGACGACGCTACACTCCACATAGCGTTAATACCCTTGGGAAAGTGATGAATCCAACTCTCCTTCTAGCTATGGTTGAATAGCAGGGTACACTGGGCTCTTTAACCTTGGTTAGGCGACCAGGAGAAGGAAAACTCTTAATTCAAACCTGTTAAACGCCGCTTGGAGTGGTCAGTACTAGAATAGGTTCAGTCCTAATTAGTGATCTATTTCACAAATTTTTTTAAAAAATCTGACTTAAACGATTCCTATGCCCTGTCGGTGTATCCGTGACTGTATCCACCGCAAAAAGGGGTGACCTGAATATGATATTTCCAGTTGTTGAGGTTTAGAGAGTGTGAAGTGGTCCTTCATTGCCATTACTCCCAGGTCCACTCCGACCTGGTCTAAATATTTGAATTCGAATGCTAATTTGCAAGTAATTATGGAAAATAACCAGTAGTTTGATTGATAGCTATTGACCTCTAATTGACCTGAAGGTGATGCTCTGATTCGTTTAGAATATCACGTGACAGGCCTGCGAGTAGTTTCTGAGAAAACTGGGCCATCGACTGGAACAGACGTGTATGGCGTCTGTCCCAAAATTCCTCTCATTAGTAAGAACTGAAGAAATGGACACATTGATTAAGCAACCCTAGGGACACCCCATCCAACCCACCAAAGACAACGCAAGAAGACGAGAAGACCAGACAGAACTCAGCGCGGTGACCCATGTAAGACAATAATCATATTATATTTGTCAAATAGATATGTTTCAAAATTATTCGTATTTGATAGGACCGTATGCTAAGAAAGGCCTCTTAACTCTTTGCCTAACAAACTTCCTCTAGGGCTGGTTGTACCAAATTTTCTTGATATTCTTTAGCTGTATGATAGGATATTTTAAAGTTCACTATCTTTTCGCCACTGAACTCATTCTATATATTTAAAAAAAATTCGTATTTGATAGGACCGTATGCTAAGAAAGGCCTCTTAACTCTTTGCCTACCAAATTTCACCAATGGCTGTACCAAATTTTCTTGAGATTTTTTAGCTGTATGATAGGATATTTCAAAGTTCACTATCTATTCACCTCAGAACTCATTCTATTCAAGGAGAGTCCTATTATTATTATTACTAGCTTAAAGCAAGGCTCTCCGATTAAACGGATATTAGCTCTCTTCTCTCTCTCCTCTCTCTCTCTCTCTCTCTCTCTCTCTCTCTCTCTCTGGTGATCTTGACGTATACCTATGTATGTATTTATTAGTTAAAATTCTCATTTCCTTGTGCAGCCCTGTCGGTTGATACTTTAGAATACACTGTACATCTGAAGAGGGGTAAGACCCCCCCCCCAATGTGGCCACCTGTTGACTGTGGGTGACGACTCGTGATGCTTATGGACGGAATTCTGGTGAATGAGCAGTCCATGATATGCAACGCTACACTTTAGACTTTACTTAGGCTAGACGGGTGGTCAGAGAGATCCCCTCTAATCAATTGGCTGGTCATGTCAATCCCTAGCGCCTATATGATTGTCCCGACACTATTGCTCTTACGGCAACTTCTAATCCTTTTTATTATATGGGTGCTAGAAGGCGGTGGCTGAGGGTCTTCATCTCTTTGGTATGATGTTAAACTCTAACTGATGGTGATGTTCCAGTTCTGTAGGTTTGGGGAATGTGGATCACCCGTTCATCACCATTGCTCCTGGATCAACTCTGACCCGGAGTGGTAGTACCTGTTAGAGTCCCATCTATAGGGTAAATAGAAAATTTGTTTACGAAAATAAATTTTTCCTAAACTATCGCTACGAATCTTTCAAAACTTTGCTGGTATTAAATAACGCACTAGGGTTGATATGCCGTAAAACAAAACAAATAAACTAAACAAAATCTCATTCGCGTGTAGGTGCTGTTGGCGGCCTAGTGGTTAAAACTCTGACTAATGATGAAT
>CM042163.1:43431448-43436448 GCA_023376005.1 Doryteuthis pealeii
CTAGCGAAACATGTCTTACGCCATTCTTTCCGATTTGATGCTAGATTTTCCCAATCATTCAGGTTAATATAGCTTATAATATCTACTTTGGAAGCCTATTTTCATTTATTCTGACAACGTGACTAGCCCTCCTAAGCTGAACCTTTGCTAGTAAGGTTTCAATGCCTGCAATGTTGTTACATTATATATATATATATATATATATATATATATATATATATATATATATATATATCGCTGATGAGACTTAATAAAGTTGAAACAGTGTGTACGATGTTCTACACAACGAATAATTCTTTACCGAAATTCACTTGTCATTATTATCTTCTATAATTATCGAATTTTATGCGATATACGCATTGTAATTGCCTTCAAGCAAAAATATAAATAATAATATATACTTTATTCAACAATGCTTCTAAAATAAACAAACATCCAAAAAGCTTATATATATATATGTGTGTGTGTGTGTGTGTGAGAAGTAAATACACACGCGGTGTGTTTATGATATGGCTTTATTTATATATATATATATACGCGTGTGAGTGTGTGTGTGTGTGTGTGTGTGTGTGTGTGTGGTGTGTGAACAAAAAGTGATAAGACAAACAGGAATATTTCTTTTATGTTGTTTATTTTTCTCAACTACTTTCGACCTTAGGTCATCCTCTGGAAAAAAATTCTCGTTAAAGTAATTGTTTTTAGAAAGTTAAAATAATTATTAAAAGAATCTTTAAGTGTATAACAAGCCACTATAATCCGGGCAGATAAGTGTGGTAGAGGTGGCGAGTCCATCTATTGTTAAAAGTGTGTGTGTGTGTGTGTGTGTGTGTGTGTGTGTGTGTGTTAAGGATGGAACCCTGGTGGCTGACCAATCTAGGATTTGCAACACTCCACTTTAGCGCTTACTTAGGCTAGACGGGCGGTTTGAGAGCCCCCCCCCGATCAATCGGCTTGTTACGTTATGATTGACCTTATGGCAAGCCCCAGCCCTTTTTATCATATATATGTTCTAGAGGGCGGTGGTTGCGCTTCTTGATGTCCTGGGTATGATGTTAAACTCTCATGGTGAAGTTCTTATTCTGGAGCTCTGGAGTACCCCTTCATCACCATTACACCCGGGTCCACTCTTACCCGGAGTGGTAGTACCTGTTAAGGTCATATGTAGGCGTTAAACAGAAAACAAAATGAGTTAAGAAAAATTGAGTTTTAAAAAAATTGTGTACCGATCAAGAAGGAATAAAACAAAATGACCTCGGCATAAAATAACCCGACAAATGTTGACATGCCGTAAAATTCAATCAACTAAACAACAAAATACTCAATATATATATTCTGTGGGTACTAAATTTTCTGTCCCTCTCTTAGTCCTTTGTGCTCCCCAACCCGCCAATTTTTCAAATTTGGCCTTGTGGCCCCAAATATTCTTGGCCCCCGTTGTGAAATCCTGGTATAAGTTACATATACATATTTACCAGCCACTCTGTACGAGCAGGATGTGACACAAGGTCAACTTATTAAGCGGAGTTTAACAGGTTTGAATTCAGAGTTTTCCTTCTCCTAGACTGGCTACCTAGCCAAGGTTAAAGAGCCCAGTCTGTCCTGCTATTTACCCATAGCTGGAGGAATAATTAGATTCATACCTTTCCCAATGGTATTAGCGTTACGTGAAATTCAAACCGCTTCGTCCAGGAATTGAACTCAGTTCGACGAGTCCATTTCCTATGACTCTAACCATTAGACCACGCGCCTCTATAAGTTACATATAGTGTCCAAACAAAGTGACATTTTTTCTGAAAAAGATCTTGTTTATTTTTTTTAACTTTTTACAATTTGAATAATAAAAATGATAAATAATAATAATAAAGATAATGATTATAAAAATAATAAAAATATTTTTTTAAGTTGAAACAATATAAAACAAAACAAAAAATATGTAAGGAAAAAAGAAAATTCCAATTCATTTTTTTTTAATTTTTTTTACATAATCTACAAGTGCATTTACCTTTCTGTGATATTAACATCCACAATAATTGAAGTCTGAGGTGTGTGTCCGTGCAAACTTCCTATTTATCTTATCTGTGGGCGTATGTGTGTGTTGTGTGTGTGTGGTGTGTGTGTGTGTGTGTGTGTGTGCGTATCTATGAGTGTGATCGTCTGTGTGTGTATCAGCGAGTGAGAATGTGGGTGCGTGTGCTTGTGTGTATGTATGCGTGCACGTACGTGTGTGTGCGTGTGAGCTTGTGTGTGAATGAGTATGTGTGTCCGTATGTGTGTGCATGTACACGTGCGTGTAATTGCGCGTGTACATGTGTGTGTACGCGTGTGTATGTGTGTATGTGCATGTATGTGTATCTCTACGCAAATTGCGCGACATGATGATGATGATGATGATGATGACATACTCTATGCAAACCTGCCGATGCGTTTGTGCGTGCGTATATATGCGCGTATGCCTATGGGCGTGTATGTGTGCGTATGAATGTATAGCTGCATGTGTGTGTATGAGCAAGTGTGTGTCTGAGTGAGTGTGTGTGTGTATGTGTACATGTGTGCGCATGCGTATGTGTGTGTGCGTATGTGTTCGTGTGCGTGCGTGCGTGCGTGCGTGCGTGCGTCTCTCTCTATGATATTATTCGCTATGCAAACCTGCCGACGCGTTTTTACGCGTGTGCTAGCCGTGACTAATCGAATTTGGAGACAGACGACAGAAGCCCAATTTTTCTCGGCTTTTTGTTACTCACAGCGGAAATGTTTCCTTGCAGCAACAGCAGCAGTAGCCTACAATCTTCTGCTTGTTTGCTCATTACAATACTTCATCGTCAAATAGACACAGAAAAATTTCCCGAAATTATTATTATTATTAATAATAATAATAATAATAATAATAATAATAATAATAATTGCGGTTTCAGCAGATCATAGGGTGAAGCTGAAGGAAAATGAAAAGATGGATAAATACCTGGACCTTGCCAAACAATTGAAAAAGCTGTGGAATATGAGAGTGAAAGTGATACCAATTATAGTTGGTGCACTTGGAACGGTCCCAATAAACTTGGAAAAAAAAGACTGGAGGATCTTGAAATCAGAGGAAGAATTTAGACCATCCTGACTACTGCACTGCTGCAATCGGCTAGAATACTCAGAAGAGTCCTGGATACCTGAGGGACTTCCAGATCAAGACGGATCACCCTATCCAAACCAAAAGACCAGACCTTGTGTTGATAAACAAAAAAAACAAGAAAACGTGTCAACTGGTGGAGTTTGCGGTTCCAACACATAACAGGGTGAAGATGAAAGAATACGAAAAGATGGACAAATACCTGGACCTTGCCAGAGAATTGAAAAAGCCGTGGAATATGAGGGTGAAAGTGATATCAATAGTAGTTGGTGCACTTGGAACGGTCCCCAAAAAACTTGGAAAACACTGGAGGATCTGGAAATCAGAGGAAGAATTGAGACCATTGCATTGCTGCAATCGGCTAGAATACTCAAAAAAAGTCCTGGAGACCCGATGAGACTTGTTGTCACTCAGACTCTAGTGAAATACCATCAGCTAACGCGGATGTGAAAAACTCAAAAGGAGTGAAAATAATAATAATAATAATAATAATAATAATAATAATAATAATAATAATAAAATGAAAAGATGGACAAAAAGCTGGACCTTGCCAGAGAACTGAAAAAGTTATGGAATATGAAAGTCAAAGTGATACCAATTGTAGTTGGTGCACTTGGAACGGTCCCAAAAGGATTGGAAAAGGGTTTGGAAAGTCTGGAAATCAGAGGAAGGATTGATACCATCCAGAATACTGCACTGCTGCAATCTGCCAGAATACTCAGAAGAGTCTTGGAGACCTGAGGAGACTTGCTGTCACTCAGAATCCAGTGAAAGACAATCGGTTAACGCTGATGTGAAAACTCAAAAGGAGTAAATAATAATAATAATAATAATAATAATAATAATAACTAGACTACGCGTGAACACGTTGGGTTCCAATTGTAACAGCGATACGTGATACAGGTGTTTCTATGTAGGAATATTTTGTTTGGTTTATTTTTTAACGGCATATCAACTCCTTATGGGTTAATTTAATGCCGGACTTTGATTAATTTGTAAATGATTCCTTATAAACATTAACTCTTTGCCTACCAAATTTGGCAGCGGGTTACGGTAGAATCGCAGTCATATATATATACTCCAGCTATGGGTAAAATAGTAGGACAGACGGGGCTCTTTAACGTTGGTTGGGTAGTCAGTCTAGGAGAGGGAAAACTCTGAATTCAAAATTCCTGAGGTCAGTCGTTGATTGGGTTTATGGCAATCCTTGGGCACCAATTCTTTCCTATCGACTGTGCTAAAAAGTGTGGATGGTCCAACATAAGCCTTCACCACTATAAACAAAACCCTGTGTAGGTTATTTCTCTGAATGTTTGAGATGATGCTTGATGATTAGTATTATCTGCGTTATTCGGACTATTGTCCTCATCTCCATTGTTATCTGTACAACGTTTCGGTCGATACGGCTCCCGATTACGACAAGAAGTTTCCCGACTACGACAAGAAAGTTCCCGAGTTCGAAAAGAAGGTTCCTAAGTTCGAAAAGAAGGTTCCCGAGTCCGAAAAGAAGGTTCCCGAGTCCGAAAAGAAATACCTGAAGAAGGCCGGAGGGCATATCGGCCAGTGTAGGTTGTTTATTGGATGAACTCACATGTGTTGAAATCGACGAGATAGTCCCAAAAGACAAGGTGATTGCAGTTCAACACGTTCTCAAAGAGTCCGCATCTTTTGTTTGATTTTATGTATGATTAATTTATTTGTTTCAACATATCCACTCTTTTGCAAAGAGCCTCCCATCACGGTGTAATGGTTAGCAAACTAGTCTCGCAGATCCATTATTATTGAATAGCGAGTTCGATCTTCGCTGGATGTCCCATACTTACGACCTTGTGCTATATCCTATCCGTGGCGAACGGGTTGGATAAATACCTACTCTCTATTT
>CM042163.1:43451448-43453948 GCA_023376005.1 Doryteuthis pealeii
GGAAATGATAGAAGAGAAAGAGTTAGAGAGAGAGTGGGCGAGAAAGGCAACAAGCAAGCGAGAAAGAAAAGGAGAGGGTTAAAAAAAGTTGGCGAGCTAAAAAGAAACCAGAGAGGGGGAAGGAGATATTTTAAAAAATAAATGAACAAGCAAGAGAGAAAGAAGAGAGAGTGGGAAATAGAGGTATAATAAAATGACCAGTAAGTGAATGAAGAGAAAGAAAAGTAAAAAAAAGCAATAAAAGAGAGAGAAAGAGAAAGAGAGAAGAGAAAGAGAGAGAGAGAGAAGAGAAAGAGAGAAAGTAAATTCAGCTTTCCTGTCGCCGCCCCCCTCCAGCCTCGAAGGAAAATTGCTGCCCCCTCCTCCACGGCTTCCTTCTCCTCATCCAGATTTTTTTCGGGTACGTAATAAGGATTCTGTTTTATAAAGCTATTTGCAAAATAATTTATTTTCTTCAAAAAATTTCAAGTAAAAAAAAAAAAGAAAAATTATATTTTCCCAAATTTATTTGAATGACATTCTCTCTCTCTCTCTCTCTCTCTCTCTCCTCTCTCTCTCTCTCTCTCTCTCTCTCTCTCTCTCCATATTTACATAAATGCGAATGGAATTTTCAGCTTATTCGAAAATCTTCCTGAAGAAAAGCATAAAAATGCCAAAAAATCATAATTTGCTTTCTGGCGAAAAAAAGTACACCTCTTCACTGAAAGTAAACATTCTTTTTTGGATTTTACAAGCACATTTTCTGTATATTTTCTTTATATATATATATATATATGTGTGTGTGTGTGTGTGTGTGTGTGTGTGCTTACCGACCCCTCCTCGCTAGCAGGAGGTGACAATATCAATTTCTTCAGCGGAGTTTAACAGATTTGAATTCAGAGTTTTCCTTCTCCTAGACTGGTTACCAGGCTACGGTTAAAGGACTCGGTCTACCCTACTATAAACCCATAGCTGGAGGGAGAATATGTAGATTCATACCTTTCCCAAGGGTATTGGCACTATGTGAAATGCAAACAGCCTTGTCCACGATTCGAACTCGGATCGACGAGTCCATTTCATACGACTCTAACCATTACACCAACCACCTCCATGATATTTTTGTAAAATTACGAAAGATAGCTTTGTCTGACACAAGTAGTTTGGTATCAAGTGAGGAGAGAAACTCACTCCATCAATTGTAATCAAATAATGTTCTAATCGTAGGCGCAACACTATCTTCCCTTCAACCCTATCAACTGGGGCTGTAGAATACAACTTTTGCACCTCTGCAAAGGGGTAACCCCACCCCAATTGGATGGAACGCTAGTGGCTGAATAGTCCATGACATGCAACACTCCACTTTTGCCCTTAGGTTAGACGGCTGGTCGGAGAGGCCCTCTCCGATCAATTGGGTAGTCACGGCAAGCCCCAGCACCTATATGATTGTCCCAACCCTATTGTCCTTATGGCAAACCCCGGCCCTTTTTATCATATATGTGCTAGAAGTCAATGGCTGAGTATCTTAGTCTGAACTCTTTAACATTGGTGTTATATATATATATATATATATATATATATATATATATATATATATATCCCCCAAAACTACCCGTCTTAATGAGACCAATATTGTGTGTGAATTCAAATGTGTCGTAGGAGACTGTCTCTCCAAAATTAATAACACATATATTGGCCACACGACGACCACATTATCACGCAGATTAACACTACACTTAATTCCAGCATTAATCAACACCTTAAAACGCAGTCATGCCCCCCCTCTACCTACCGCAAAATTCTAACCGAAAATACACGCACACTACATAAAGAAAAAAACAAACAAAAACTTCAAATAATCGAAGCTTTATATATCAAACAAAAAAAACCTACCTTAAACAAAATAAACTTTGAAGTAAGTCAACATGTCCTCAAATGCTTATAATTTTCCGCCTATCCTCCTTCCACTATTCCCCTACCCTTCTCACAACTTGTACCCCCCTCCCACAAAAAATCACTTCTGCATCGTTCGTTCGAACCACTACCATTCCTACAATCTCCCACTACCAATTGTTATTACCTCCCACTTATAATTCCTTGCTACTACTCGTTCTCGTTAAAAACGAGACACGTTTCCTACCTGATGATGGCAAACTGTATTGCCGAAAACGCTCGTATCGAAACATTTGGTGGACTGTTACACCAGTTCCACCCTGACAGATTGTACAGTTCAACAAAACATATATATATTATATATATATATATATATATATATATATATATATATTCCGCTGGTGATTGTAAAAATATTCCCGTAGGTATGTATCAATTAATTGTTCACCCCAGACTGACAGCTGCTGTGACCGCAAGGGTAAGGAGCTTGGCAGACGAAAATTCTGCCCGGTTTCGATCCCGGTTAGAGATAACTGTTAAAAAGTCGAGCTGCACTGATGAGAAGTAAACTTCGAAACACGTGTGGATGACTGATATATATATATATATATATATATATATATATATATAT